>CM038725.1:10705088-11257588 GCA_021613375.1 Megaleporinus macrocephalus | reverse complement strand
AAACCAAGAGAGAGAGAGAATGGCTCCGGCTGGGTGTTTAATTACCTGATCAAGAGAATTCTCTCTCTCTCTCTCTCCCTCTCTCTCTCTCTCCAGCCTAGCCACCCTGCCCTCCCCTTGCGTTTTTTAATTAGCACGTCTCAGCATTGCACTCAACTCTAACATGCACGAGCTAAAGCCTACAATTTGCTGCTGCACTATTTTGCTGCTTCTCATTAAAACATCCCTGTTCGGGTCACCGTGGACGGGTCATTCCAAAATCTTTACATTGCTCAAAAATAAATCAAATAAAACCCGCCGTGCCGTTTTGCATGCCCGCTAGCATGCCCGAGACCCTAATGAGAAAGGGGGGCCCATCTCCATTTCAGCTGAAGCAGACTGGGCTGAAAGAACTGGCGCTCTTTATGCAGACACTTCACAACACCGCGGAGGCCCGTATGGAGTGATGGAGCGAGAGGTGTTGGGGGTTCCCCTCAGGGGGTCCGTCTGACCCAACAGGGCCACAAAGCGGCCCTCTCAGACCCAGTCCAGCCTCCCTTTCAGGCCTGGGATAGCGCCTGTTCCAGAAGAGTATGGTATAAAGAAAGCCCAGACGGATCCACCACACAAAAGGTACAGTAATGCAGTAATGTAACTCACTGTTGCATGTATTAGCTGTAAATGGATGCTAGTCGCATTAACATCCTTTATGCCTCGGTGATGGTCAAGAGCCCGTCTGCTGGCATTAACCCTGTTTGGCCTAAAAGCTTTATCCAAACTTTGAATATTCAACACTTTCCACCAAGAAATTACTTGGTGATGATAAAGTGTGGGTGAAATTATGATGCACTATTGTTATAACTATACGATTTTGGATAACACTGATTTTAATTTAGGCCAATTAAAAAAAAAACAATTTTGGTATGACTGTAAATGACAACAACATTGGCATAGAAACCGGTAGCTGATTGGATATCAAACTATTATGTCATTGATTTATTTTATACCTAAATAGCATACTACATATAGTACTGTCCACCTTTCTTTTCTTTTATTTCCAGCAAAAACAGCCATTAAATACAAGCAGGTTCAAAAATATATATTTTTTAAATAGAAAATTCGACATAAACAACAACAATGACATACAATATCATTTTTCAGTATTTGAATTATCTAATACTTACCTTTATTACAGCATCCATTCCTTCAATTCAATCACATTTACTGGTGTTGAGGTCTGAACTCTGGGGTGGACAGTTAATTGTTCTGAGAATACCAGCAGCTACAGCTACACATCCTTTCAGAGCCACAGTGTTGAGTTGTCTTCTCACCATGGAGAGAGCTGTGGATGTTTTCAGATCTGAAGCAATAGTGGAGTTTGATTTTTTTTCCTCTCTATCAAAGCTTGACAGTTTTGTTGGTCTGCCAGGTTCTTCATGGTTTTCCTGTTTACTCTATATCTTTGAATAATGTCTGAAATTCTATATCTGTCATCTAATACATTTCAGAAATATTTTCCAAAAATAATTAATTTATTGGCCGTTTTGACTGGAAATCAAGGTCTCAGGTTTTTGCTCTGTACTGCATTGTGTGTTGTGAGCATGCCAAGTGTTGTGATGTTTTCCCTGTATCACTAACCCTGAGTGACAGCAGTACATAATACTTTAAATTCTCACTCTTCCACATTTTCTGCCACTATTTTTCCGTTTTTTTCTCCAAGAAGAGCGTCTAGATTATGCAACCTGGCTCTAATGTCGACAGTGCTCCGAGGTGACATTTACATCCATGCAAGACATTTAAATGTGTGTGATGAAAAAAATAAAAATAATAATAAAATAAAAAAAAAAACAACACCAGCTGCTCAGATTCTTTTAAATAACATGACGCCTCATAAAAAAAAACATCATGTGACATTTGACAGAACGAGTGTGATTCTTCTAAATGGGCTCGATACCATAATGGCAAATAAATGCCATTTGTGCATTCCCTAAAATAACGGCAAAGAAAGATGTGTACTGTACACAAAACGCTAGACATCTTTCTTTCTTTTGAACAGACAAAGTGAAATATTGTCCGGAGCCATTATATATATATAAGATTCCAGGAGGAGATGTGTAGCTCCCATTCACTGAATGTGTGCAAGAATACTTTTTCTGAATTATTTATGTTTCATAACAAAGGCCATCATCGTTCCCTTAGTTACCAGTACAGGTGGGCAATATGATGATATGTTATCATTAGCGTGATAAATTACTTCAGAATGTGCTTTGCTGAGCACATCACGGGTGCCTGTCAGTACTTATAGGACAAGGAATAACAGCATGTGTCATAGAAAAGAAGACATTTAGACCAATTAAACAGCCTGCAAACAACAACGCGGGCATAGTAGCTGCATAAATTGCATGGCAGCAAGTAGCTGATTGGTTGTCAATCTATTATGATATCATCATATATATATATATATATATATATATATATATATATATATATATATATATATATATATATATATATATATATATATATTACAATTTTAAATATATATATATATATATATATATATATATATATATATATATATATATATATATATATTGTATTTCTCTTAGTCATTTAAACATGCCCCGCCATGTATTCTTCTTGGTTTAACTTTTTTTAAACCTTATATAGAAATTGTGCTAGAAAAATCTAAATATTTGTCTCCATTAACCTTTAAATTGTCCTATTTTTCACAAATCTCCTACACTTACTTATGAAACAGATTCAAAGTTACCCCAAAATCTACATTTTCTTGGAGGTAAACAATTTCTGTGCTGTACTTTACATTACAAGGGAATGGAGGTGGAATTTATATGAAAACAAATTCTGAAATTTACCATTTGGTAGTCTCTCTTTCTTTCTCTCTCTCTTTCCCTCTCTCTCCCTCTCTCGCTCCCCCCCCCCTCAGGGCACAACAGCTGGGAGATGTGACACACATTTCGAATCATGTTTGATTAATAAAAGATGGAAATGGAGTGTAATCCTGTTCAGTTTCCAAATGGTGAAAAAAAACCCCTCTTGTCATTAAAAATAAAGCATGACATTCCAAAATAAGAGCGTTTGATTGATTATGCAAAGACTGGGCTGTAGTAGTTTTTCATTGTCTTTATCTGTGCACTGCAGGGCCGGGGAGTTAGAACAAAGGAGATGACACCGAGGAGAGATCACATGGATAAGGAGCGGAGAGAAAAAAATGTGTGTGAAAGTTGACTGTGTACTCCCCGACCTAGATACAAGATTTCATCTAAAAATAAAACCGCTGGCAAAGAGCCTAATGAAAAGAACAGACAGCAGTGACGCACTGTAGCGTGTGGAGGTGGGGGTGAGAGGCTGTTAATGGAGTAATACAGTGTACTGTATACTAACTCCACTATGGCTGCGACACTCAGTCATATCGCTTACTTGGTGAAATGGATTAGAGTTTGTTGTTTCTTAATGAATTTTAATAAGAGACTCTGTTTAGTTTCTGGGATGACAAGGATCTTCGACATCTATCATTAGCGTTATTCATGTAGTCAGTGGCATGACTATCAGCCTCATATGATTCATACTCAATTGTTTTAAATGCATTTTGAAATTTTTAACTGATTTAGGCTTTAGGATTAAATCCTTTTAATCCTTTGACTGAGCTCATGTCTTAATTATCTTTCATTAATTAATATTTAATTAATACCAATAACTGACCATTCCTTTTTTTCACTAATAAAACAATCATTACTGAAATTTAAAAAAATGTTAAAGTAGTGACTATTTTGGTAGTGACTATTGTAACTAGTTTTGAGTAGAACTCACTGTTCAAAGCTGCTAAATTGTTGCACACACATTAAGTCATACTGTTTTTTCATTATAACACAAAAAAAGTTATGCAGTTCCACCTCCTGGCCCAAAATGCAGTGGTGGGGCAGGCTCCTGGTGATTCATTAGTGGTGATTTTTTTATTTAAAAATAAATTTTAATTATGATAAGTCTTTTAGCTTCACAATAAAAATAGTTTCTCAAGTTGACATTTCAGTTTAGGGTTTAGTCACCCAATAGAAAGTAGCCTGTAAATAATGATTTTGTATATTTAGCAGATTTAGCTTAGTACTATCTCAGTTTATGTATTGGATTTAAATAGATTAGAACATAGTCTTTCTAAAAATCTAAGGTCTCAATATTTTCATTGTTTGTTTGTTTTTTTTAAATTTATTTTATTTTCACTGACCACAGTTTAAACAAACTCACTAGAGTGGTACATATAATTTAATGGACTGCTTACATTGCTCCTTAGGCAGTTGTATACCAATGACTCATGCATTACTACAATACCTTTTGAAGCCTATATCCTACATTTTTCATTCATTTTGTGTGCTTATTAAATAAAAAGAGACATAATTATCTTTTACCAGTTTTAACGTCTCTTTATCACCTAGAGACATGTACCTTAGACACATAGTGATCCAACTGTATAACTTAAATACAATGTAAATATGCATGCATTCACTTTCCCAGAGGAAAGAGACGTATGCATCTGTGTACACATACGTTTCAAAACAGACACATGAAATAAAAATATGAAGCCTGTAGACAAGGTGTATTCAAACAATCAGTGACAGTTTAGGCCCTTAGGACCTCTTTCATAAAGCAGTCCAGGCTGAAACACTCTTTATAGCTTCAACGTAAATGGCCGGAGCTACACATTTATTATATCGTCACTGTCCAATGAAAAACATCTTAATTTTTGTCAATTTTAAGTTTTCAACATTATTTGAACACTTCAATGGGCGTTTACCATCTATCCATCCATCCATCATCTGCCGCTTAATTTCGCTAGTTGGGGTCAAGGGGGGGCTGGTGCCAATCCTAGCGAAGGCGGGGTACACCATGGACAGTTTGCCAGTCCATCCCATGGTCAACACTCACTTACGCACTCACACCTAGAGGTAATTTAGAGTGACTGATCAACCTAACATGCATGTGTTTGGACTGTGGGAGGAAACCGGAGTACACAGAGGAAACCCACTCAAACACGGGGAGAACATGCACACTCCACACAGAACGGCCTGGACTGGGAATCAAACTCGGATCATCTTGCTGTGAGGCCACAGATCTAATCACTACACCACCGTGCCAAATGGCTGTTAACATTGTGTAAAAATGTCATGATGAATGAACCAATAGAAATGCTCCAAAATAATTTGAAAATAATTCTGGTTCCATTGACTTCCATTGAAAGTCAAGTGTGTTTTGTTCTCTCCTGTAATGTTGCCGTTTTGGAGATATTTGTTTTTCAACTACTATATGTAAATGTGCTGATTTCTGTGATATCACCAAAATAATGAGTTGCAGCTTAGATTCCATAAGTGGTCCCTATGGACTGAAAGAATTTTAAATGGTATCAATGAGTATACACTGCATTAAGCACTTATTTACATAAAGTGTAGACAGTTAGTATTTACATTTTGTTTTTAGGTGCTGTACTGCAATAGCAGATACACTGTAGGCCTATAGTTTCTCAAAACCCATCTAAACCCTTTTCAATTCTATTCGTTTCTATGCTATTTGTGTGGCCCTTTTTACAGCATTATCACAAAGCCAGAAATTCCAGACAACCTGGTTCAGGTCTCTAATGAGCAAACTGAGGGTAACAGCGGTGGTGGAAAAAGAAGATTCAAAAGGGCAAGCCGTCCTACTCTAGACTGCAGTGTACCAGCTACAGTTTCATTAACAATACAGGCACTGCTGTATGCAATGCACATAAAAAGCCAAAATGTATTGATGTTATGTAGTGATGTTATGTTTATGTGTGATGTAAAGTGGGCTGCTAAGACAAACATCCACTGTGTTCTGTTTCACTGTGTCTGTGCTGGGGCTGAAGGGGTGGCTCTTATAGAGTCAAATGTAAATTTTGGGTGCCCCCAATAGCGTGTCGTGAATTTTCAAAGTGGAATTTTTTTTTTACTTTAAACAGAAATGCAGGATACATTGTGTTCATTGTTCATTGTGTGAAAGTAAGTGAGATTCCCCAAAAGACAAACGCTGCATTCTACAGGGATCAGACTTTTTGGGTTTATTGTCACATCATTACACGTCATTCATTATTTCACGTCATTCAGAGATGTGTTATGTAAACACACTGAGAGGAAACTCTGTTTTGCCGTACACAATCCGGCTGACACTTGGGCTTTGATGGATATCACACAGGGTAGAGGTTACACTCTCCATGCATAAATACCTCCTAAAAGTAAACATAGACAATTTACTACGTTATAAAGTTCAATACGGTATAAAGAATAAACACTCAAAACAATGTATTAACAGTTTAAAAGGCGCCTGAGGATTTTTGGCTTCTCACCTTTTGTGGAAACCACTGGCAATGGCCGAGACAAGGCATCTGAGTGCTTTGTGTGTGAGAGGTGCAGCTCATGCTATACACATGCTCATACTCAATAGGCGGGACTTGTAGAGCTTTGAATTAGTCCGTCATGTTGTAGCCAGAGGCATGCCCGTATAAGGAGCTCTGGATTTAATTGTTTTTGTATGGAATGGTGGTTTTAATGATTGCCGCTGTCGCACATGGAACCCTAAAATATTTCAGAGCCTGTACATTTTGTCCTATATACACTTTTAATTGTCTTTTCTCGTTCACTGTATACAACTATTAAAGTCTAAAGTAGAGAAACTGGTCTGATTAGATGTTTCCCCTTCCCCCCCTACCACACACACACACACACAAATGCCTCAGTTACCCAGAATCATTCATCAAGTCAAACACACAGATTCTGCTGCATAGATAACAAATGTGCTGCCTATAAAACATTTTAGAGTAGTTTGTTTTGTATGAGTTCGATGATGGACACAGAGGTTTATGGTAAACTGGGATGTTGGTGCTGTTGTCCCACCACCTCATGTGATCGCACAGGTTTGTTGACGGTGGAGTAGGGGGATAACAGTGTCTAAGGGTGCTCTCAAATCTATGTTACCTTCTGCTTCTCTCCTTTTAGTTTCTGTTATAGTTAGATCTGCCGGAGTTACCAGCCACACTCTGAAATCTGTAAAAAAAAAATTATTTCATACTCTCTACAGTCATACTCCTGAGCCAATCTCATTTTCTCTCTTTACTGTTCCTGAAATAATGACTGTCCTCCTGTCCTGCTAAACATTTTTAGAAAAGTGACCATCATTGCCTCTTTCTTGCCTATCACCAACCAGCTCTCTTTTAAGAGCCAACTTAATTTAAGCCAACAGCAACACCCTCAGTTACATCACTGTGCCATTCAGCATTGAGATAAGATGGGACTGTTTCAGTTCACTCCCACTTTTCATAAAGACTCAGTCAGAGACTGCCTCAGTCCGAGACTGCCTCTACCAGTGCAGTTTCTAAAGCTAAAACTGCCATCCAGACTTCAACCAGATATTCTTAGCTTAGCTTTTGTTTGGTATTTAGTTTATTAAACTGTAAATACTGTTTGACCAGAGGAGGATGGGTCTCCCCTCGTGAGTCTTGGTTCCTCCCAAGGTTTCTTCATCCAGTCTGAAGGAGTTTTTCCTCACCACTGTTGCCTCTGGCTTGTTCACTGGGGCATATATATGTTGTAACTGTCTGTTTTCAAACTTCTGTAAAGCTGCTTGGTGACAACTTCATTGTGAAAAGCGCTACACAAATAAACTTATAAACTGAATGTCTCTCAAGAAGACATTAACTGCTTCCTTTTATTTATACTGATCTGACTCAACCTAACATTGACTCAATGTTTGCCGCAGCTATGATTATAAAATCTAATGACTGTGAAAAATTATTGCAGAGGTGGGCAATATTACAATATTTACACATTTACACATCACAATTTTTATCTATAAATCACTCTCTGGCCATTTGCCAGCTTATATCTCCTCACTGATTTCAATAAATAACAATAATTATCAGACTATGTCTAGTGGCTGGATCACCTGTCAGGTACCAAGAGTTTTTAGTGAACTGGGAAAATCTGCTTTTAGCTACAGTGCACCAGCGAGCTGGAACTCTCTACAGGAAACTCTGAAGCTCAGCTCGCTGGGAACACTGAACCATTTTAAACTTCTAGTTTCTAATCACCATCAGAAAGCCTGTGATTGTTTTAAATGAATAAATCTCTCTATTAGGATTTTATTTTCATCTTATCATTATTATTATTATTATTATTATTATTATTTTTTTTTTTTTACATTTGTTTTATTTTATTTTTATTTTAGTTATTTTTTATTATTATTATTTTATTATTATAATTATCCATTTTTTTATCGTGATTGTTTTTATTGAGTATTTTTTATTAGCATTTCAACTTTTTATTATCTTGCTGTATGTATTATGTTTATTTTGTATTCTTTTATATTCTTTTATAATAATTTTCTAACATTTTTTACATTGTATTTTTTATGCATCTATATTAAATGTTTATTTAAAATTTGTATTTTATTTATTATTTTTGCTCATTTTGTTTTCAGTCCCTTTAATTGTATATGCTCGGCTGCATTGAAAATGAGGGTCACCCCTCAATGTTGATTGATTGACAATACAGTAGTGACCTGCTGACTGCGGATGTGAGGCATGAGCATGTGCAGAGCTTCACAATAACACTGGACTTGCAATAAGAGAGATTTCATTCTTGTACAGATGTTGTTGTTGATGTTGCATGTGCTGTTCTGTGCTAGTCTGTGAGGTAGTTGGTGCGGTGTTGGTGTCTACTCCTATATAGAGTTGTGTGGTTAGAAGTGACCTGCCTGCTATCCTGACTATTCAGTTAGCACTGGATGGCCTTTGTTTACTGCTGCTATGTTCAATAAAAGAGCATTCACTTTAATCACTACATCTCTTTCTTTGTAAATGCATCTCAATACGCTTTTTTTAGTACATAGTGGAAACCATCAGTACTTCTAAAACACTGACCAAGTACATGTCTAATACCGAGATCATAAATAGCCATTTTAACTGGATTTAGCACAGCAGTGTGTGAAATGTTAAATAAAAATCACTGTGCCCACAGTTTTTGATAGTATTTTTAATAGACAGGCTTAATAGACAGGCGTTTGTTTCAACGAATAAAACAGCAGAAAAATAAATGTCATGGCTTATTGTGTATTGTGAATATTTCTTGACGTATTGTGATATTGTACTTTTGCCATATCGTCCACCTGTAATTGTGATGGTCTCAAATAAATGCCTTTATTAGACTATGTAATATGAATATCTAGTAGATGAGTAATTAGTTATTGAGTGATTAAATGTATGTTTACTTGAAAAATTATGAAAGGGGTTTAATTTTAAGTTACAGTTTACAAAAGTTAATTGTGTACAGTATAGTGATAGTGTATCTTTGCCGTATTGCCAACCCGTAATTGTGATTGTCTCAAACAAATGCATTCATAAAACTATGTAATACTAATGTCTAGTTTCTGATATGAGTAAACCTGTTATTGAGTGATTGAACACATGATCACTTGACAAATTATGACAGACCTGTTACAATTAACAAGAGTTAAATAGTGTAAGCTGTGATCACCTCACATTAATGCATTTACAGGACTAAGTTCCTGAGATTAGTAAACCTGTTACTAAGTGATAAAGTGCATGTTCATTTGAAAAATGATGAATAGTGTGATGAGTGTATATATTTTAGTGATATTGTTTTTGGCCATATAGCCCACCTGTAATTGAGAATGCTTTAGATTAATGCATTTATAAGACTATGTAATACTAATGTCTGGTTCCTGAAATTAGTAAGCCTGTTACTGAGTCATGAAATGTATGTTCACTTGAAAAATGATTAATAGTATACTGAATGAAGAGTGTGATGAGTGTATATAGTATAATGATATTGTATTTTGGCCATATGGCCCACTTGTAATCGCGATCATCTTAAATAATTGCATTTATGAGTAAAGCTTAAATCAAATGTATTAAATGCATGTTTACTTTAAAAATGATGATGGACCCATTACAATTAACAAGAGTTAACTATGTTTAGTATAGTGATATTGTATTTTTGCCATATCGCGCACCTGCAATTGTGATCGCCTGACATTAACGCATTTACAAGACTAATTAATACCAATGTCTAGTTCAAGAGATGGGTAAACCTGTTACTGAGTGATGAAATGCATGTTTACTTAAAAAAAAAAAGATGAATAGTATGAGGAGTGTGTATAGTAGAGTGATATTGTATTTCAGCCATATAGCCCACCTGTAATTGTGATTGCCTTTGATTAATGCATTTAAAAGACTATGTAATAGTAATATCTAGTTCATGAGATCAGTAAACCTGTTATTGGATGGTATAGTGAATGAATAGTTTGGTGAATGTGTATAGTATAGTGACATAGTTTGTTGGTCATATTTGCCACCTGCAGTTGTGATCGCCTCACATAAATGCATTTATAAGACTAAGTTCCTGAGATGAGTAAACCTGTTACTAAGTGATAAAATCCATGTTCACTTGAAAAATAATAAATAGTATGATGAGTGTGTATAGTATAGTGATATTGTATTTTGGCCATATTGCTTACCTATAATTGAGATTGCTTTAGATTAATGCATATATAAGACTATAAAATACTAGTGTCTGGTTCCTGAGATGAGTAAACTTATTGCTGAGTGATAAAATGCATGTTCACTTGAAAAATGATGAAGAGAATGAAGAGTGTGATGAATATGTATGGTATAGCGATATTGTATACTGTAATTGCGATAGTCTCAAATAATTGCATTTATAAAACTATGTAATGTTAATGTCTAGTTTCTAAGATGAGTAAACCGGTTACTGAGTGATGAAATGCATGTTCACTTGAAAAATGATCAATAGTATAAAGAGTGTGTATAGTATTGTGATACAGTATTTTGGCCACATCACCCACCTGTAATTGCGATCGCTTGAGATGAATGCATTTATATGACTATGTAATAATAATGTCTAGTTCCTGAGATGAGTAAACCTTAAATTAAATTGATTACATGCCTGTTTACTTGCAAAATAATGACATACTCATTACAATTACCAGGAGTTAATTGGGTGTACTATAGTGATACTGTGTTTTGGCAATATCGGCCACTGACAATTGTGATCGCCTCACATTAATGCATTTATAAGACTATGCAATAATATTGTCTAGTTCCTGAGATGAGTAAACCTTAAACTAAATTGATTACATGCATGTTTACTTGCAAAATAATAACAGGCTCGTTACAATTAACAGGAGTTTAGTGTGTATACTATAGAGATATTGTATTTTGTATATGTGATCGCCTCACATTAATGCATTCATAAGACTATGTAACACTAATGTCTAGGGGTGTGTTTAAAAAAATCGATTTTTCGATTCAAATCGATCTTCATTTGAATAATCTGATATCGACTCGTATAAACCCGAGATTGATCTTTAAAATGACCCCACCCCTCTCGCGTGATCATCCATTGTTTTTCGTGAAACGAGATCTGGCTGGGACGCACATCAGTTAAACATGGCTGGAGCACAAGTAAAGGCGCCCCAGAACTTGAAAGCAGATGTTTGGCTACATTTTGGATTTAGAAATCATGATGGTATATAAACATATAAACACTAATGTTTTTAGTAACAGTAGGTTGAGTGTTCCTTGTACATTTACCACATTAGTTCTCTGAAAATCTCTCCTCATATCTCTAATTGAATCGAATTGAATCGAATCGGAAATCAAATTGAATTGGGACCTTGTGAATCGGGATTGAATCGATCCGGGAAATCGGTGGCTTTACCCAGCCCTACTAAAGTCTAGCTGATGAGATGAGTAAAGCTGTTACTGAGTGATGAAATGTACACTTGCAAAATGATGACAGACAAGTTAGTTATTAAGAGTTCAACATCATCGTTTTAAAAATTATGTTTAAAAAGACACAGTGTGACCCCTCCAGCGAATATGTATACACATATAAGTGCGTTTAATTCTAAATATGCTGTGATAAATAAAAAAAAAAACATGTTTAAAGCAGCACAAACACAGACAGCGGGTTTCAGCACCGGTAGAAAACCATCACATGCGCTTTCCAGCCTGCTCCCGGACGGGGTCCTCCGGCTGCCGAGTGGTGTCTACGGATTTGCCTGTATGCGGCTAAATCGAAAAAGTAGCATAAACAGATAAATATCCTTATTTATTCACATTTTATGGCACGATTTTAATTTTGGATATAAGTGAACGTTACTCTGGCCACTATGAATGAGAATCGCTAAGCCTGTAGTTGGACAGCAGCGCAGGCGTCGTGGTTGTATGCTAAGTACGAGGAATCCCAGCGTGACCTCTACTGCAGTTGAAAACAGAGAGTGGGGGAAATTAGGCTGGACACAGCGATGTGAAGTTGGCAGTCCGTGCGGGTTAGAAACTGACCTCTCGACCTCCTTACTCTCACGCAACAGCAGCGTAAAGCAGGCATATGTGCTCCGCGCTGTCGCCTCTCCGACCCGGGGTGTTCAGAGTGACCGTTGGCGCTGAGCCCGCAGGAGCAACATGGTGAGTACAGCAGGCTAACGCTATTGAGGCTTGTTTAAATCTTTCCGTGCCACCTTAAATGGTAATGGTTACCTTAAGATTCGCTGTCAGTGTGCTGGAGAACCTTTCCTAAGTTAGCTTCTTCTCCGGTCCACCTTAAATGGTGCACCAGTTACATTCTTCTACGGAGAATTCGAGTAAGAAGCTAACACCAGCTACGAATTTCTTCATGTTTACTCTATAAAAAACCTCCCAAACAGTACAGCGGTTAAATTCTTCTGCCAGAACATAATTACAACACCTTCTGTCGTGCAACGGCACCTTTTAAACAAGAAGCTGGCGAATATGAAGCAAGCTTCAGTTTCGTGCTAACGCTAACGCTAACATCCACTAGCAGACAACCCTCTATATCTCCTTCGCATATTAACCACTGTGTCCAGTATATGAATATGTTGGTCACTGTTTATGATCAGAGTTAAGAAAATGTGAAGGCAGTGCTGTCTGGATGGTCAAACATGCTGTCATTCATTATGCAGGCAGGCTAGCATTAGCTGATGGGTCTGGTGAGGCTTCTCCCTACAGCTGCTCTTTACTGGAATGAATACATTAGATTATAAAATAATTTTGCAGTTGTGTCTTTATCATAGATGTAGTCAGTCAGCCAAGTCTGATTTATTGTGTTTGCACTTGAGCTCAGATGCTGATGTAGCTCTGTGTAATGTGCCAGAGACTTCACTTTACTAATTTATTAACCTCCAGTCCATGTAGTAGAAGGTTGTCCTTCTACTGGCTGATTGACAATACTTGGGTGGAAAAAGAAGATTGTGTAAATTCGATTTTTAGGGCAACCACTGGACCTAGTTGGAGCAGATCAGATGCTCAAGCCAGGTCCTCTTGGAGACCTGTCAACCTGCAGAGGTCAACTCAAACCCTGATCTATCACACCTCATTCATTTAATGAAGGTCTTTGGGGAGGGCATCTGATTAATCTGATTATTCCAGGGTGGTAGATCTCCCGAACCAGGATTGGGCCAATTAGATTTTTAAGGCAGCTATTCATTTATACCTAGTTGGAGCAGATTAGATGCTCAGGCCTGGTCCTCTTGGAGATCTGTCAACCTGCAGAGGTTGACTCCAACCTTAATCTATAATACTTCAAACATATAATAAAGGCGTTTGGGGCGATCTGATTGATCTGATCTTTCCAGGGTGGACCAGGATTGGGCACACTTGGACTAGATGAACATGCTTCACTATCAGGGCCTATGCAGTGGTTCAGCTCTGCTTGCTGAATGTGGCACTGAGTTATTTCATGCTTTGAAAGGAGTGGAAATGATGTTCACTCGTAGCCGTCACACCTGTGCGTGACATTGGTCGGCCAGGTGTAACAGTCCACTTCCTGCTTTTGACCTCAAGATGCCCTCCAGCTTGGAGCCACTCATGTTTGCACTGTGCACTGTGGAAATTTCTTAATCTGATGCTAATGTTATATCTTAATGTCATGTGAATACTATGCATTATATGATTCACATGATTCACATCCTTTGTGCATTAACGGTGGTATATTTGTGCGTCACTGTCATCATTGTATCCATTCAGAACGAAGCTCTATAGACAGCATAAAATACATACAACAGCAAGATGTCTTGTAGTGTTGATAGACAATGTCCTTTATGTGTAGACACTTGTTAACTTACTTAGCAGCTATTTCAGCGATATCCACAGAGTGTGTTTGAGTGTCTGCGTGTTATTTCAGGGTGTTAATGGCTTTTACAGTGTATCAGATCAGTAAACTCGAGAGCACCAGTGTTTAGTTTAGTTGACAACATACTCAAATACGTTTGAGTCCTTATAGGTAAGGCTGTGCACTCAGCGGCCACCTTGGCAAGACTGCTGGAGTTATTAGGATATTACTGAGTTTAGCTCTCATAAATAGTTTGTAGTATTTGGCTCAGTAATGCACAAAAGCATGTTTTTCGGGTTGTTCGGGCTACTATGTTTGCTCGGATCTGTAGCCCTGAGGGGGGCTTCTCCCACATGCGGTGTAACCTGTGAGCTGAGGGTCTGTTTTTACTAGTGATGGGCCGATCCAGTGTTTTTCAGTTTTGATCCGATACCGATATATAACTGCCAATACCGATACCGATATAAGGGCTCTTTTGTTTCTTATCATTGGTCTTATGTTTAAGGTTACATAATGAGGCTGAAATAGACACAGCACTTAGAAGAGTACACACATGCATTTAATATAAATGCATTCCAAAGGCATATACAAACAATAGTTTTCTTTCATATCAAATATTTAAAACACAAAACTGAAATAAACATCTTATGTATCAAAACCTTTCTAGTATGCCAAATACAACAATATGACTGACTGCATGATCTAAACAGTTCAAGTATTAAGAAAATTGTATCAGCAGCAGCAACAAGATTTTAAATAGTTAAAACAATGTGCAAAACTAAATAGAAATGAAATTAAAAATTGATCGGTAAGTGGATCGCCCGCATTCGCCCGATATCCCATCTCTAGTTTTTACTAAGGACGCGACTTCCACTGACAGCGTGTTCAGTGTTAAGAGTTTTCCCGTTCTTTTTCTGCCTGGCAACCAGTTTTCTTATTTATTGTGTCTTTGGTTTGGTTCTGTTTGGTCCTACCCTAAAAGATTATAAATTATATAAAAAAAAGAAAGAAAGAAAATGACATCACATCCTCAGTGGTCTGTTGAATGCTTGAGCACACCTAATTATCTCTAAATACATCTTATACTATACTATATTACATTGAACCACACCGTATTCTGTGGTACTGTATCATAACATTGTATTATACTCTAACTGTATGTTTGACTGTGGCTGATGTGTTGGTATAATTTGCCATGAAATGTGTTCCAGATAAAAAGTGATTGACTTTCGTGGTACAGAAAATCCAAAGTTAGATCAAACTAAGTTTAAAAGTAGCCAGTGAAGCCATACATCCTGCTTCATGAGACAGGCTCCTGG
The DNA here is from genome assembly GCA_021613375.1 of Megaleporinus macrocephalus. Taxonomy (NCBI): domain Eukaryota; kingdom Metazoa; phylum Chordata; class Actinopteri; order Characiformes; family Anostomidae; genus Megaleporinus; species Megaleporinus macrocephalus. The sequence continues at coordinate 11,242,095 of CM038725.1, read as the reverse complement.
TCTAAAGAGCAGTTAGCTGTTTGTTTTTGCCAGTGGAAAGCGTATGTATAGGGGATGTAGTGTGTTGCAGTAAACAAAGTCAGGGTCCTCAAACACCAGTCGTGGGTGGCCACAGTTAAGTATTTTCAGCTGACTCAAGGACTTGATGTTTTCAAGGACTTTCCTAGTAGCTGATAAAGTATTGACCGTATTTAAAATTTTTTAAGCCTTACTTAAACAAGCCACATCATTAGAAAGTCTTCACTGTTAATCGTATTAATATTGATTTATGCTCTGTATGTGATGATTTATGCGGCGAAGGCGTATGTATATTTAAAATGTAAACTTATAACCAGACTGATGACAATTGCTCCTACTCATATACTGGGATCAGTATATTTACTGTGATATTCAATGTGTCAGATTAAGTATAAGTCATATACAGTGTATCTGGAAAGTATTCACTTCAATTTTTCACATTTTGTTATATTACAGACTTTTAATCCAAAATGGATTAAATATTTTTTCCCTCTAACTTCTACACACAATTCTCCATAATGACAAAGGGAAAAAAGTTTGTTTGAATCTTTTGCAAATTTATTAAAAATAAAAAACAGAAGAAATCATGTGTACATAAGTATTCACAGCCTTTTCTCAATACTTTGTTGAAGGACCTTTGGCAGCAATTACAGCCTCAAGTCTTTTTCAATATGATGCTACAAGCTTGGCACACATTTTTGGGCCGTGTCTCCCACTCTTCTTTGCAGAACCTCTTGAGCTCCATCAGGCCATTTTCAGATCTCTCCAGAGATGTTCAAATCTGGGCTCTGGCTGGACCACTCTAGAACATTCACAGAGTTGTCCCGAAGCCACTTCTTTGTTATCTTGGCTGTGTGCTTAGGGTCGTTGGTAGATCAGTCATTGCCCCAGTCAGAGGTCCAGAGTGCTCTGGAGCAGGTTTTTTTTCCCAAGGATGTCTCTGCACATTCATCTTTCCTTCAAACCTGACAAGTCTTTCAGTTCCTGCAGCCAAAAAACAACCCCACAGCATGATGCTGCCACCACCATGCTTCACTGTAGGGATGGTATTGGCCAGGTGATGGGCAGTGCCTGGTTTCCTCCAAACATGACGCTTGGCATTCAGGCCAAAGAGTTCAATATTTGTTTCACCAGACCAGAGAATTTAGTTTCTCATGGTCTGAAAGTCCTTCAGGTGCATTTTGGTAAAGTCCAAGTGGGCTGTTTTGTGCCTTTTACTGAGGAGCAGCTTCCAATACAGGCCTGATTGGTGGAGTGCTGCAGAAATGGTTGTCCTTCTGGAAGGTTCTCCTCTCTCCACAGAGCAATGCTGAAACTCTGTCAGAGTTCGATTATGTCGCAGTACATGGCCTGTTCCTCGTTCCTGACGCTGGAAATTCGTCAGCTGCAACAAAACCTTCTCAAAGTTGACCAGAATTCATGTAGTGTAGTTAAAGCTGGCTTCTAATGAGTCATGCTCTTGATGTTGACCCATGCTGTCAGATTGCAGGCATGCTGGCATTTCTCAGGCTGTGGTATGACTACTGAAAACGCTAATCACAGTAATAACATTCTCAAAGTAATTACAGTTTTTGTTCTTATTGCGCAATCCTACCCAGTAACATACCTGTACTTTATTACACTGTAGTCAGAGAGGTATATCTAGTAGATATCATAGTCTTTAAAGGCAGTGTGCCTTAAACTATGTATGTCTGTAATAAGTTCTGTGCATGATAGGAATCAAGATTGAATGCTGTCTGTACACAGAAGTCTGATGTGTTTTGATGTTACCTACATGTCTGTATATTTCATATCAATGCCTTCATTTGACCCACCAATGTTAGTTGCCAGGTTTTTTGTCTTGTAAGCCAAACAAACTGGCAACTATGCCAGTAGCTGAAAAACTCATCCACTGAAGTAAAACCAGCCTTTTTTTAAAAAAATGACACAGTCAGACTCGTCTAAGATTGTAATGGGCAGATTTTTAAGCAGTGTGCAGTCCAGTTTATTCTGTTTGTTTTACCTGATGTTTTCCAGTTTTATGTAAATAATGCCTTTATAATGTTCATAATGTTGTAAGCAACTAAGTTCACTTTCGCTATGTTGCAATGTTGTTGCTACACCTAAAATGCCCAAAATTCGAGTGACTCATTGTAAAAATATCCAGTTTCTTCATACTTTCTTGTGCTGTTTAAGTAGGAAACTGATGTTTCATTAGTTTCCAGTTTAACCCACTAAAGAGCAGACAATGCTAATAGAGTTGGAATGTGTTTCATGTGTGCTTCATGTGTTTAGTAACTGCACAGTGTGAGCTTTGGGCTTTAAGAGAAAGACTAATAAAAATTGGACAAAAAAAATCTTTGGCCAATGTTTAAAACACCTGGTGTAATGTAGAAAAGGAAAATATCTATCTATCCAAGAACAAATGGATTTTGGCTGAAATTAGAGAAAGGTAGAGCCAACTGATTGTTTTGTGTGACAGCTCTAGTGTTGCACTACATTTAGCATCACACAGGAGTCAAAGATGTCTGAAAGAAGTCAGTAGGTTTTCATGTGTAGCATAACGGAGGCTGCCAAAGATGACCAGATGAATCAATAAACTAAAACTATAGCTACCTGCTGCAACGCTGGACGCTAATGGAGACTTGACGTCTGCTACAGTTCTTTAATTCTTGTTCAGTGGACGATCTGCTGACATGTTAGTCCATGTATTAACTGTTTCGCGACTGACCCAGAAGAATAGGCGGTTTAGATGATGATTGAATGATTGAATAAATGAATTAATTAATGTTTTTGGATTGTTTCAACTGTTTCTAACATCGACCTGGCCAACAAAAACAATCTCATTCACATCCCTTACAATGCATCCTTGGTAGTGACCCCTGTGTTTGAAGTAGCAAAGTATAACATGGTCAGAAATGTTAATATATAAAACTGCCATTTCATTAAACTGCTGATCTGCAAACATTCTCCACCTTCCTGTGATGAAACGCAGCAAATATTCTAATAGCGGGTTCAGCATCTCGAATGGTTAACCAAGTATTTCTGCTCTCGTGCACGTTTCTAGCCTTCACTAAGATTTTCGGCTTTATAAAAGATGTTATGTAATCATACTTGTCATATGAAAGAAATACAGAAGAGCGAATCTTAAGAGCACTCGTGAATGACAACATGTCAAGGATCCCTGCCTTTTCTTGCTCACACCTATCTTTTTACAAGTTGCTGACACCGTGATCTCCTCTGGCCCAGGCCTAATTTGCGAAGAAGGGCCTGGCGATTGAGCTCTTGGACCCGCTGCTTATCTGCACAGGCCCCCCTCAGACCTCATTTGGCCCCTGTGTATTTTGGGTCAGTGCTACTGAGGGCAGATAGTGTACCCATGCTGCTTCAATTTTCCCCTCTGGAACTAGCCCCTTATGAGCCTCTTGGAGTCCCTTATAGTAATGGGTCAGGCCCACCCCTCCCACTTACCTCCAAGTGCGAGGACGTGTGGGCGAGAGACCCATATTTTCTGTGACACACATACAGTCGAAATTTTGTGTGTTGTACTTCCAGATTATTGGAGCACTCTCCTGACTGTTTCGGTTGGGTAGAAAATGCTTTCAAAATGGTACCACTATCATCTTGTGGACACATTTTTTTTCTTTTTCTTTTTTTGGCCACTTTTGCCATTCCCCCTGCCTCCTCAAACCAATACCTGCTTTGTAAAAAAATAAAATAAAAAAAATAAGAAAAAGAAAGAGAAATAAAAACCCTGATTACCAGTTCTGCACCTACAGCAGCCGCAAAGGAAAACAACCTTGACCCGTCCCTTTTTGCACAGCGTCATCGTTAGTCGTCATTGAAAGTGCACTGTGGTCTTGTGCTCCATCAGCAATCTTTAGATACAGAGTGAGGAAAAGTAATAGCAGGAGCCAGTAAGGATGCACGAAGAAGGCCCTTCTTACTAACACATTTCTTTCCTCTTACGAGCTAATTTCCTTTCTCTGGGTGCCCTGTATTCCATGGTAGATAATAATTCAGCTTTGATGGTACTTCGGTGTAACGCTATAGTTATGATGTATTTGGTACAGTTGGAAATGGACCTGCACCAATAAACTGGCTTACACAAGTAGGGCTGAGTGGTAATGAACTTTATAATATTAACAACAAAAATGTAATTAAAATTTAACGACAGCCATTTTTTAGGAAACATATTTACTTGCTGTTTGTTAGATTTATTCTCAACAGTGAGGAAAATTATAGCTTTGGTTTATTATTAAAAATGTAAAATATTTATTTATTATTAAATGTAGCTTTTTATATTTCTACTTTGTGAGATATTGAGAAGAGAAAGTCGAATATCCAATAATAATTCTGCTATCTGCAATCTTTTTTAATTCTTCAGTTAATTTAATTCTTTAATTCTCACTCGCCTGTTTAACCGGAATCAGTCTGTAAGTATTTTAGTATTTTAGCTTGTTGTTTTTGTTTCTGGTTTGTTTCTGTTGTAGTTGTTCTGCCATCACTGTAGAAATATAAGTTCTTTAGTAGATCTTATTTAGCGGCTGGTGAAAAGTGGAATGATTGTTATTGTTATTTGTGGTGAAACACTTCTCAGCCAATCAGATTGTGCATTCAGATCTAACTGTTGTATAAGACAATTATTTAGAATTATCACATCACATTATGTCTCATTACAGCGTAGCTCATATTGTGGATAATGTCAGAAGAGCGCTGTCCAACTGCATGTTTCAATACAAAGAGAGTAGGGATGTAACCATGCATCGCAGGACAGTTAATAATCGATGCAAATGTGCCACGACTGAAATCGATTGAGATGTAAAATGAATCTATATCCTTTTGAAACAGCAGAGGGCGCTGGTATGGTCTACGTCGCTTGTTTGACCAGGTTTTGTGACTGACCACTCACTACGAACAGCCTCTCAAACTACAACAAACATGGTAGATGAAGAGGAGCCGACAGGAGAGAGAGATTAAAAGTTTAGTTTGTTTCACTTAATAATAGTGATTTAATAGTCTTACCACTTTTTATGAGCCTGTTATCACTTCAGTTTACTTTGATAAAGAAAAGATTAGGAAAAATACAGTTTTGCAGTTTTGTTATAGGTAAATAATAAAACATAATACAAATTATGACTTAGTTTGACTTGATTAAAAAAAAAAGAAAGAAAATCATATCTTGAGGCCAGCATCGTGAATCACACTGCATCATGAATAGAGTGAATCGTTACATCCCTAAAAGAGAGCTTATTGTGTCTTGTTTAATTAGATTCAGTGCTGTACAGTATCTGAAAGATTGAATTAAAATGTGTTATTAAATTTTAGTCATTTTTTTTAGTGCTTTAGTCTTGAAACAATAAGATAAGAACACTTTATCACAATCTTGGTATGGTGATATATTCACACACTTCTCACTCCTTAGTGCAAGTTCCAAAGGTGCAAGTGTGAATCATGTGGGTTTATCAGCACAATAGTAATTGTGAAAATCCACCCCTCAACACCTTAGAGTCACATACTTGTGATGTCCTGAACAGTCACTGATGATGAATCTAGGTATTCATGTCAATTAAAAAAGTGTGTTAAAAAACAAGGTCAAAAAAATAAGGCTGGCTGCTGGTTTACCTTCTTACATTATTATTTCACCAAAGATTTGTTGGAAAGAAGGAAAGCGTTGCTTGGAAAGAAAAGTTGGAGAGCAGTAATGTGATGTTGGGTCTATGTTCTTAATAGCACTGTGCCTATTATCGTAATGGACTCCCAGGAAGTGCACTGTGAGCAGGATGTGTATTGCTTTCTTGGACTGTCTATAACATTCTGGTATTTCCTGGGTATTGCACTGGCAGTTCACTGAGCAAGTAATCAAACCTAAAAAACAGAGACTGAAGCACTTTTTTGCTTGGACCGATGGGCGGAGCATATGTTGATTGTTGCACATGATGTAAGCAAGTCAGTTTTATGGCCCACAGATCTGTAGCTCATGCCATCGACATGACCGCAGATTAGGGCTGGGCGATAAAACAATAACGATAACGATAATTATCGCAAAATAACATTTCCTCGATAGAACTTTAAGACGTAGTCGTTAGAAAGTCGATAGAATTAAGTTCCGTCCGTGTTTTGAGAGACAACACGAACAGCCAATGAGAATGAGAATAGCGCCGCCCCAAACCAATCAGGTGGCTGAACTGGAGTTTCAGCCACTTCGTGTTTGGTTGAAGCGCACAGCACAGAGTGTAGCGGCAGCTTAACCCACACGCTAGTAATAAGTTACTGCAGACACCACAGTCGAGCAGAGAGAATAAAATAAGAGAAAATGATGAGACGTTAAAACTTTAAAACGTTAAACTACTACTGAAAGAAACATGTTACACGTGTCAGTAATCTTAAAATAATCTGATAAGATAAGAACAACTAGTAAACAGGTGCTGTCTTGCTGCTGTGTTGATGAAGCGCTACGGGGTGTTTGATCTTCAAGTGCTGGTGTGTAGCAGCTGTACTGTTGTGTTGTGCAGAGCTGACAGAGCACCACACTGTTGTGTTTCTGTGTGAAACACTCTCACAACTTTAGATGTAGGTAAGCGACTGTTTGTAGCTGCAGCTCGCGCTCCGGATAAATCCGTGCTTTCAGTAGACGCGGCCACCTTAGCGTCGCATCGACGCACGTTATGGTAATCGACGTAATTTCGTAATCGATAAACATAAACATGTATACTGTAGGAGTTCGAGTGAGAACGCTGAGACAAAGTTGACTTTATAATCCAAAAACCCGAACAGGGAAACCTTTTTTTCTACCGAAACAGAATCGCTAAACGAACTCACCATTTGAGCCGATAGGGAGTCGACTCACCGCTATGAGTCCTTTCCTCAGAACTTAAAGGGCCAGTAACAGCCTGCTTAACAGTGTCTGTGTGTGAATACTGTTCATACTAATACTGCCCCATATACACAACATTACACAACTGTATTACACACACACACACACACACACACACACACACATACATACATTCATATATGTGTGTGTGGTTAATACAGTTGTGTAATGTTCTATAGTACATTTGTCTATTTGTCTGAAAATAAAAAAACAAAAAAAAAACAAAAAGAAAAAAATTTAATTTTGATACCTTCATATCTCACTTAAAGTAAAACAGAAAAAGTGATTTGATTTATGTCGTGATATATATCGATATTGACTGATATGAAAAAAATTATCGTGATAAGATTTTTTTCCATATCGTCCAGCCCTACCGCAGATCATTAACTTTGCTTTTTTTAAGTGGTTATAGGTAAACTGATGAAAGGGATCTATTTCTTTATTAGAACTTTGGTGTGAACACAGTAGTCATTTTGTTTATTGCATATTGAAAAGGAAGCTTCACTGCCTCACGTTGAAATCCATCCATCCATCCATCTTCTGCTTTACCCCGCTGGTCGGGGTCACAGGGGTGGGGTTGGAGCCAAAGGCAGGGTACACCATGCATATGTCACCAGTCTACCACACTGTTAGTCTACAGCAGCGTCTAGCTTCGGACAGTGGAATCATGTAGAGAGAGAACCGCGTCACCGTTGACGCAACCCTTTTGTCCATCATAAATATATATATATATATTCTATCATTCATTTTTTTTTCTTTTGTCACTGCAAATCAGCACAGTAACATTTTGTATTGCTTGTTTGTTGATGTCCATTTTGGAAATAGCATATGTTTTTACGTAGTGTCGCTAGCTCTCACATGCAAAAGTTTAGTTCTCGTGTGTTCTCTTGTTTTTGGACAGCAGCTAGAGGAGTGGGTGGTTCCCCAGGGTAAAAGTCATGTAAGTCGTGACCGCTTATCGCCGGTCAAGTCACAAGCCACAACAACTGAAAGACTCGCGATTACAGCACAACCAGTCATGTAGTGTGAACGCCACAAAGACCTGACCACTCATAACAACCAGGAATAACATGTGTTTCAGGATGAGGACAATAAGAATAACACTTCTGATACATTGTTGACGTAATATGAATTTAACTTTCTCGCTCTGAGTTTCCAGCCAAACGTTTTAGATCACTACCAGTCAAACGTTTTAGTACACTACCAGTCAAACGTTTTAATACACTACCAGCTAAACGTTTTAGTACACTACCAGTCAAACGTTTTAATACACTACCAGCTAAACGTTTTAGTACACTACCAGTCAAACGTTTTAGATACACTACCAGTCAAACGTTTTAGTACACTACCAGCTAAACGTTTTAGATCACTACCAGCCAAACGTTTTAGATACACTACCAGTCAAACGTTTTAGTACACTACCAGCTAAACGTTTTAGATCACTACCAGCCAAACGTTTTAGATACACTACCAGCTAAACGTTTTAGTACACTACCAGCTAAACGTTTTAGATCACTACCAGCCAAACGTTTTAGATACACTACCAGCTAAACGTTTTAGTACACTACCAGCTAAACGTTTTAGTACACTACCAGCTAAACGTTTTAGATCACTACCAGTCAAACGTTTTAGATACACTACCAGTCAAACGTTTTAGTACACTACCAGTCAAACGTTTTAGATACACTACCAGTCAAACGTTTTAGTACACTACCAGCTAAACGTTTTAGATCACTACCAGCCAAACGTTTTAGATACACTACCAGCTAAACGTTTTAGATACACTACCAGCTAAACGTTTTAGTACACTACCAGCTAAACGTTTTAGATCACTACCAGTCAAACGTTTTAGTACACTACCAGTCAAACGTTTTAGTACACTACCAGTCAAACGTTTTAGATCACTACCAGTCAAACGTTTTAGTACACTACCAGCTAAACGTTTTAGTACACTACCAGTCAAACGTTTTAGAACACTACCAGCCAAACGTTTTAGAACACTACCAGTCAAACGTTTTAGATCACTACCAGTCAAACGTTTTAGATCACTACCAGTCAAACGTTTTAGTACACTACCAGCTAAACGTTTTAGATACACTACCAGCTAAACGTTTTAGTACACTACCAGTCAAACGTTTTAGTACACTACCAGTCAAACGTTTTAGTACACTACCAGTCAAACGTTTTAGTACACTACCAGCTAAACGTTTTAGATACACTACCAGCTAAACGTTTTAGTACACTACCAGTCAAACGTTTTAGTACACTACCAGTCAAACGTTTTAGTACACTACCAGTCAAACGTTTTAGTACACTACCAGCTAAACGTTTTAGATACACTACCAGACAAACGTTTTAGATACACTACCAGACAAACGTTTTAGATACACTACCAGACAAACGTTTTAGTACACTACCAGACAAACGTTTTAGTACACTACCAGACAAACGTTTTAGATACACTACCAGACAAACGTTTTAGTACACTACCAGTCAAACGTTTTAGTACACTACCAGACAAACGTTTTAGTACACTACCAGACAAACGTTTTAGATACACTACCAGACAAACGTTTTAGTACACTACCAGTCAAACGTTTTAGTACACTACCAGACAAACGTTTTAGTACACTACCAGACAAACGTTTTAGTACACTACCAGTTAAACGTTTTAGTACACTACCAGTTAAACGTTTTAGATACACTACCAGCCAAACGTTTTAGATACACTACCAGCCAAACGTTTTAGATACACTACCAGCCAAACGTTTTAGTACACAACCAGCCAAACGTTTTAGATACACTACCAGCCAAACGTTTTAGATACACTACCAGCCAAACGTTTTAGATACACTACCAGTCAAATGTTTTAGATCACTACCAGTCAAACGTTTCAGATACACTACCAGTCAAACGTTTCAGATACACTACCAGTCAAACGTTTCAGATACACTACCAGTCAAACGTTTTAGTACACTACCAGTCAAACGTTTTAGTACACTACCAGTCAAACGTTTTAGTACACTACCAGTCAAACGTTTTAGATACACTACCAGTCAAACGTTTTAGATCACTACCAGTCAAACGTTTCAGATACACTACCAGTCAAACGTTTTAGATACACTACCAGTCAAACGTTTTAGTACACAACCAGCCAAACGTTTTAGATACACTACCAGCCAAACGTTTTAGATACACTACCAGCCAAACGTTTTAGTACACTACCAGTCAAACGTTTTAGTACACTACCAGTCAAACGTTTTAGTACAATACCAGCCAAACGTTTTAGTACACTACCAGTCAAACGTTTTAGTACACTACCAGTCAAACGTTTTAGTACACTACCAGTCAAACGTTTTAGTACATTACCAGTCAAACGTTTTAGTACACTACCAGTTAAACGTTTTAGTACACTACCAGCCAAACGTTTTAGTACACTACCAGTCAAACGTTTTAGATACACTACCAGCCAAACGTTTTAGTACACTACCAGCCAAACGTTTTAGTACACTACCAGCCAAACGTTTTAGATACACTACCAGACAAACGTTTTAGTACACTACCAGACAAACGTTTTAGATACACTACCAGACAAACGTTTTAGTACACTACCAGACAAACGTTTTAGTACACTACCAGACAAACGTTTTAGTACACTACCAGACAAACGTTTTAGTACACTACCAGACAAACGTTTTAGTACACAACTGGCATAAGAAACAAGAGCTGAAACAATTACTTAGCATTATCAATATTATCAACAATAATGATTTATGGAAGACACTAAAAATACCACAAGACTTCAAACCCATTAAATGATGCTGCAGCCTTAAGAAGTGTAACATTGATCTACATTTTTTTATAGAAATAAATCACGTGTGCACGTTCTTGTCCTGAAGGTCATTTATCTCTTGCTGATCAGTATCCCAATTTGCTTGAATGAACATTTCGTTGTGGTTCCTCTATAGCAGGTTATTTTGGCAGACTATTTCAGTGGATACATGCTAATAAGCGATTGACTACGAGACATATTGGGTCTTTGCTCCTATGTGTTCTGTATTTTGGACGTTAGATTTGTGTAGGTCGTTCACATGGACTTGAACACCTGTGCCTTCATTGATGATTTCCTCTTCCACCAGACCGGAGTGGCTTGCCAGCCATGTTGTCATAAAATCCCTGTGATTTCTGAAGTGGCTAGCCAAGCACATAGCAATTTGCAGAGATCAGAGGTAATTTGAATGCAGGTTCCTGTCTCTCCATCAAGTGCAGGACACCGACTGTGCCTCGCTGGTGTTGATGGTAAGATTGCACAGCAATGGCAGCAGTCCTTCCATACTAGCTGGAGTAGTTTAATGCTGGGCTGAAATGGCAGTTATGGTTTTTGGTACTTGACTGCGAAACTTGAGAATATTTGCAATATGCAGTCTGTTTTTCCAACTGAAATTGCTGTCTTTTCTCTTGGTTCAGCTGGCTGGCTGTCTGAGAAGAAGTTTTTTCGTTTTGCACTAAAGGCTAATCATCTCGCCTGATATCAGAGCAAATTTTTGGCTATAAAAATTCAAACTTTAAGATAAGTGATGAGTTTTTATTGTGATGTTCTCGCCAATTAACATGATTTTTGCCAGTAAATTGAATTTGAAACCAATTTAATCAAAGCCTTGTCTAAATGTTACTATGTTGAAATGTTATTAGCCTACTTTTGGTTTTATTGTTATTATTTATTTATTTATTTTCTTCTCATGTGCTTTTTTTTTTTTTTTTTGTCCCCCCCAGGGTGTGATCAGCGTGCAGCTGGTGGTTACCATGGTAATGGCCTGCGTGATTCAGAAAATTATACCTCACTACTCCTTCGCAAGATGGCTCCTTTGCAGTGGCAGGTAATGAGGAAACGCTTTAGACCCCGTCGCGTAGCTCAAGTGACCCTTTCCGTGGCTCTAAGTAACGTGGCGTTTCAGCACTTTGTTTCAAAGGCAGGTTCCTCAGGAATCAGCGTAATCTACTTTGCACAAGTCCCTTGCTTTCATTGTTGGCTTTAAGGGCCGACCGAAAGATGCATCATTACGGCTCATCAGTAAACGAAAAGGCAGCATCAAAAAGCGGAATAACCCGAGAGGACCACCACGAGCCACGCCCGCTTCCCCCTAATTAGCGCCATATGTGCTTAGAGTAAACAGCTCCTCAGAACGGGCTCAATAATTCATCAGTACTTGTTTTTGGCTCTGAAACTTTTTCTTTTTTTCCCCCCTCCCTGGCTCAAGCACAGGACTTGGAAGTTTTGCCCCAGAGAGTTCCATAATGAAGTTTTCATTAATGAATAAATAAACATAAAAAAAACCCCAACTGAAACCAGCACAGCCCTCTTAGGGCTTGTGACAAGATGGTTTCCAAACAAAGTTGAGAAGGTTGTGCTGAATGTTTGTCTTCTGAAGCTACAAATAATATTAGCTCATTTCACATCGTTACTCTTTTTTCTTTTCCTTCTTATATCGCTTTGCATGTCTCAGTCTGCGCTGGTACCAGCATCCCACGGAAGATGAGTTGAGGAGTTTGGCTGGGAAGCACCAAAAAGGAGGGAAGAACAAGAAGGACAGGTATGTAGAAGATTGAATATCAAGTGTTTGGTGATGGGATGCATTAAGGTGTTTGTGATCCAACAAACAAACAATTTAGGTCAACAGTAATGCAAGACTGTCAACTATCGTTGCATCCAAGGTCCAACATTGTTACAAGACAAGGTATGTGGCTATCTCAGAGCAGCATGTAGTGTAATCGCTATATGGGTTTTATATGCTACATGTTGTGCAGCCCTACCTTGTGTCTCCTGCATTAGTTTGAATTGCTCACTGCCGCTGGTACTTGTGGAGTGGTAGTTCTGTCTAGCGTCTGAATAGATGACTGTCTTGCTTCTGTCTGTGGGAAGATGTATGCTGAAGGTCAAGTGTGTTATGCTAATAATCTCTTAAAAAGCCAATGAGACAGTGTCCACCTGCCTTTTTTCCATCTCCAACCTTGTTATGCCCACCTTCTGTTATCATGCAAAAGCCCTCCTCTACTCTCTGGAGAGCTCCTGAGTCATATTCTCAAGCAGGTACCCTGAGATCAAACGAAAGGAGCCTGCGAGTCCTGCAGCGCCATTGTACTTGGGCCACGTTGAAGTCTAGATGACTCTTTGGGACAGCTGGTCCAAAGCCGTGGGGTACAAGACTCAAACACTGGCCCCTGTTGATCCTTATGGCCTACGTACCCACCCCTTTTAGTACCCCCACTATTTTCAGCAGACTTAACATTCATCTCAACACCAAGCCACTTCTCATGCAAACGGCCTTAGCACCAGCGGGAAATATGTTTGATTTGAGTATTGGACGGACTTGGCCCTCCCCCCAAACCAAGGAACCCCCCTAATCCTCTGTTTAAAAAATGTGCCAATAATGATTCCCAAGTCCAGGACCTGCCAAGTTCTGCAAATCTCTCTTATTATCTTTGTGGCCTAGGAGCACACCAAACCAATATTTCATATTTGACTGGTCATCAAACTAGCATTGCTAAATATGTGAGTAATGCTTTTTCTAGCTAAGTGAGGAACATTTGATGTTTTCCAACGTTTATACTTCTCCAGTCCTTCTCCTTCATAGCTTTCAGCATGGAATTGCCAACAGTTTTTGGATTTAAGGCAGTGCAACCCGAATGCAAAATGTCACTTGAAACTAAGTTATATTTCCTTTGCTGTCACCCCTGATAAATCGCTAGAAACTCAGTTGCATTAAGTAGGAACTGTTTCTACTCACATTGCTGGTTGGTGTTCATTCTCCAATCAGTGATCTTGGGAGTAAAAAAAAAAGTCATGTGAGAACACCAGAATCTGCTTCATGAAAAAAAGGGAAGCTATATGGTGCTCAGTATCAGTAATTGGATTTTGTCAAGCTGTAACTTATTGATAAGGCCCACATTACAAACCTGGGATCCAGTTTGCCTTGTAGGTATCATGGAAGCAGTTTCAGAAATATGTTGTCTCATTTCTTCCTTTTGAAATAAGATTTCTTTGTTTGCCCAAATCTGATTCTCTCACCAAATAGTTTTTTTTATTTTTATTTTTTTATTTTGTACATGACCTGTATATGACATTAGTCTGGACAGATCACAGTCCTAAACTGACCCACATGCACATAAGAACATTGCTGAACATTGGCACGTATACAATCTTGACTGCCAGGGGATGCAGGTTCGCTCACGAAGGTTTTGATTTCATCTTCGCCTGTGAGCAATCATGAAGTTCCAATGGCTGAAAGCTGAATTCATCATCCCAATTGTGTTTAAGCTTCCTGTAAAAAGAGCACGTTATTTGGCCGTGTCCACTTCTTTGGTTCATGTCTTTTTTTTTTTGGGAGGTGGTGGAGGGGTTAACTTTGCTTTCAAACTTTAACATTTCTTTGACACTGCAGCCGGTTTTCCTATGATTGTGTTCAAACTTTTTTTAAAGCCTTATTGAAGAGGGACTTGTTGCGAGAGGTGTCTTCTCATTTTTATTTTTTTGGTACAGAAATGTGAACCCAAATGTTTGAGGGCTGTAAATTTTAAACTATGACAAGTTGCATGCACGCTGGGCGATATGGACCAAAAATAATATCTTGATATTTTTAGCTGAATGGCGATATACGATATATCTCGATAATTTTTCTTCCCATAAGGTGATTACAAAAAAAATCTTTTAATTTGGATCTTTTTCAAACAAACAAGGAGCATCTTTGTGCGGCTTTATTAAGAACAAACATTAGCATTACTAATTAGCATTAACTATAAAACTGTAAAACTGTAAAATCGATATGTATTATATTTCAGTTGAGCATATGAAAATTTGGATTTGGTGTTCACACTGCCACCCAGATAACACCTAATACCTGCTCTGTGAATGTTCCCTAAGCTGCACGAATACTGCCTCTTATTAACTCTGAATACATTTGTTTTTATTTGTACTTTTAGGAAATATAATGGGCACATAGAAAACAAGCCACTGACCATTCCCAAGGACATCGACCTTCAGCTGGAAACAAAATGTATTGCAGAAGTGGACACGCTAGGTATAGCCTCCTCTGTCTACTTCAGGTCATTAGAAACCTGTTGTTCTTATATATTCTGAAGTGCTCTCTGCTCTGAAGTTCTCATCAGCCTTTCTTTTCTGCTAGCTCTGCACTACTTCCCAGAGTTTCAGTGGCTGGTGGACTTCACTGTGGCAGCAACAGCAGTGTACCTCATCACAGAGCTGTATTTCTGCATGGCTGAGCCTAGTGGAGAGATGAACATCAGCGTCGTCTGGAGTCTGCTGGTGCTGGCCTTTGTTGTGTATCCTTCATAACACCAGTGTCAAAGGCTTGAAGTTGGGGCTTCTTGTTATGGGAGTGTTAAATCTGTATGCTCTCAGACCAACACCGTACCATGGAGTGTGATGTTCTTCATATGAGTGGTTCTCCAAAGTTTTCAGGAGCTGTCATGAATGTTATGTCATGAGTTCTTACCTTGACAGTCACTAGTCTCCCCTGTTTAGTTCACAAGGGCCAGTTGGTCCAGTAAACGGTTAAACAAGATGGTCTGTCCTGTTGAAGCATTTTTGATGTTTGGTGTTGCACGACTTCAGACTTTTCAAAAGTCAGCAGTTGCACAATGATAGTCAGGTGGTTGTTGACTAATCGATAATGACAGCAAGAATCAAACCACAGGACAAAACTTTAAAAATAACAAAAATATAGGAAACAACTTAAAATCTTAAAATTTGTGATTTAGCCAAACTCATCAGAGCCCTGGGTTGCATTGCTAGCCTTCAGAGAACCAGACATTCCAGAAGTCTGAGCTAAGAGCACTCTAGGCAGCTTAGATAAGGCCTTCGGTGGAGGCAAGGAGGTCCAGAAAAATCACTGTAACGTTGCTTAAATATGAGTAAGCAGCTTTGCACTTTTGTAGTATTAAAGGAGTGTTATGCTTTCTCTTCAAATAACACTGTTAATTGTGGTCTTTAAGAAACTGGAGATCAAAGCGTTTAATATCAATATACATTTTTGAAGCCCTGTAGATTGGCAGATAAATGTAAAACCAAAAACCATTGGTCAGTAGAGCATGAAGTGCACTTTCTAATGAGTCCTGGATTACATTGGTAGCTTTTAGGAAACTATATGACCCTGGACCCTGAAATTACCAGGCTCTTCACCTGTGGTCTTCTCTAAGCGTCCCATGTTGTTAGTGTAATAGCTGTATAAACATTTGTTTGGTATTAAACGTGGCATCGCCGAGCAATGAAGTCAACAGTACACGGTGGAGCCTGAAAGTATTTAGACAATGACGGTGTTGTTGTTTTGAACTTCTAGATCAGCACATTGGATTAGTATGACATGTGCATTCCACTGAAATCTATTCTGTACATATCTGAAGTGAGCAGTGAGCCAGAAGCCTGAATTTTGTAATTGGAAAGGACTTTATGCCTAAAACACCTTAACCTGTGGGGGTTAAATTACTACCCTGTTTCTTGTGACCTTTTGCTTATTGAATATTTGGCTTAATATGCTAGGACAGGAACAGTTTTATCAACGTAATTGCTAACAACGTACAAACATCTTGAGTCTGACACAAACACAAATGCCTAAAATGCAAAACTCAAGCCCATATGAACACTTGCATATAAGTTGCACCCAGGTATATTTACACATTGTTGTTAGCATGATATGTCTCTGCATATAATCAGAAAAGGTTTAATTTTCAGCTTTTTTAAACACAAGTTTTAAAAAATTGGCCATTATAAACAATGTGGTTCCCTGGAGTTTTGTACAGACGTGAGTGACTCATATGGCAAAACTTATATCATGATTAGGGATCAATTTATGAATGTGATGTTAACAAAAAATTTTACTCTTAATTAAAACATTGATTAAACGAGTGCTGAATATTGGATCCTGTTAATGGTCAGGGCGATCATCGTTCAACCCCTAATCTTGATACTACAATATATAGATTATATAATATGCATCACAATATTTTGTATATCTACAACTACAGTGATTTTTATTATTTTATAACACTATCTGTGATATGCTTAAAAAAGCGCATTGTGAGATAATTTTGTCACTAGATAATAGTTAATAAACTATCATTGTGATCAATGTCTCTTGGGAGCACACACTTTAGGCAGTTCATAACCACAAATGATATGTTTTGATTATGATTTAAGACTATAGTCTTAAATTCAGTTTGTATATGTTTTGGTTATGATTTAAGGCTATAGTCTTAAATTCAGTTTGGATATGTTTTGATTAGGATTGAAGACTATAGTCTTAAATTCAGTTTGTATATGTTTTGGTTATGATTTAAGACTATAGTCTTAAATTCAGTTTGGATATGTTTTGATTATGATTTAAGACTATAGTCTTAAATTCAGTTTGGATATGTTTTGGTTATGATTTAAGGCTATAGTCTTAAATTCAGTTTGGATATGTTTTGATTAGGATTGAAGACTATAGTCTTAAATTCAGTTTGGATATGTTTTGGTTATGATTTAAGACTATAGTCTTAAATTCAGTTTGGATATGTTTTGATTATGATTTAAGACTATAGTCTTAAATTCAGTTTGGATATGTTTTGATTATGATTTAAGACTATAGTCTTAAATTCAGTTTGTATATGTTTTGGTTATGATTTAAGGCTATAGTCTTAAATTCAGTTTGGATATGTTTTGATTATGATTTAAGACTATAGTCTTAAATTCAGTTTGTATATGTTTTGGTTATGATTTAAGGCTATAGTCTTAAATTCAGTTTGGATATGTTTTGATTATGATTTAAGAATATAGTCTTAAATTCAGTTTGGATATGTTTTGATTATGATTTAAGGCTATAGTCTTAAATTCAGTTTGGATATGTTTTGATTATGATTTAAGGCTATAGTCTTAAATTCAGTTTGGATATGTTTTGATAATGATTTAAGACTATAGTCTTAAATTAAGTTTGGATATGTTTTGATAATGATTTAAGACTATAGTCTTAAATTCAGTTTGGAAATGTTTTCGTTATGATTTAAGGCTATAGTCTTAAAT
Organism: Megaleporinus macrocephalus; assembly: GCA_021613375.1. Lineage (NCBI taxonomy): Eukaryota > Metazoa > Chordata > Actinopteri > Characiformes > Anostomidae > Megaleporinus > Megaleporinus macrocephalus. The sequence goes on along the minus strand of CM038725.1, from coordinate 11,224,150 downwards.
TCAGTTTGGAAATGTTTTCGTTATGATTTAAGGCTATAGTATTAAATTCAGTTTGGAAATGTTTTCGTTATGATTTAAGGCTATAGTCTTAAATTCAGTTTGGAAATGTTTTCGTTATGATTTAAGGCTATAGTCTTAAATTCAGTTTGGAAATGTTTTCGTTATGATTTAAGGCTATAGTCTTGATCTCAGTTTCTTTTGGACCCCATGAGACTAGGTAAAATGCTCGCAAGTTAAACCCTACATTCTTTTTCCTTAACTTCCTAACTGAATACAGTTTCTCTCTGAGAAAGCTTTTAATATGTGATGCTCTCAGCATGTGCATATTTAAAAACAACCTCCTTTTGTGAGTAGTTCAGTTTTTGCAGTCAGAAGGCAGCTGGGTGAAATGCAGGCCTTGGCCACTATGTGATGTACGGCACCCGAGTCAGCACCTGTTGCCTCTTACCTGCTACTTTTCTTCCTCGCTGGCCGCTAAATCACACACATTAACCCCAGCACAGTCCACGAGGATCAATCTCTCCCTGGCTATATGCATTGCCCCTCACCCACTCACCGTCTGCTACTGAAGATTGGACACCCAATTTTCATGGCCCACCAGACTGATTTGCCTGGGAAAAAGGACAGAGGGAATGGGGAAAGAGGGAGGCCGGCTGGCGGGATGATGAAGATGATGAGGATGATGATAGGCCTGTGTGAGTGCAAATGGATGGACGTGGTCAGGAAGGAGCCCCTTTTTTTCCTGGGCTAGCTCCAGAGAGAATGTGATGGAGAAATGACCTTGTCAAAGTGATGGTCACCGAGACATTTCCTTAGATGGCCTTTTGCGGTCCTCCGTGATTTTTGCACTATGCAACCACATGATTGACCCTGCACCAGTGTAATCAACTGTGGGACATTCGGGTACACTGGCCTTATGAGAAGACACATCTGGGCAGCTTCGTTCTGATAATAGGCTTTATCTTGTCTTTCACTTTTTGGATGGATTAATTTACATTGCAGGTTTCTTGCTTGGGGAAAAGTCGTTTTGGTACTTGGATTTGATATGACTTGTTTTTGTGTAACTGGTTTTCTATCGCAGTGCGCCTAATCGAGAGTCCAAATGCTAAGCTTTGTGGTGGCCATTGTCAAACGGAGCTGATTTAGACTTGAGAGATGCCTAGAATAATGGAAAGTAGTCAACTAGATGGATTCCCTGAAAGCACTGCTGCTGGACCCAATCAAAGGCTGCTGCTCTTCTCAGGGGTCTACAGATCCCTTTGAGCTCATATTAATGTAGGATCAAAAAGTTTTTGAGCCTCAAGTAGAGCTTTGGATTTGTAGGATTCAGTAGGTATTACCTTGTATCAGTTGGCATGTGCACTCTCAGCGGTAGGTTATCTCAGATTTGGATATTGCACAGTATGGAAAGATCCTATTGGCCAGATTAACAGGTGAAATAGAAAGTTTACCATGTGTGAGAAACTACGTAGACACTATTCAAAGTAAGAAACTGGCCTGTTTTCCCTAAAAAAGAAGTATTTGCAGCAGAGTTGGAGCCCTAGTGCCTGAAGCAGTGTTTTTGAAGTTTCTACTGTTTTTTTTTTTTTTCTTCTTCTCTCCATAAGATATCTTTAATATATCACCACTCCTTAACTCGTTTCCCCTCAGAAAGACCCTCTTCTCCCTCACGGCTCATTACTTTAAGCTGGAGGAAGGTGGAGAGCGCTCTCTTTGCATCACTTTTGCCTTCTTCTTCTTTGTCAAAGCCATGGCCATCCTGATCGTCACTGAGAACTACCTGGAGTTTGGACTTGAAACAGGTATGGCTATTTTATCTGTGAGCTGCTATCACGCTGTACCTCAAAATCAGGATGTGTGGGTGTGTCTCAAAACCTAGTGAGGGTCTACATAGACAGCATTTTACCTCATAGTATGTGCTCCCAACGTAGGCGGTAGGGATGTAGGCGGTCTCAGTACTTAGATACCTTAAACATGCTGTCTACTGAGGCACCTTATTTTGCCCTGATTTTAAGGAAGCATCGAACGCTTCCTCAGCCACTAAGGCAATCCCATGATGCAACGCAGGCAGAACTTTTTACCAACATGTCGGACAAAAGCGGAGCTACTAGCAGAGAAGTGGTTTTAAAATGTGAGTTATTTTGATTCTCTCTGGTGTTTTAATGTGTTTCTTGTCATATAATCACACAAAACAGTATTTTATTATCAACTCTGTAACGAGTCGTTGACCATTTTGCAGTTTTATACTCGAACCATTAGCATTTATGCTAGCGGATTTTTAAGCCTCAGGCTATTGTTTTGGATGCCGGCCGGTAGCTTAGCAACTAGCCAAACCACCTGTCGCGTGCAGTGGGCGGGAACAAGCCGTGACGCAGTCTCTCTCTAACTAGAGAGTCTCAGTAATCTGTTTTATGAGGAGAGATGAGGAGAGAACACTGATACTTAAACAGCTGCCTACATAGACAGCCTACTTAGACACTCTCTAGGTTTTGAGAAACACCCTATATCTCACCCTTAAAGCCATCTTGATTTAGATGTTGGGTTTGGATCTGGTCTTTTTGGCTGTATCTTGTTTAAATTCTCAGACATTTTTGGTCTAAAAGCTTTAAGTTTTTAATCTTACCAAGTAGTTGAACTAATGAGACCATAGCAGACTATACCTATGCAGCTGAGGCATTTAAATCTGGATGAAAGTTTATTTAGTATTAAACGTGGCATCGGCGAGCAGTGAAGTCAACAGTACAGAGTGGAGCTTGAAAGTGTTTAGACAATGACGGTGTTGTTTTGAATTTTTAGGTCAGCGCATTGAATTAGAATGATGTGCATTTAACTGTACATATCTTAAAGCAGTAAGCCAAAGGAGTTTGTGTGTTGCCTAATTTTGTCATTAGAAAAATTCTGTCATGCATAAAACCCCTTAACCTGTAGGGGGTTTCTTGTGATGACCTGCTATTATGCTGTACCTCAAAATCAGGACATGTATCTTACCTTGAATGCCATCTTGATTTAGATGTTGGTTTTGGATCTGATCTTGTATTTTTGGGTTTATCTTGTTTTGAAACTTCAAATTTTGGGTCTAAAAGCTTTTTGTTTTTAGTCGCACCAAGTATAGCAGACTTTACCTACGCAGCTGAGGCTTCCAAATCTGGACCTTGAATTTGGTTTCCTGTCCCAGTGCTCACCGGGCCAAAACATGCTGAACAGGCTGCCAGTCCATCACAGGGCAGACAGACACACACAAACAATCTCACACCTAGAAGCAATTTAGCATCCCCAGTTTACCTGACTGCGTATCCTTGTGAGAGAAAACCAGACCCAGACGGTGCACCCAGACGAAGCCCATGCAGACATGGGAAGAACATGCGAGCCCCACACAGGAAAGACGTTAAACGCCCCATCTGGGGAATCAAACACAGGTCCACCTTGCTGTGAGGCGACAGCGCTGGCCCAAAGTATGAACGTGTATAGAGTACCACTTAGTGTAGATGCTATCATGACAGTGTGAGTCATGTGAGTCCTATCAAAATGAGATGAGTTTTCAGTTGGTGTGCTGGTGTACTTATTAAAGAAGGGTTGATAGGAAGACATCGCATCCTGCAACAATCTGAAATATATAAGGTGGATGTCAGTTCCACCACATTCTGGTTCCTGGCCCTGTAGTATACAGGTTTGAGATACTTCCATCTGTTTTTCATGTACTCTACAGTTTAAACTGTTTCTCATTTGCTCATATATTCATCTAAACAGCTAGTTATTGCAAGCTTTACAGCCATCCAACCTGCTAAATATTTTCTGAACTGTTTTAAGGATGAACTTTGTGTCCTCCGTCTTGTTCACAGAGATGAACTTCTACTGTGATGCAAATGCACATTTGTAGAACGTACTTAAACTCTATGATCGCAAATGTAAACGAATACGGGAGTTTACATGACTGTCATTCTTCTATTTAAGAGAATCTTATGTATAAGATCTCATTCAGCCCACCTCATTCAGTCAGATATGAATTGTATTTGGAATAGCCTCAGTCATGTGTATACATGCACGTATTCTGCTCCCATTGAGCCATTAGACGGTTTATTAACGGATTATCAGGCTGCCTGTAAACGTGACTAATTAGTATCCCCCCCCCCCCCCCCAGTGCTTAGACAAGGCCACCTTTCATTGATTTTCATTGTTTTGCAGGTTTTGCAAATTTCTCTGAAAGTGCTGTGCAGTTTCTGGAGAACCAAGGTCTCGAGTCCCAGTGAGTACCATGTGGATGTGTGTGAGTGTAGCTGTTTCAGTGTGTTTTTGTGTGTAATCCTGCTGTGAACAGGCTTTGCTTTCTGTCTGATTCTCTCCAGGGGCCCTATATCCAAACTGACCTTTAAGCTGATACTGGCTCTGCTCTGCTCTCTTATTGGAGCATTTCTCACCTTCCCCGGTCTGAGATTGGCCCAGATGCATCTTGATGCCCTCACCCTGAACACTGGCAAAGTCACACAGTAAGTGCCTTCAGAAGATATCCTACAAATAAACTGCATTGCAAGAAGTTCATAATAAGATACAGTGAAGATGATGGTCTAATGTATTTCCTATGTCAGTGGTGTGCTATTCTGAGTACAGTCCTTAAATTTAGCAAATATTGATTCAGTTATTGATAAGACAGTATGAGTTTTAATGAGTATTCTATTAATAATGCAGTCTAATTCAACTGCATTGTTTGAACACTGGAGTTTGCAAATGATGAGCACTGATCAAGTCACTCCAGCACTAGGGCTGTGTATTGACAAGTACCTGGTGATACAATATGTATTGTGATACAGCAGTCACGATTCACTATATCGTGATATATTGTGATACTGCAAGTAAAGTGATGTATTGTGATTTTTCAAATCCTACTATTAAAACACACCACTATATGAACAGGTTTGCCAATACTTACAATAGCACTGCGCCCTTGTGCTGTTTGTTAATGTTGGAGTGGAGCTGAAAATGGATTACAACACTGTCATTTAGTGGTCCAAGGTTTAAACACAACACACAATGATTCACACACACTCGATATTATATATATTATATTATATCAATACTACATTTTTGAGAATCGATACATTATCACAAAACATAATATCCTGATACTCAATATTTTCGATATTTTGTTACACCCCTATCCAGAACGTCATGTTCTTAGCATGTATGTTATCATGCGTGATCCCCCCCCCTCCCCCCGCCCAATTTAGTTCAATTCAGTTCTATTTTGTCAGTATACCAATACAACGTTGTACTGTATAACGAAATTCTATCAGACTACTTCTCAGATAAATAAGCAGCAGTGCAATAACAGGAAATACAAAGATGTGCCTGAGCTGTAATTGTAGGTCAGACTATGGCCAGGACTGAGGGGCAAAGAGCAGTCAGCATGAACATGTAGTGGAGCGAAATACAGCTGAAGTGTTTTAGTTGTACTGGCTGGTTGTACTCTCAGGGTACAGATAGTAGAAAACCACTGAAATGTAAACATTTAATTTGACCCAAAATGAAGCTCTCATTTGAAAAGCAAGAACAGTGAAAAGAAGTTATTTCAGTTATTGCAGTTAGTTATGCTTGAGCATAATGTTAACTGACTCCAAATCAGCTCATCGCCACCCAGTGCACCAAATAAAATCCTCTATTTGGTGGCAATAATAATTGTTCGGTCACAGACAAATAAAATAATATTAGATTTATTTATCAAGCACTTTTAAACATCGTCCCGGATTTTAGTTAGTCTAAAGGAAAACGTTGTCACCAAAAAAAAAATCCTTGTATCCTCCCATCAATTAAACACGGTAGCTGTTCATGTTTTAGGTTGCATATTGGAAAAGTACAGTATGTTGAATTAACAAGGTGCAAATTAAGTGAGTGGTTGTAAACAGCAATTCCACAGTTGTAGCTAGTGAGCACAGCAAATGTGCAGCCAGTGACAGTATTCTGCTTTTTAGGATCTATATTTCGGGTTTTGTTGAATCATAAAATTAATGTTAAAATTATTATTATTATTATTTTATATATAATTTTTTTATTATTATTATTTTCAATAATTATAATAATACTCCTAGTGGTTATCCACTCTGAGCCCTGGTGTAGTTTAATCTTGCTGCAATACATGGAGATGTGATATTTGTATTTGCCTCTGTAGTGTGAACGCCTTTAAAGCATTAGCATATTGACTTTTGTAATGCTTATATTATAGATACACTATCTACTGTCTTCTGAAGATCCTGAGTAACCTCACTTCCCAACATTTAATCATGTCACCTCATTGGTTCACTAATTGTGAGACGTATTGCGACTGTGGTATGTCGAATGTAATCACAGTACTGCCATTTGTCCCTAATGTGCAGCCGTACTATACATATTTCATACATACCGCATACTTCCATAGCCCACTCCATATCCTATCCGTTTGCCCAACAGGTTCATATATATATATATATATATATATATATAATGTGTGTGTATGTGTGTGTGTGTGTGTATCTATAGCGGCCAAAGCGACCTACTCCCTGTAACCGTATTAGCATTTGCACATAATTCTCCACAGAGCGCCAGCACATGACCTCCGCCTCATATAGTCAGCAGATGAGTATTATTACAGATGGACCTAGTCTCCATTTCAGACTGTGTCAGGCATCAGGGTGTATGTCATGGGAGAGGGTGTCGATGAAGGGTCAGGCGCTACACACTTCCCCCAGCTAATCCACTTCAGTGTGGCTGGCTCTTCAGACCTGCTCCCATTTCACTCCACAGCTTATAGTTACCCCTTTCTCTAGCCTGGATTACCCCCAACCTATCCCCCTGTCCTTTTTAAATCCACCGTCTCTACCAGTCTTCTTGGCCTAAGCCTGAGCTTGAGCCACTTGCTTGACTCTTCCTTGCTAGGGGCTACTTTTCTGATAGGAGTGCTCTTGACGCTCCATGCTTAAGACCATGTGTTTTATGGGGATCTGTCGTAGATTTTAAGTGAGAGTGTGTTTGTTTGGTCATTTTGCAGGACCTTGCTACATATCAACTTTCTGGCTCCTCTTATAATGGTCCTGTTGTGGGTGAAGCCCATAACCAAGGATTACATCATGAATCCCACGCTGGGGAAAGAAAGTGTGCCTTTGTAAGTTCTCCTTTTATTCCATTACAGAGTTTGTCTAGCTTTGATGCTGTCATGATCCAGAACTGTTGTATTTGTGTGTGCTGTTGTACTCTCAGGGTACCGATAGTAGGAAACCAATGAAATTTAAACATTTTATTTACACAAAATGAAGCTCTCACTTGAAAAACAAGAACAGTGAAAAGAAGTGATTTTAGTTAGGTATGCTTGAGCACAATATTAACCGACCCCAGATCAGCTCATGGCCACCCAGTGCACCAAATAAAATTCTCTAATTGCTGGCAATAATAATCGTTAGGTCACTGACAAATAAAAATAAGATTAGATTTATTAATCAAGCAATTTTGAACAGATGTTAGTTAGTCTAGAAGAAAACATTATCAAAAAAACTTGTATTTTCCTCTTTCTCCATCATTTGAACACATTGTCCGTTACACTGTGTACAGGTTTCATGGTGAGTTTATTTGCCAGTGATGTTAAAAATATAGGTACATTTATGAGCAAATTAAACGTTCTAAACTAAATCAATAAATAAACTAAATACTAGAGATGGAAGGATCGATCTGCTATGTATTGGTATCGACTGTTTTTTTAATCAAAATATGTGATCGGTGATCGGCCGATTTTTCTTCAATTTAGCCAATCCTAAGAGCCGATCGATGGCGTTAAACAAATGAGCCTAATTTCTGTATTTCCAGCTAGTGTTTCATCTAGGAAGAGGAGAAGCCCCTCAGGCCAGCTCCCTGCAATTCCTATCTGAACCACTAGGTGGAAATACATACCCTTTCATTTTCCACAGACTGACTAAAGCAGCGGCCTCACAAGAATGTATGCGCTTATAAAAAAGAAAGCATGTCCATCTGACAGTGTTTACCGTATGTGACACAGACTCATCCAGGATTTTTTTAAATTAGTAAAATCAGTGTGTCTCGTTGAGAAACCAAGACAAAGATATTTAACTCTACTAATCTGATACGGCACCACACAGCTGAATACAGTGAGTATCAGTAAACAGCAGAGCTAGCACGCACAGCTAGCACAAAACAAACAACCCAGAACGCCATGCAGACCAGATCTGACCGGTACAAACAGAACAGCAGCAACAATTCAAGATCTACATTTAATGATTACAGATTGTCGTTTAAAATAACAGAGTCTGAGTTTAATGACTGCAGTTTTTACTGCATTTATTTAATTAGCTATTTTCGTTTTAAATTAAGGGTTTAAATGTAATGATTACAGTATTGTGGATATTTGTTTGATTTACTTTGTTTATTAACTGTTAATTTTGTTAATGTTATGCTGTTTCACATGAGCTCGTTAAAAATGGTAATAAACTAGTTTAGACCATGTTTCATGACTTGCTTGCATTAATAACTACATGTAGCCCTGCCGTGGCGTATACCCCGCCCTTGATCGGTATTGCCTATCTGGCAATCGCACTGAAAGGTGATCAGCGATCGAAATCGGCCTCAAAAACGCTGATCAGTCCATCTCTACTAAATACATAAAGTAATTGTTCCTCAGTGTTTTAGCGGTTTATTTCCTTTATCTAAGTTTTCACCTCAATACTAATTTGTCAGCAACACAAGTGGAGGAGTCCAGTGTGCTAGATTAAGATAAAGAATGTTTTTAGGTAACGATAAATAAAGCATGGAGACAAACTAAAGCAGGGTAAAGAAAAAAAAGTAAAACATAAATCTCTTCAGAAAAACCTTACATGAAGTTTGAATCCAGACCAGACAGAAGCAGTGCTGTATATAACGTTCATAGAGATAGTAATATATGCTGATGTCTACCTGTCTACAAGCTAAACACATCCACCTCTGGACATCACTGTATGTGTAGCTCTATCTAGTGTCCCAGAAGAGTTTTGCCTTGAAGTCAGCTGTCTTTCGTCTGAAACATCCCTATAAATAGGCTTTCTACTCCTGTCAGATACTCAGAATTAAACGTCTCCTAATATAAGAAAAAAGAAGATGTAGTAAAGAGAAACAAGATATGAGACACAATCATGTCATCTAAAGAGAATACAAACTAAAATAAACGCACCTCTTAATAAACATTGGTCTGATGTGATGCTCAGGATGTCGGAGAAGACGTACGACACTCTGCGCCTGTGGGCCATCTTGCTGCTGTGTGCGCTGAGGCTGGCCATGATGCGCCACCACTTGCAGGCCTACCTCAACCTGGCCAAGAAGGGTGTGGAGCAGATGAAGAAGGAAGCAGGGCGCATCAGCACAGTGGACTTACAGAAAATGGTGCGTGGATTGATGCCTCTCATAATTCTCTTTAGTCTATAGTTCGCATAAGATTATACTAAAATCAGCTGGAAGTTGGCTCTTTAGTTCATTTGGCATGTACTGAGCTTCATTCAAGAACATTTCTGTCTTAGCTTTATTTTAATGTTGAGCTAATACGCTTGTGCCAAATCCAATTCAGCAGATACAGTGGGGGGGTGGGGGGGGGGGGTATATATATATAATTCAGTTCAGTTTGAAAATATGAATATGGAGAGATTTGGAAATTGCTTTGATTTACAGTTTGAGATGTTTGAAAACATTATGAAGTTTTGTACCACTTTAGAATAAGATTACCCTTATACAGAGTTTATGGATGGTTTAAAAGATTATTAATGGTTATTAGTTGGGTCATAAACACTTTACAAAGTATTATTAAGCAGTTATAGCGCATTAATAAAAAAGGGCAATGTGAGCTGTTTTATCTGATGAATATTAAAATCTAGTAAAGTTGACAGGTTTAATGCTGACTGATGAAAAGGACAAAGTAAGAACTGTAAACATTAAAGGCTGTGCTTTAAATTTGTTAAAGAATATGGTTTTACTGTTATTTTTTATTAACAAGTTAATAATAATAAATTATTATTGTTATCAACAAGTCACTGTTGCCCTTATTTATAATTATAATTTTATAATTATATATATATATATATATATATATATATATCTCCCCATGAGCAAGCCTAGGGTGACAGTGGTGAGGAAAAACTCCCTCAGACTGGAGAAACCTTGTTTACAGGTAAAAGCTTTAGAAGCTGCATAGGTAGAGGCAGTCTCTAACTGAGGCAGTCTCTGACTGAGTCTTTATGTAAAGTGGGAGTGAACTGAAACAGTCCCATCCTATCTCAATGCTGGTACATTTGGATGGCACTGTGATGTAAGTGAGGGTGTTGCAGTTATCTGCTTTAAGTTCTAATTAACAATGGTTAATAAACTAATTTTAAACCATCCATAAACCCTTTTTAAGGGTAGTCTTTTTCTAAAGTTGTACTGTTATTTTTTAATTCCTCAGAAGAAACAAAATTGATACAAGACTCGAGTGAAAAGCAAAGTTTTTTAATTTTAGATAACGGCACAACAATCGTACATGCCAATACTGTAAACGTGGATCCCTCTGAAGTTTCATTTGTGCTTATAAGAGAAACAAATCTTTCCCAAAACTGGTTCCACCATCGGCCCATTGTCTCAATTATACCGCTCCCGTGAATTATTCTAATGTAAAGCCAACATTTGCATTTTCTCTGATGTAGCCACTGCTACAATTCCAACATCAAATGAGCGTCTAAGTCATTCTTTGGAGCCGTGTTGACTGGTAAGATGAGAAAGAATGGCTGCCCCCACCAGATACAGGTGTACAAATGTGCCCAGATGCCTACATCCAGCGTTCGCCTCAGATTGCCACATTAGCATGGCGGCATCCTTCAATGGCGGAAATGTGTCGGTATGAAAAAGGATGGGGTGGTATTGTTGCCCTCGGAGCTCCGAAATGAGCCTACTATTTGGGCTTAGCAGAGCCTCAGTCGAGATCAAAACCCCCAGCACTCCAAAGCTTGAGCTGAGGAAAAGAGCCTGTTTGATGTGCCAAGCCATAAGTGAGGTGCACAAATGGCTGCAGCGGCGTCTGGTCTTACAGCCGTCCGCGGAATTTATGAGTTTTCGGTCCCTTCTCCATAGTTAAGCTCCCACTGAACGTTCTCCATAAGTCTATTTGATGAGCTGCTCTTGCCCTGAAGTAGCTTGTTTTTGAAGTGGATTTGTGTAAATGAGCTGTTTTTAACTGCAAATATGTTTTCTTCTCTTTTCTGCCCAGGTCGCTCGTGTCTTTTACTACCTATGTGTGATAGCTCTTCAGTATGTGGCGCCCCTGGTGATGCTGCTGCATACGACGCTGCTGCTAAAAACGTTAGGTGAGTGGATCAGCGATGCTCTTCTGCGTGTCGAAGGTAAAATGGCTGCAATTTGCTTCTGTGTTCTGATCTTGGCTTAAACTGGTTTTCTTTCAGGTGGACATTCCTGGGGCATTTACCCCGAAGACAGCAGTTCACCCTGCGTCGTGAACGAAGACTCTCATCGAGCCGCCGCCGAGGCCAACGCACTCGGGCAAGGAGAGGCACAAGCTTCCCAAACGGTAGCCCAGTTGTCTGTGGCTTTAGGGGGCCTGAGGACCGTGTTCACCCCTTTGCTTTTCCGAGGCCTCCTCTCCTTCCTCACCTGGTGGATCGCCGCCTGTTTGTTCTCCACGTCCCTCTTCGGCCTCTTTTACCACCAGTACCTAATGGCTGCGTAGTCGGCGAGGTGCCCTCAGGGGCCGCCACAAAGGCCAGTGCTACAGCAGATAGGACTGCACGAGCTCAAGGCCCTGGAACTCCAATCCTCTCCATCTCTTTCACGACCATATCAGAGTTCCTCTCTTTACGGGCTTCCTTTATGGACTTTGTTGTCCATTTTTAAGAAAACAAAAACAGAAAATGCTCAAGGTCAAGTTCGGGCAACCGTGATGAACAATAACAGCGATAGTAATAATAACAAGTAATGATGTTCTAATGCTCTTAATGGAAAGGTGTCTCCTCGGAGGAAGGGCTGCATGCTAATTTCAGATGGCGTGGCATCATTGGACACGCAGAGGGATACATTTTTATGAGCCTTTTTCGTTTGTTTGTTTGTTTCTTTCTTTTAAACACACTGAGGAAACTTTCGATGTGCATTGCTAATGATTTATTGAGATACTGTATTTTTAGAGCTGAGCTGAATGGAAGACTGATGATGATGATGAAGAAAACAAGCAGGTTTTATAAATGTGATTTTTTTTATTTTTTATTTTTTTCAAGTCAGTTTTTACGTTTGCCTCCTCCAGAGTTTAAACCTGGCTATGCTGTAGGGGAGACCGTCAGCCCAGTGTTAAAACAGAAGAAAGTATTGTGGTGTAGGGTTATAGCACTGGAGCGGTGGTCAGTGTAGGGGTGTGTACTAATTAACTGTAATTTTTTCTGTTTGGTCTGCATGTGGGGGAGGCGTTGACACGTCTCCCTGGCCGAAGAGTCGCGTGACTGTAGACGACTGAGCTAATTTAACTGTATGTGAGTGTGAGTGTGTGTGTATGTGCAAGAGCGTGCGTGTGCGCGAAAGAACGAGTGTTAGTATAAAGACATCAATGCCTGCGGGCTGCAGCTGACCCCTGCTGCTGGCGGGCATAAATCTAAAAAGGGCATTTTGAACAAGAAAGGAGCGATCTTGGGGAAAACGATCTAAAAAAGCACTGGCCTCTCCGCTCTTCTCCTGCCCCTCCTTTATCGTTTAACTGGTCAAACGTTTCGCTTTGAATCTAGGGTCCAGCGTGATCAAACAGAGCCCGCCAGCGCGCTCCACATGTTCCCGTGTCGCCCCTATTGATTTGCTGTCACGGATCTAGTATTCGGATTGATTTCCGTTTAGCTTTTATATTAAGGTGCCAAGTATGCTTGTAACCCCTAATCTGTTGTGAGTGTAACATCTGCTTGTGTCCATTCTCAGCGATCGCACCATATGGCCTGCTGTGAATTGTAAGTGTTAACACTCAGAGGTACTCTTCGTTGTACAAGCAATGGTGAGGGGAGAGGGGGAAAAAAAACCTCATGGCTTCTTTACAAAGAGAGTTTAATGCGTTCCATGTACCTCAGTATAGCGGCGCATGAAGCTGAAGTATACTGAATTTAATTAAGCAAAAAAAAAAAAGAAAAGAAAAAAGGGGAGGGGGGGTTTGCACTACAGCGCATACAAGCAGCACACAGGAAAGAAGCATATCGTCTTGATTCGCAAATGTGTCTTCTGTTTTCTGTTCATTTTTTATTTCTGGAGAGTGCACAATATGAATGTATCAGTCCTGCCTAACTATTTCAAATGTAGTGTTGACGTATGATTTCTTAATTCATTCATTCATTAACTCTGATTCACTTCGCTGATCGACACGAAGAATCTCGCTAATGAACTTGGCTGACTTGGTTGGTATATCCGGCAGATTAATACCAACGATAATAAAGTTATTGTTTTTTTTTTTCATATAAAGTTACAAAAGGCTGACAGTTACTATTCCTGCTAGGATGGTAACTGTGTTTTCCCAGCAGTATATAAAGTTTTCCCAACTGAAAACTAGTGGTCTTTACTCAAACCTGCAGTTGGATTTCCAGTGGCATGAGACCACCTCAAATCTTCAGTAATTCTGGAAAGCTGTTGTCCACAAGCAAGTTAATATCAGGCTTCGGCCTCTTCCCTTCTTACCATAGCCCTCTAATTTTCAGCAAGCCGTTGAAGAGTGACCAAGAGTGAAGGAAAGCTGGTAATCATATTAAATACCTCCTTTTTTGGGCATCCATGCTATTTGTGTCTTTAAACATTTCTAACTCTTAATGCCAAATAACGTTTAATCTTGGGGTTCGGAATTGACCCTTTTTGAATTTCTCATGACAAAATTGACAAATCATTTGTAAAATGCACAATTTTTTAATTTAGTTTTTTCCTAATCTCCATCGATTCTAGTGGAGAAGTAGCTGGGACACTTTTTAACAATCCATTGGGTCTGAACGGCCTCATTTTGTCTTAAGTGTATTTTTAAGTACTGCTATTCTTCTGTTTTATTTATTATTTTTGGTTAGTTTGTGTTTAATAAATAAATGTTATGGGAAAAAAATGTTGTGATCTATTATTTGTTTAATTTTCCACTCAAATCACTGAGTACACTAATGGGGATCCCTGATATGGAGTGGTATCACTGTGTGTTTTTTCTATTCTTTAATTTTATGTACTGCAGTGTTTTTAGGTTTAATTTTTTTTTTAATTATAATTTTTTTTTGATTTTGCAGTTACAATTTTTTCTTTCCATGCGTTAGTGTGTGTTGTGTTGGTACGTGTATTTAGAAACTGGAGTTTTTAACACTGTGTCCACTCACTGTCCCCTCTATTAGACACACCCACCTTTTTCGTAGATGTAAAGTCAGAGACAGTTGTTTGGTCATGCTTGAGCCCTCCATCAGTGGTCACAGGATGTTGGCCACAGGGCTTGTGCCAACTGTGGTTGATGCACTATCCTCAGTCCAGCAGTGCCACTGAGGTGTTTAAGAAAAATTGCTGTGTCTAATCCACTCCTACCAGCACAACAAACATAAACACACCACCACCACAATAATGCCTTCTCTGTGGTGGTCCTGTGAGGGTCCATGAACAGAAGGGGGCTAACAAAGTATACAGAGAATCAGATAATTTGTAGAACTACAGAGTGCACCTATGGATGAATATCCATGTGCATATCTATTCGTCTACCATCTCCAATTTGGTAACTGTAGAGGAGAGGACAAAAACTAATGTAAGTCAATGGAACCAGAAATTTTTCCAGGTTATTTTGGAACACATTGGTCCGTTCCTCATGATTTTTTAAACAGTGTACACTGTCCTGTTCAGATGATGTAGATATACATGTTTTTCTCTGGACAGCGATGATAGATGTCCTTTTAAATACAGTTCACGTGATCGGACGCTGCCCTGGCGGTTTTCTTCTGATTAATTTCCTAAAAACTGGATGTTAACTTAAGTAGAGACGTACTGTACGTACTAAGAGGTGGCCCGAATCCCACACGGTGAAAAGCATTCCACTGGCCAGCGCTGGAGCAAGGTAAGCCTGAGTGCTATTGTCCAGAAGAAGCAGAACAACAGGCCTGTCCTCTTCGTCCTGGCCCTCGGATCAATGAGACAGATTCCAAAACAAACAGTCGGAGTGGCTCTTTTCTTCCTGTAAGAGGGTTCCATTCACGCACACGGTCTTCACTGAGGCCCTCCATGCGGCCTTTTCAGGTGGATCATCGTTCCCAAGCACTCCAGCCAGAGATGAGCTTTGGGGAAGGTATCTTTTTAATCACCTAGTCGTCTCCTACCGCCAGATAATGAGGATTCCACGATTGTGCCGTTTCTGTTGAGAGGGGGGGAAATAAATACTGGAAAGTTGCAATAATGGCTGACCCTAACCTCGTCCTCTTTGTCCTCGATTGAATACGAACAGAAAGGACACTTGAAGGAGATCAGAACCCTTACGGCTTATTTGGAGGAAGCTGTTCTTCGGCAAAGGGACTGTTTGGATTTGACTGACGGTAATATAAAATAGCTAATTGATTTGTGATTGTGTGTCATATACCCACGGCTTCACGCGCATGAAGACACGCATGGCGTTTAATTGAAGGAAATGGGACGAACGGCCACATGAAGAGAGTCGGCTGCAATGCTTTGACAAAAGAGGGAGGAAAAAGAAGAAATAAGGCTTTGGCAAAACCAATAGGCTGTGTTCACAAACTCTGCTCTGCTTTTGAGTTGACTGCCCCCTTGTGATGTAAAAGCAGACAGCATGCTCACATAAGACAGAGAAGCTCTTTTTCCTTTTTTTTTTTTTTGTTCCCCAAACCTTTTCCAAACCCAAATAAGAAATATATATTTCAACACTGAACGAATTAAAAAAAAAAGACCATTTGATATGACATTTTTAAATAAATCTTTTATTTAAATTGGTTTTATTTATAGGTGATAGAAAGCAAGCTGGGTTGTTCTTACAAATAATATGCATTGAGCAACATAGAAAATGAAAAAATTGGTGGACAAGCTTGTTAATATGAAGCGCTAAAGCAAAACATTGAATTTAAAATAGAATAGTCTTCATCTTTAGAATAAGTCTTTATCCCTGTATCAACAAAAAAATGACAAAAAAATGACCCCATCATTTTGGCCCGTACATAAACATGCTGTAAGCCCCACTCATAAACAGTAGTGTCTTTGGTCAGCAGCGCACTAGCCGCCTCTGCTTATTTAACCCTCAGTGGCCTTTGATGTGTCCCCCGAGCCTCTCATTTAAGCCATGGCCAGCAGTCCGAGGGCAGCAAGGGTCAGTAGCCAGTCAATTGGAACCCTCGAGGGACGCTGAGATTCCAGCACTGCTGCTGGAAGCCGCGCGTGCATGTGCGATCGGACCGAAAGAAACCGTGCCGAGGATATACAGCCTCTCTCAAAATCAAATTGCATAATATCACAGCATACTTAAGATGACAGGAACGATTTCTCAGTCCAAAAAAAAGAAGGAGAAGAAAAAAAAAAAGAAATTTTATTGTTCTAAAAAGACACATCAGCACGAGCAGATCCCCAAAATTGAGCCACTTCTCGATCAGTGTCAATGTATTTCGTCTACAAAGGAGGAAAAATCTCTTTATGTCCATTAGAGGGAAAATAAGAAGTCAAGGTGAGAAATACCCCTTGATGGCAATTCTTTTTTTCCTGGTAGAATGGGGCCTATTATTTGTTAAAGGGAAATGCCCATTAGCTATGAAAAGCCACCATCATTTATCTCGCACAATACGTGGCTGTAAATTATGGCATTATCTCAGGAGAGAGAGAGAGAGAGAGAGAGAGAGAGAGAGGGAGAGAGAATATTAGAATTAGAAAGAACTCGGGATGTATTCCACGTGCATACATTACTGCCACAGTGTGTGTCTAACTAGAAGAAATAAACCCTTAGTCACAGCTCCTTGAAAGAGCTGCTTCACTTCCCCCATTTACTTCTACCTTCATTATTTTGTTCATATCGTGCAGCCCTAATAGATAGAAATGTAGATAGATAAATGCAAACGTTCATACATACATAGCAGGCCAGCCGAGGCTCGTGAATAATGCCTTAGTAGATAGAGGCTAATTATTAGAGCACTGTTATCTGTTTATTTGTTTATAGCTACTGTGCAAAAGTCAGAGACCACCCCTCGTTTATTATTTCACTTCCGGTCGAACATGCTCATTAAATACGAGTTATTCATTTTCGCAGGGGACATTTCTTTTTTTTTTATTATTACTTTAACAATGAAGGTCAAAATAAAATGTGTGAAACAGGAAACGGCTGTTTCCAGTGTTAAAAGAGGGGCTCCAAACAACCGTGCAGGATCTGGGCTGCATCCAAAACCACCATGCCATCCTAAGCACTGTGGAAAACCAGTACACGTCCATCTAAGGCCGTTCATTAGTGTAGTGTATGTGTGGAACTGAGGTGTGCGGTTTTGGATGCAGCTCTGGTGGACCACCCTAACTGTTAGACAAGCTCCACTCTTTCTTTAAATCTGAAACCAAACCATGTTACTGTCCATCCTTCCACTGAGAAGACACACCAACACTATGAGTCTGAAAGGATGTGTAGCTGTCCAGGTTGTGTGACTGAGAAAATAAGATAGATATGTATTATTTTTGCAAATCCAAACAAAGAATCTGCTGGTATTTACCGAACAAAGCAGTGAGCACCTCAGACGGCCGGACCTCAACATCACTGAGCGTTTACTGGGGTTGTGAGAAGTGAAACCAACATCTAAGACTGAACTGTGGAGGTGAGAAAAAATATATTCTTTAATTTTCCATCTTCTAATAGCTATATATTAGTAACACACTGTATTTAGTAACACACACTTCAGCATGCGTGGGCGGGGCTAAACTGCTAAAATATCGTTGCTGTCCAAAAAAACAAGTACCACCAAAATAGTAACTTTACAGGAGAGAATTAAATCGTTCTTCACTTTTAATGTGAGTTCAGGTCAAAGATCTTATTCTGAGAGATTTTGGAGCGTTTCTATTGGTCTGTTCATCAAGAAACTTTCACAGGATATAAAGAGCAGCTGTCGTGTTCAGATGATATAGAAAATGGACGTGTTTATCTCTAGACAGCGACGATTTATTAATAGAAACCGAGCAGGACAGCCTCCAAGTATAGACTGAATGGACAGGGGAGTGAACGGTAATCACACTGCATCACACACCCGGCCTTTAAACTGAAAAATACAGATAGTGTTGAAAATTAAAGGAATGATGTTGTATCTTTGAGACTGTTTGAGATGTTTTATGCTCAGTGTGACTGTGAGATCTGTAGGATCCGGGTGTGAATCCAAAACCAGGTTGAACTAACACGCGCGTGTAAGGTCACACCTCTAGCAGACAAACAGACATACAGGCCCCAACGCCTTCCACAGGGTCTCTCCAGGGTTTGTCAGCTCTCCACCATGGCGGCCTCCTCGTTGCTGCTGGAGACAGTTGCCAGGCGCCATAAAACTCCCAGCATGCCAGCAGCACAGGAGCCTCGAACCCGTAAGTCATCGGTGAAGGTGAAAGGCGCGGCATGGCCTCGGTGCTCCGTCCTGGAGGAAGAGAAAAGAGAGGGAGAGAAAGAGGGAGAGAGAGAGAGAGGGAGAGAGACGGGAGTGTTTTTATGTTAGCATGTCCCTCTGCGAGGGGTACTGTCTACGAA
Organism: Megaleporinus macrocephalus; assembly: GCA_021613375.1. Taxonomy (NCBI): domain Eukaryota; kingdom Metazoa; phylum Chordata; class Actinopteri; order Characiformes; family Anostomidae; genus Megaleporinus; species Megaleporinus macrocephalus. The sequence continues at coordinate 11,205,441 of CM038725.1, read as the reverse complement.
AAGGTAAAGAAAAGACGAGCACACGCTTTGTGCCCGAGCGCCCTCCTCATTTCACTAAAGCGAGGCCATTTAGCCACGCCGTGTCATTGTTACCTAGCAACAGTTTAATTAAAATGGCATCAGCGACGTGGGAGCCTTTTTTCTGTAAAAAGCGGGGTCTCTATTTCTGAGATTTTCTCCCCTCTTTCTTTTTTTTTTCCTGAAGGGAGTCAAAAACGAACGGCATATTTATGTTGTCACACCGTTTTCCTTTCTTTTCCTCCTTCTTTGGTGTGTTCTTAACCGAGGCTGCTGCTCGTGATGCTGACATAAGCCAGCCTGTCCCACTTTCATGCAAGCAAACGGAGTGAAGCAACAGCAGCGCGTGATTAGAAAAACAGAGAAAACGCTAAATGAGGCAGAAATGTGGAATATACCAATATGATTCAAATATTTTAAAAATATACAACGTTCAGTTTTGTGCACGTTAAAAAGAATTTGTGTGTAATTAAACTAAGAATGGAGATGTGGTTTCACACAATTCATTTGGAAGAAATACTCACTGTAATCTAAAAAGATAATTATATTAGTCTGTGTATATATTTGCCTTTTCATCTCTGAAGATGAAAGACATATATAAAGGGTGTCATATGGACGTGTGGAAAATACCTGTAATAAACCTACATAAGCATGTGCATTTAAATGGTTGTTATATGTAGCCTATGCTACTTATTAATTATATCTATTACATTATTAGATAGATATATAGACAGGCAGATAGATCGATATTTAGTCAGATAGATAGATACATAGATAGACAGACAGATACACACACACACACACACACACACACACATATATATATATAGGGAGAGAGAGAGATAAATAGCCAGCAAGACAGTCAGATCAATAGATAGACAGACATATATATATATATATATATATATATATATATATATATATATATATATATATATATATATATATATATATATATATATATAGAGAGAGAGAGAGAGAGAGAGAGAGAGAGAGAGATGAATAGCTAGAAAGACAGTCAGATAGATAGTTGATAGATATACAGACAGACAGATAGATGGATCGATATGTAGTCAGACAGATACATATATATATATATATATATATATATATATATATATATATATATATATATATATACAGAGAGAGAGAGATAAATAGCTATAAAGTCAGATAGATACATAGACAGGCACTCTTATGAAATTGTTACTGAAACATTCCTATTTGCAATACTGATATTGCAGAGGGCTGCAATATGCAAATGAGCTATCTAATTAATTCCCGTTTTTTATTATGTGCTGGGAGCATCCTGACCCAACTCAGACATTCCAGACATCTATGTGTGTGTTTTAAGGAATCAGGACTTTCACCTGATCCAACAACACTAAACAAAATGTATTAAAATGATGTTAAAATCATGTCAATATTTAATCATGCTACATTTACAGTTCAACAGTCTTTATTTTAATACTCCATACCGTATATCACACAGTATATATGCAGTATTTATGGAATTTCAGAGTCTGCTTACTTCTGTGTTGTGTGGCATACACAATAAACAGATACTGCTAAAAGAGATAAGTAAAAATTGTAGTTTTTAATGGCTAGTCATCTAAGCATGTATTTACTCTACGTATTTATACATGCTTCTTTTCTTTCCAGATGAAGTCGGTGTAAGACGGAGGGCCAGGAGAGAACACTTTTAGTGTGGGAGAAAAAAAAACATTTCATAATTGTAAAGTCTCCACTTTGAAAGTTACTCAGTGAGTGTCACTTTCAACAAATTAATGTGAGAATACATACTGCCATGGGCTGCTCCATGTCCTAAAAAGGTGATGAAGGAGAATTTTAGATGGGGCTGAGGGAGTGATGGAACCTAATTTTAACCGTTTCTCCCGAGACCTCTTCCTTCTGCGCCGCAAATGAGTCGTTACTTTCTATTTGCTTTCTGCCAATTTGAGGTTCAGGAAAACACACGACGTGGTCCTCGGACTCGCGCGTGGAATAATGCAGGCGGTGCTTTGTCCACGAGAAACAAGAACTAATTTTTTTAAATGAGATTGTGAGAAAAAAACGGGAGCTCCAGCAGAGCTTCTGAAATTAGTCTCCATCTTCAAATGATAAGTTGTGTGTATCCCACGTTCCGAGGTAGACAAGAACTGCCGGAGCCGCAGAGCATTTAACCTATTTTAGACGAGATATATTTTATGAGGCCGTTTTAAAAAGCTTCATTTCCAAACGAGCCGTTTTACACAGGAGTACGCCATGATTCATAACCTCACCAGACTTCTTTAGCCGACTGTCTCAGGGATTTCAGGCAACAATTAGAGGCCTGTGATTGACAATGATCAGTCGCGGACGCATTTGTCTACTCTGTTTTTTCCATAATGGAGGGCTAGGTGGGAAAGGACACTAGCGGGTACATAGATCAGTCGCTGTCGGCCCCGTGTCTGTTCCTCCAGACACACTCCTCCACGCTCACAATGACCACAATGATTGCAGGCCGTCCTGCCCGGCCGTGCCAGACAATAGGCAGGGCCCGGGGCCATATGCTGGGCCTCTTGACGCAGGTTGGTCTGCAGGGCTGTCTGTGGGAAAAGGGGTTCCTTGGGCTGGACCAGACAAGGAAGGTCGCGAGGGTCTACTAAAAGCAGACTCTGGGGTAATGTCGCCGTCAAGCTCCTTTACAAAACTGCCCACTTTCAAAGCCGTCCACAAAGGAGGACGAAGCTTGATGAACATGAGAAAACGACTAGAATTCCTGACATGGACCTGGGGCCCTTGGGCTAATGCTGACTCCGTTCAAATATGAAATCAGAATAAACTGGTGAAATTAATTCGGTAGCACAAAAAAATATATATATAAATAAATACAAAAAAAAAACACACGTAGCCTCGCAGGAGGACTGGGACGTCACCATGGCAACCGAAACTGGAGCTTGTAATTTGTCCTAGCAATTTAAAATTGACATTGAAATAAACTGCCTAATAACAAGCCTTTGTATGAAAATATGCTGCCAAAAAATGTGGCAGGACCGCCACGCGCCCAATAAATGATTAAAAGTGAAGCGACCGAAATATGTGTAGCACGTTTCTATATGCAGGAGAGGCTTTCCTCTCGCCCTTCCCCCCAGCGCCACACAAACACTGCCATTTCTCCCCCTCATTACTATGCATATAACCCTCTCACGGTAGCACGCATTAATTAGCGTGTAGATAACTAGCTGCACCCCCCATTCACAGTCTCAGACTCTTTCATTAGCATGACAGTGGCTCGCACGCATGCTCCTCCATGCCATCCTAGGGCCCCTGGTTTGAAAGAGGACTCCTTGGACGCAAATCTTCCGGCCTCTTTTGTCCCTGGCCTCGTATGCCGTTGCTCTCGTACGCAAGCGGCGGGGCGCTGACCGCTAAAAGTATGTGTTCCGTGTTCGCAGACCTATTTGTCTACCCACAGGCTTATTCCCGCTAACCTAGCTTGTGTAAACGTTGCACTCACCTGACCCTCAAGGCTTCTGGCTATCACAGGGATCGGGGATAATGAAATAAGAAATGGGTCAGCGTCAGAAACTTGCTAGCTTTCTTTTTCCGAGGCTGGCAAAATGGCCTTGCTGTACTAATCCACTTTCTTCAAGAGCCTCATACATCCCTCAAATGATGTCTATCCCTGTTTCCCGCCACCCTCCCTCTCTCTTTTGGAGAGATCTGGACCTCTGTACTTGATTGTGATCCCGCTATACCAGCTCAGTTCGACAGGGCCTCGCTCGGATTTCAAGGTAAAGCGTCTCATTAGCACTGGCCCTTGAAAGACGCCCGGACCATATTCAGTTACGGATTCCCTTTGAATAGAGTGTGCAAGGCAGTGAGGTGAGAGTGGATCCTTTACTACCTGGTAGGAAAGGAGGGGGAAGGCCTGCTGTGAGGCCTCAGTCATTTCTCCCCAATCATTACAGCCATGTGCCACCAACACATTCCAGCGCCATTTCAACAGCCTGGCTTGAGGATAAAAAGCTTTTTCTACAAGTTTAAAAGCGGACAGGTCTCACGTTCGAGTTCAGCTCCAGTGCAGCTGTGGGAAAGATCTAGACTACTTATTGTTGCATTATTAGTACTGCGTGTACCAAAGACCAAAAATATACCACACCAACACAGACTGTGTCAGAACACTCAAACACCTTTCAATGACTATTCTGTTGATGCCTCAAATTAATGATACAATACATTTTTAGTTTATTGAGCAAGTTGGTCGACAGGGGCTGTCTTTTAAACGTGCAATAGAAATAGAGGTGACTTTGCTTTACAGTCAAAAGAGCGAACCTTCTTCACAGTATTTCCATTAGTTTGTTTTTTAATAAATAAAATATCAAAATGAAAACACAATCTAAGCACAGTGCAGATCTTTGTGAGAAATGAAAGAAAGACGCACATTTAAAACACAGTAAAACTGGTGCAAATTCAAGGTCATTATTGTGTCTTTGTAGATCTGTCAATGATAAATTACAGAGAATAAGAATCTGAGAATAACGTAAATCAGCATATATAGTGCATGCTAAGAAAACACTGAAAGGTTTATAATTCTAAACTTGATTTAAAACTCACCTCCACCTTTGCTTTCAGGTCTACATCCTCTTCATTGGTTAATTTATTTGATATCGAACTGTTTATATTGATTCATCAGAGTATTGTAGTATGTAATATTGGGATTTGTAGTATGCTTTGTTTTTGGTAAGTGATAACTGATAATCCTACTAATAAACAGCCTACAGGTTTATTTGGAACGTTTTTAAATTCATTGGATTTATGTAAAATATTGCATCCAGTCTATTAATTGGAAGTGGAATTTTGTGTTTCTAGTAAACAGTATTTACTAGAGTTTATCACAGTTAAACTTTACTTTAGTTAAAATTACATATGATGTAAATGTATGGGTTGAACCGTTTACATTGTATTTACTATGTAAGGTGGATTGAAGTCTAGAAGCCTGCATATAATGTTTGACTTTTAATAATGTATCATTCATAAATGGGCTAAAAATATATACACTAAAGGTAAGCATTTAGACAATCTGATAACGTCAATAAATATTAAAGGACGTTTAATGCATCTTTGAATTCTATTATGACATATAAGCAAATGAATTAGAAATAATCTTGTTGGTCTGTATATCATAATTTTATTCATATTTTATTCATAATATTCTATAATTCTTGTACTGAATGGCTGTTATTCCTGAGATGAGAATGTGTACTTTCCTTTAAGTCACAATAATGAAATCAAATGAAAAAAAAAAAAAAGATAATTATGGATCGTATACTGCAAAGTCTTAATTTAACCTTTGACTATTTGACCTGAGAAAATGTGTACATCCCAATTTCACCCCGATGCACTGTTTAATCTTGGGTTTGGTTTAGACCTTTTCTTCCATTCTTTAACTAAGCCCGAGGAGGAAGGACTCGAGACATTACAGTAGAACATCTTGGCTTTCAGCAGTGCTGCTAAAGCTGTTTGTTGGTGCTTCTAATGATCCATCTCTCAGAGAAATCCAAGAGAGAGAGAGAGAGAGAGAGAGAGAGTGGCCTCTTCTAATGAGGACTCGCTCAGAGCAAGGGCCGGCAAGGACTGACACAGCTGGGGCGGAGATCTGGAAAGCTGATTCGCAACACAGTGGAGAAGACGAGTTCTTCTCCACATTCCGAGTTGCTTATTAACCCAGCTCAACTTGTGCTCAAATTCAGAGGGTGGGAAACATCTAGCTTTTCCGTTTTTTTGGTGCTAAAATGTGATTCAAAGTTCACGTGAACCTCTGTGCCAATGTGTATGTCTGGCAACGTTTGAGTACAAAACCATATTCTAAACATTATTTTATTAGTTAGAACTTAACTGTGACAGGCTCTTGGTCTGAAATCCATGTTCAATAAGTGGTTTACAAACATCCACCATCCAACTTAGTTACTATTAATATAAAGGCAGCTAATTACAGGGCAGACCAGGCTATGAGATGTTAAAAGTAACATCTAAAAGTAACTTCTAAATAAGTAACATATATAATTTTTTAACAAGTTTTTGTTTTTCAATTATTTAACCCACACTGACTGCAAGTTCATTGGCTTACTAAGGTAACCTGTTAGATAACTTTATTATGGTACAACTCTGTAATGACCAAAAATGTCAAGCTATTATTTTTTAATTATTTCTATCTTTCTGCAAATACAAATTACTAATACCACACAGTAAATCAAGTAAAACCCAGAAATAGAAATATCAGAGCCAATATCTTCACCCCTGATTTAGAGATATAGAAAAAGAGGAGGTGGTTAATTTTTCATATTAAGTAAAGAAATATGATCTGAAAATTATTTGTGAAACAGCAAATGTTATAAAATGCTGCGCGACTTAAAAAGCCATCCCTCCATTAATATCAACATCAACAGGTTTCTAAACCTGCTAATAGTGATTTCTGACTTTCAAGGAGGAAAGTTTTGCTATTAAAGATTAAAAGGCTAAAAGGCTAATCTCTTTAGGTGCAGCTCAATTACAATGACTTGTGTTTGTAATCCCATTACTGCTTTCTGTGAACACATCAGGATTGCAATGAGAGGAAGCAGCTGCTAATTGTTAGGAACACCAACAACACTCTTAAAAGTAAAGGTGTCGAAAAGGGGATGAGAAGAAGAGAAGCCCCATTAAGGTCACTAAAGAACTGTTCCTCAATAGCAGATATGGAAAAACTCATTTTCTTTGCTTTTTTTTTAATACGAGAGCTTGACGCAGCTGAAGCAGCTAAAACGATCAGTCCATTTCAATGTTCTTGTGATGTAGGGAACACATTTACATTGATGTTGAAGTTTACATTGAAGTTGTAAAGAGTATTTTATCCTGGACTTCTATTTGAACAAGGTGTCCAGTCTACTCTGCAAAATGCTGGTGTGGCTACAGATTTTTTGTTTGGGCAAAGCAGAAGTATACATGACCAGTAGTTTAAAAGCTGAGCAGTTAATTAATCAAGTAGAATCAGGTGAGATCCTGCTCATTTGAAATGAAATTTTTGGGAAATATTGGACACCCCTGTGAAGTCATTCAGAACACAGGTTTATATATATATATATATATATATATATATATATATATATATATATATATATATATATATATATATATATATATATATATATATAGTGTTCAAATGGACCGTAATAAAAACAGTAATATTTAAATATAAGGGATACACTAGGGATTGAGAAATGAATATGTAAATATGATACACACTATGTTTTACCTACATAAAATACACAAAATACAAGGAAAAATATGGGCCTATTAAAAAAATATTTCTAAATGAGCTTAAAGAATGGTTTTGACATTTTAAAATAACCTTCTGATCATGTAAAGACCATATACTGATTAAAGATTTCTCCAACAGTTTTAAAACAAATAGTTTCTAAATGGTTCTTGGCTGGGAAAATCCTTCAGCTGCCTTATCTTACACTAAAACGGTTCTTTATGAAACAGGTTCTTTAAATAACTACAAAAACTTGCTTTATTGCATTGCTCCCCAAAAAAACCCTCAAGTTTAGTTTGGCGCTTTTATTTTTTAAAAACAGACCATTGTGTGCTACTCTGACAGTTAACGACACATGAGGCAACTGGATGCTGTAGGCTGGACATATAAAGGCTGATTCCATGCTTGACATCAAAGTGTCAAAGTCACAACCTAACTCCCAAGAAACCCACTTCTTCAGTGGTGCCTGAGCAGAGCTGCAGACAGAACAAGTTTTGGGAAGACTCCATGGATTCCATATATTATTAAAGTAGAAGGTTGCCGGCCTCATCCCGACTGCGGTTAGACGTTAAATGAAACGACTTGCAGCCCTCAGCGGGGACTGAAGTGAGGAAGGGGAGTTCAAACGGGCGAGGCGTGTTGGGACCGGGCAAATCAAAGGCGGAGAGGATGGAGTAGCGAGAAACACATGCACACACAGTTGCCTTGCAGCAATCCGCAGGGGCTGAAGCGCTCCGGCCAGCCTCGGGCTGTGTGCGAGAGCGCGAGAGGTGCGTGCAGGATTAGCTCCGCCATAAAGATGCATGTGTGGCCGCTTTCACGCAGCCGCTTGTGCATGATTGAGTCCGACAGAGTCTCGGCGAGAGGAGATGAGCACACGCACTACAAAGATGCCTCTCATGTGGAAAAGTGTGTGGACACATGACAGCAGTACAAACAGTCACTCTGAACACAAGCAGATGAATCATTCATATATGGTTATGCTGTTTCGTAGATGCATGCAATCTCATAACGGAAAGTTCCTAAATGGTTCTTCGATTGGATGTAAAGTTCTGGGAAAAACCTTTAATTGGTACAAAACCTTGAATTTGTAGAGAATCTTTAAACTTTGAAAAGGTTTTTCACACTTTACAGCTTTAACACTAATAGTTTTGTCTATTTATGTAAAAACTTTCTGTACATCTTCTACAGGGAGCACATTTAATTGTGCAATTTTTGCACATGTTGGAGCCACATGTATTTTGTTCTGCAAACATTTTGCGGAAAAAAATAAATATAAAAAGACTTTTGCCCATGCCAGATTTTATGTTTTTTTCCTTTAGTATGTTAATTAAGCTAATAAAGAGTAATTATACTATGGAATGTTGCGCAGTGTTCTCCTCAAAGTATATGTCAACTAATATTGACTTAGAAATTCAACAAAACCCTGGTACTTTGCCCAGGTGTGACTAAGTCTTTTACTATAATAGTAAAACTACTATAAAGTTACACTAAGTAGGATTTGGGGATTTGGATTTCCCCTCTGGTGGAAACATGTAATTGCACCCTGAATCTGACTCTTGTGAACAAATTAAAAGAGTACTTAAAGAGAAGTGAAAACTAACCAATAAACCAATAATTTTGCCACACTAAGCTAGACTGAGCCAGACTTCTGTATGACAACAATATGTAAGGATGTATGACGTGGCGCAAAAACTCCTCCGTCCTCTAAATAATAATTTCAGTAGCTACTCAAAGCTACTGTCTTTCAAGTTTTAACAAAAAAAGCACCACTCATGGAAGATTCTTTAGGGTAGAGGTCTCTGAAGCATATTACCTTGGGGTTACCGACCAGGGGTACGTTTCCCGATAACGATTGATCTTAGTGATTTACGAACAACTTTAAGAACGACGTAACTTTAAGAACACCAATTTTGCGAGTGTTTCCCAAAGGCTTTCTTAGTCTCCAAACTTACGAACTATTTTTAAGTAGCTCTTTGTCGATTCCGCCCCCCAGCGTCAGCGCTGAATAGACACCACCAGTCGAAAACTGAACCATCAATTTACATAAGTTTCCTCATTATTATGCCACAAAAGTATCATTATGTAAATAATTTTAATAAAAAAGAACAACAAATAAAGATTTACATTACTTTGATGTAAAAAAAAAAATAATGAAAACATTTCGATTGTCTATAGCACGCCGAGCCTATAAATAGGCACACGATTAACCTTCCTAGCACGGCACACCGGCCCCGCAGGATGAAATAAAAGCCAAATGCTTGAAGAAATAGATTAAAAAACTAAACATACTATTTTCCAAAGCTCAGGGAAGTTCTACAAATAAAGAGAAATAGCACAAATGGGAGGAGCTTGCTAGGAACACAAGTGCCTGTTCATCACATACTCACCTTTTCAGCCTGCCAATTGGTAATTTGTATGTGTATGTAATTAATCACTTAGTTTGATTGATTAAGGGAGAACAAGCTTATTAAGCCAATGTGTATATTTCTTTTTAGAAAATAAGAACTGCTGCATTTAAGCATGTAATCTGAAATACTGAAGGGTGCATTTAATCTATATAATGATTAACATAACATTTAAGTACATCTTTGTCCATGTTTATTAACAATTTGTCTGACACCACAAACCACAATTACTACAGCTAAAAATAATGAAATGCATACAATATTCTTATTATTACTATTATTACTATTATTATTATTATTATTATTATTGGTAGTAGTTATATTAGTAATAGTAGTAGTGGTATAAATGTATAGAGTAATTTGTTTATAAATGTATTTATAAATATTTAAAAGCTCCTGTTAAAATGATTATTTTGTAAAGTTATTGTGAGTAATAAAACTAATAAAACGGGCCGTCAGCAAATTTGACATTCTGTAATAACTGTTATGTTATGAATGCAAAAATTTTCTAAGTTGGTTCTAGCTAAATATTAGAGCTTAGGGTGCAGCCGTCATGCTGTGTTGTTTAAATGGCTCCTCATGCAGGTCAATACTTTCACTTGAGTATGAAATTGAGCTACTCTACTCACCTCCGTATGGTATATCATGTATTATAGGGCAGTTATATGGTACCTACATGACATGTGTGCTCTTAATGATGATCTTACTCTGTGGTGTGTTCAATAATATTTTCTACAAGACAATTCAGAAAATCTCACTTGCCCACTAAAATTATTACAAATAATTAATGACCTCCTAACGCACAAGGTTGGGGCTGAAATTCAGCAGTTCATCTGGCTGGATGGGAAAAGGACATATAAGTATGAAACCCAAGCGCCAGCCATTTTTCTCTTAGTGTCCAAATCACAAAATGGAATCCCAGAGTGATTTTGAAGGCACTACAATCTCCCATAATGCACTTGCAATTTCTAGTGAACCTCATAGATCACTACATCAGCTGAATGGAAGCCAAAGTGCATTGCGAGCCACTTGTTACTATGCAACAGAGAAGCGTTATGTTAATGGTGGCTGCTGAGCCATTGAAAATGAAACTCGACTCTCTGGAGAAACAATAAAAACACAGCAGCTTTGCACAGTTAAAAATGAAGACTGTAATGATGCTCATCATACTGCAAAAACACTGACTGGTAACTGTAGGTTACTGCTGTCATGGACCAAGAATTAAACATGAGCTCTAGTTAAGCTTTTACTTCTTCCTCATACGCCGCACCGTCTACGTCTACAGCTCAGGATAGACAAACAACTGCAACATTGCAAGCGACTCATGTTGGTTTGTCGAGGTAACTGGTGAGTAGGGACAAATTCATTAGTTCATGTTTACTATTATTTGGTAACATAAATAGCTGTCCCCTATATAACATAACAAGAGATCCATTTCAGTCATAGCCAGTGTGTTTAGATAAAAGGGACCTGGTGCCAGTTTCAGGGGCAAATCACACGCATGTGCCTGTGTACTCTATCCCTGTTTATGGACTGTGTACATGATAAAAAGAGCAAAATTAGCTTCTCTCTTGTGCAAATGCATTTGAGGGAAGGCTGCACAAAACATGTTAGGATTACGTAATGTGGGTGGAGATATTACACATGCAGCTTATTATATATTCTGCTTGCGGTGGCTTGCGGTGGTTTAGCATCATTTTCCTGTTCTTTTTTAAAAACGTGCATACATTTGTATCTCAAAAGACCTCTTTTGACAATGGCAGCCTCAAACGTTTGTGCTAAGAGGTCCACAAGGCGTTGGAAGCAGTTGTTTTGAGACGCTGGTTCATGTTGGCATGATTGCTTTAAGCAAATTCTGCAGATTTTTCAGGTGCATGTTCATGCTGCAAACGTTCTACCACATCGCAGAGATGTTCTATTGATTCAGACATGGTGACTGGGAGACCACTCACTGAAGAACACTGACGTCATTATCACGTTCATGGAACCAGTTTGAGATGACTTCTGCTTTGTGCCATGGTGCGTTTTCATTGCTAGAAGAAGCCATTAGAAGATAATAGGTAAACTGTTGTCAGGAAGGGATGCTCGGTACCATTGCTCAAATAAGCTGTTACATTTAAGCAATGATGGATTGGTATCAGTTGGATCAAAGCATGGCAAGAAAACAATAATTTCCCACACCATTACACCACCTTCACCAGCCTGACACAAGGCAGTGTGGGTCCATGGACTCATGATGTTTGCCAAATTCTTACCCTACCATCTTTGTATCTCAGCAGAAATCCAGAACAGTTTTTTCAGTCTTCAAGGTTTATTTTTATGCACCTTTTACAACATATGTTGTCACAAAGAAGAAAATCCAGGTCCAAGCCGCCAGTAAGCATGTGTCAACAGTGGCAAGAAGAATCTCCCTCAGATCAAGAGGAAGAAACCTCCAGAGGAACCAGACTCAAAAGGGGAACCCATTCTCCTGGATGACACCGGATAGTAAAACAAGTACAAATATAATAAGACTAGATAGATGGATGGATGGATGGATGGACTGACGGATGGATGGATGGATGGATGGATGGATGGATGGATGGATAGATAGATAGATAGATAGATAGATAGATAGATAGATAGATAGAAAACATAAAATAATATATATATAAAAAAGAATTAAACTGTTTAAACTGTTTTGGTGAGCCTGGTTCACTGCAGCCTCAACTTTCTTTCTTTGGCTGCCAAAAGTGGAACCTGATGCTGTTGTAGCCCTTCCACCTCAAGCTTGGACATGTTACGCATTTTAAGATGCACAACTGTACAGAGTGGCTACTCTGAGTTACTGTAACTGTTCTGTCAGCTCAAACCTGTCTGGCCATTGACCTCTCTCATCAACAAGGCCTTTACATCCACAGAACTGCTGCTCCCTGGATGTTTTTCTTATTCCACTCAGAGTAAACCCTATAGAGACTGTTGTGTGTGAAAATCCCATGAGATCAGCAGTTACTGAAATACTCAAATCAGCCAGTCTGGCACCGTCAATGCCAAGCCATGGTCAGAATCAGTGAGATCACAGTTTTCCCCATTCTGATAGTTCATGTGAACATTACCTGAAGCTGCTGGCCTGTGTCTGCAGGAGTGTATGCACCGCACTGCTGGCACACAATTTGCTGATTAGACAATTGCATGAATAAGTTGGTGTAGTGCTAGGTGAAGGGATGTGATGCAAAATAAGCAGCGATGCGGCGGCAATATGCGCAAACATGGTTTCATACGCTGTATTTTATTAGCTGGAGTAAAATAACAGCCCTGCAGGACGGTGAGAAAGAGCTTTATTTATTAACAGTGCTATCTCTTTATCACTGAACTTTCATTTTCTGTTTTGTCTCAAGCTTGTTGGCAGCTCCATTTTTTCACCGTGTCTTTCAAACCCTGTGCCTCATAAACAAGCCGTTAGTGAGCAGTGCTACACGCAGTTTTTGTGATAAGCTGCCGTCTTACTAAATACACACATCTGTTGGGTAATATAGGACAGCGTGTTAGGGCATAAAGGACAATGTGTTGGGTAATTCAGTACAGTATGTTAAGTCATAAAGGACAGTGTGCTGAGTTACATTGGGCAGTGTGTAAGGTCGTTAAGGACAGTGTGCTAAGTTTTAAGGTAAAAGATATATTAGGATAGGGCATAAAAGACATAAAAGAAAGTCGTTAGGAGATAAAGCCCTGTGTATTAGGTAATGCAGAGTAATGTGTTAGGTCTAGGTATACTATTTTAAGTAACACTGGATGTATCTTAGGTTGGTTTATAAAGAACAGTGTGTTAGGCCATGAAGGACTGTGTTAGGAAATATGAGATGGTGTATTAGGTGTATACAGGATAGTGTGTTAGGTACACTGTAAAAATATATTTTTTAATAGGTTATTATTCGAAATAATTTATTCCTAACTTCACACATTACTGCATTTCACTGTCACTTTCCAAGCACACATTACATCCAGGGTAGTCTTACTCCATATAATGGATTATGGAACTATTTGTTTAAGAAGCAAACAAACTGTTCTGCATATACAAAGAATATGTACTATAATTTAGCAGAAATCTCCCGTTAATGAGTGACCGAACTGGTTTTTAATTTAAAAGAAAATGTACCTGATTTTTTTGTTAGGACAGTGTGTTAATAATAATGGATAGTGTGTTAATCAATATGAGAGTGAAGGAAAGGAAGGTGTGTGAAGTAATATGGGATGTTCAGTTAGGTAGTATGGGATAGTGTGTTAGGTCATAAAGGACAGTCTATTAGGTGATTTCTGGCAGTTAAGCATGTTAAGCACAGTGTGTTGGATTGTGTGGGACAGTGTGTAAGGCCATAAAGGATGGTGTGTTAAGTAATATCGGATGGTCTGTTAGGTTATATTACACAGTGTGTTAGGTAAATGGGACAGTATGTTAGGTCATAAAGGACAGTCTATTAGGTCATTTTAGGCTGTGTTAGGTTATAGGGATGGTCTGTTAGGTGATATGGGACAGTGTGTTATGTCATCAAGGGCAGTCTATTAGGTACTTCCAGAAAGTTAAGCATGTTAAGCACAGTGTGTTGGGTTGTGAGGGACAGTGTGTAAGGTCATAGGGATGGTGTGTTAAGTAATATGGGATGGTCTGTTAGGTAATATTGGACAGTGCGTTAGGTAAATGGGACAGAGTGTTAGGCCATAAAGGCCAGTCTATTAGGTCATTTTAGACCGTGTGTTAGGTCATAGGGATGGTGTGTTAAGTAATATGGGATGGTCTGTTAGGTAATATGGGACAATGGGACAGTTATGCATGTCAGGCACAGTGTGTTGAGTCGTGTGGGACAGTGTGTTAGGTAATGTAGGCCAGTATGCTAGGTCATGAGTAGGAAATATGTGACAGCATATTATGCAATGTTGGACAGCCTATTAGGTTAGGGCATAAAGAACGGGGTGTCAGGTAACATGGGATCATCTGTGATGTCATAAAGAGCAGCATCTGAAGTAATATAAGATGGATGTTAAGTGTGTTATGTCATAAAGGACAGTCTGTTAGGTAATACAGGACAATGTGATGTCATAAAGTACTGACGTCATAATTGAGGGACAGGGGTTTTGTCATAAGGGGAAGTGTGTTAGGCAAAATAGGACAGTGTGTTAGCTGTGTCAGATAATATCGGATAGCGTGTTAGGTAAAATGGAACATTCATATCATATACAATGAATGATTAAGTATTCTTTTATTCGGTTTCCTATTAAAACTACTGCCGTTCCCTAATGAGCCTATTCATGGTATTTCCTTTCGCTCATCTAGAAAGAATACACTATTATGCGTCAGCTGGAATTAGAATAAACATGAGTTTTTAAAGGGCCTCGTTATTACTTGATATCTAAAAAGAAGCC
Organism: Megaleporinus macrocephalus; assembly: GCA_021613375.1. NCBI lineage: Eukaryota > Metazoa > Chordata > Actinopteri > Characiformes > Anostomidae > Megaleporinus > Megaleporinus macrocephalus. Next base: position 11,190,339 of record CM038725.1, on the reverse strand, counting down.
ACCATTGTTAGAGGCAGGATAGCTGTTTGAAATCTGATGGACCTTTGATTTACAGATGGCACTGTTTTACTGCACAAAAGCGTTAAACTATGAAACAGGAATTCATTAAACATGTAGGCTGTAACCGAAGTGAAGCACGGTAGCGGGGACTGAAATGCACTGATTCTCTTTTTTTGCCATCCTTAATTAATTTCAAAATGCACACTCCACTACACTTCCCCCACTTTCTTTCACAAATACACACGGACGCGCACACGCACATGCGGTCACAAACACACACACGTACACATAAATACTGCGGCCCCCCGCCGGGTGCCTAAGGAGATGAAAGCCAGTGCAGCTGCAGCCACCCTGGTGCGGTGCAGTGCTCTCAGGAGGAGCTCTCAGCATGACACAAAGCAATGGCGCAATGCACACACACACACACACACATACACACTCGTGCACACAAACACATACCATAAAAATATTATATACCTTTACTAACATAGAGCTGCAGCTCAGATACAGTGATAGGGCAGGGAATGCGTTTCTATAGACTGATATATGGCTTGGTGAATAAGTGCAGCTGACATTAAAAGGCCATGAATTTACCAGCATCTCTGGAAATCTTGCCAATTAAGCACAGATAAAGTTTATTTATCTTTAAATATTACATTTAAAAAAATCATATTCAAGAATGTGAAGTTATTTTAGACCACAACTAAAAATCCTGTCAGGCTCGAAGAGAATTTGAGAGTTTATGTGAAAGTAATTATAGTATTTAATTATTTTAAGTATTTAAGAATTTATTTATTTTCAGTTTACATTACTTTCTTTATTATTTCTTTATTTATTTGACCAGGACATATCGGTAGCATTGCGACTGCAACATAAAATCATGCACAAGCACCAGCTGCACGCTACTTTTGATGTATTACACACTAATAACTTTTAAAAAGATATAAATGAATTCAATTCAATACAGATACAAATACAATATAAAATACAGGCTCTGCTATGTTATTTGAGTTGATCTGAATTGAATACCCATTTAATATAATGGCTAATTTAATAACTGGCAACTGTGTTTATAAGGTGACAACTGACAATGATAATGGTCGGAAAAATATTGTTTGACTGCAATGTTTGGCCTATAAAATAGACCATAAACTATTTTCTATCATAAAACCTAGTTCAGTTGATAATATCAGTTAGTTCAGTTGTACAGAATACAGTTCAGCAAACAAAACTGGCTGTGAAATGTTTTACTCAGCAGAACTAATTCACATTCAGGTTAATCGGGCAAATATTACAAAAGTGTCAGTGTAACAGCTCTATACATACAACTAAAGGCTATTCATATTATGATGGAAGGAGCTGTCAGTATTGAAGCATACTTACTGCAAGTGTTTGCAGAACTCTTGTATAAAGGTACCAGCACACTTGAGGCCACATGCTATCACAAATAACCTACAGCACTTTGTAATCAGTTTTAGAATTTGCCACAAAAGATTCAGATTTGCTTTGACTCCATTACAGTATTATATGTATACACTCATATAAAAAGCTGCTACAAACGAGACCCCATAGGAGAAACACTTTTGGTTTCATATAAAAAAAATAACATCTTAGAAACAGAGATTTTTGAGTGTGATTGAACATTTTGAAGGTTTAATTTAGGGGCTCTGCCTGAAAACTTATTTAAATGTTTCACACACTTACACAAATGGTTCTTTAAAGTGGGCCTATAACGCTTAATCTTAGTGTTCACAGGTTTATTTTGGGGGTCTACTAGAATAGATGTACAGGCTTCCATTTTCCTAAGACATACCACTTTTCTCATACTGTACATCTGTGTTTACGCTGTTTGAGCTCCTGCGTCCTTAAGTCTTTAACCCTGGATGAGCTAGGTGTGCTCTGATTGGTCAGTTTGCTCACTCGGTTCTGACTGGTCAACCACCAGAATGGCAACCTGCTACAAGTTCGCCCCACACACTGTTGTGGTCATTTTAACAATAAGCCAGAGTCTGATCCTGACAGTCAGGTAGAACAAGTTGGTAGACCTAATCCACATTTGTGTGGATAATAAGGATTGGTGAATAGGTGGATAATAAGGATTGTTACAAGATGATGTCACCTTGTAAGTAGAAAAAAAGGCTGGACATTAATGAGGTGTTTCAGGGAGCTATATATAAGTGCTTCTGTTGGAGAGGGTTTCTCTCTCTGGTAGGCATCTTCATTTTAAAGACTGTAGTGTTATTACCTACAGAAACTATGTGTTAAAACTAGATATATTACACAAGAAACTGCCTGTAATATACTAAAAAAAACACATATATTAAAAACTAATATTCTTTTTTCTTATTTACACTGGTGAGCAGCAGCTTTGTGCAAACAATCACGTCCCAAATGTCAATGAATATAGCCTGTCTCAATCTCCAAATCACCCAGCCCTGGATTAGCTTTAGGCCGGTCTTAGTTCTCCTGTCGTCTTATTGGCCAAAATGAGCCCTGGACCAATCACAGTGGAAGCTTTGTTTAAAGAACGCTGAGATGCCCTTTAGCGCTTTGGCCCCATTCATCTTGCTAAATAATCCCTTTAAGAATTTAACCGGCAAGGAGAACGTTGTGGGGGGGCAAAACTGTGCCAGTAATAGTGCGGAGAACCTTGGACGTCTGTATGAATATTTACCCTGTCATCATAGCTAGAGGACGCAGATAAATCTCTCTGCTTTAGCTGTTCAGGCTTCAGGGTGAGGAGCGAGGGTGGGAGGGAGGGTTGGTAGGGAGAGAAAACGAGAAGATGGCTGACAGTGAAGGAATCAGCTGCTGGATGAAGGCAGGTACTGAATACTTCATACTGTACAGGCAATCTGATCACAGTGGAAATACAAGCCATACACGGCTGTGAACAGCTCATAGGTGTAGTCTGACAAGGAACATCACGCGCCTGAAACTACAACTGACGGCTGATTAATTAAAGTTGCAAGCTGGACGTAATTGAATACCCAATAACTTCTTCGAATTAAGTTCCATTCATCTCTACTCATCAAGAGGAACAGTGAAGAGATACTGTGACTTGATACTGTACGATGACGTGACTTATTACTTTGTGTATGAGCATCACGCATACTGGAAACTGGAGTATTGCTTGAGTTAGCTCGTCCATGATGTGTGTAACTACCCAACATGAATGGCCCTCTTGGGTACACTTCGTCTTATTTTGGTGGTATTACAAATCTGTCACATCTTAATGGGCAAAGTATTGTTCCTCCTGCGCAATGTCTTTAAGGGACCAATCTATAGCATTTCATCAACTAGCATTAAAACATACGATTTTTCATGCTTTGTCGAACAAAAATGTTTTGAAATTCATCAGATAATCTTAGGCCTGCCTCTAGTTTCAGCGTAATATGAATCTAAGTGTATCTTTGCCTATTGGCTCCTCAGAGAGCACACAGACCAATCATGAGCAATGGTGCCATCTTCTGATGACATCACCACTGCAGTGACCTCATCTCACTTTCAGTACATCTTGGCAGTTATTCTTCTCTACTCAATGTCTCTCTCTCTCTCACTCTATCTCTCTCACACACACACATATATAGAAGCCCCCCCACCCCACCCCTGGAGTGCTCAGCCCCTGTACTCCAGAGGCCTTTAGGAGGGCAGCAAGCCGGAAAATGACCACATGCCGTCCTGGTCAACTCTGCCACTCCCAGTTCAGCCTGGTTCTCAGGGAGCTATTGAGGGGCTTTGCCGTCTCCAAGCCAAAGTCTACCCTGTCTGGGGTCAAACCCGAATGGAGACCCCCTGCATGGGACAATAGGGCCCGGGAACGTGGGAAAAACACATCAGACGGCTGCCTGTCACGAAGACGAGGCAGGTCAGTGGCCTTTGAAAGCTGTCCCGTGGGAGCACTTTATGTCAATAGAGGATGGCCAAACAAAAAGGGCCCTTAGTTAAACATATTCATATCCCTTCATGGAGCGATGCCATTAGTCCTAAAATCCACACTGGACAAGAGTCTGTGGAAATTCCACCTAGCCTGATAAATGATTTCATTTTAGTCTCTGGTTGAAGAGTTTCATTTCATTTCAGTCTCAGTTGTTAAGAGTCTGTTGAATTTAATGCTTTGGTAATATACTGTACAAAATAAGTCCAGCAATCACCGTAACCAAGCAAATCATCCTTGAAATTTAATACAGCACATTTGTTCAAGGTAAATATCTCCTGCTTTAGATTTCAGCTCCCGCTCTATAACACGACATTTCTCGACATTAGTCCGTTAAGCCACTGAGAATCATTATGTGCTGGTTATTATCTCTCCTTTAACAGACCTGGTCATTTAACCCCTGACCTATTAGATGTCCAACAGTCACCCTCGTTTGCTAGCCTCCATATGGAGTGGGTGGTGGTCAGATCAATAGGCTGGTGAAATGACCCATTTTGAAAGGGACAGGAAACTCCCCACAGCCATGACAAGCTTGACCACTCTATCATCGGCCACTTTAATGGTCACCTCAGGCTTGACCTTTGGCCCTGGCTCTAGCCATGCTGTCTTTGTGAGGCACGAGGTTAGTTATTTTTTAAGGCTTTACAGACGAGAAAGTGAAATATATGTAATAAAAACTACAAACAAAATGATAACTGATAATTGAGGACTGTATCGCCATACGGGTTGTGCTGTGCTGACTGTGAGAAGCAATTACAAGCTATTATCCCATTATTTTGTTGTTTAGATTAACAATAAAAAATGAATAAAGCCTTAAAAAATAATTATTGTTGTAAAAATATTTTTTATAAACAACTTCTTAAATTGAATACATTTTTATTAAATATTATTTCATAAGGAAAAGTTGCTTTGCCTTTGAAACGTTTCAAAACCATTACTGATACACATCATCATTGCAGTGTTCTTTGGCCTAAAGCAAGTGTTAAGCAAAATACACCTTACTCGTCAAGAGACATGGCACATGGGCACTTGATATGGTCTTGGGTCAAATCATTAGTAACAATGTTAGTGGCCATTCTCCAAAATGAACAAACTCTTGTTAGTTCAAACCTCTTGGCAACGCCCTCTGGGTGACCTCATTTGGACCTGAACATGTCTGGTCTTGTGGGAGATGGGCTGGGGTCACATCCCCTATGACCCTGAACCTATGACCTTTCTCCCTAAGGAGCTGGTCTTTAGTGGACTCAAGGGCTAGAGAGTGGTGGTCCTTTGCAAATATGACTTTGATAAATCAGCAGATCAACTTTCCCCTGAACATTCCAACATATAAAAATGATTCAGCACTAGGGAAAGACCTATGAAGCACAACATCAAGATCTGTGATAGTTATTTAGTCCAACAATTTCTGGGACTCAAATAAAAACTACACCTGTAAAAGTAAAACCTTCTAACGGTTCCTGGCTTGGACATATGGTTTTATGAAAAAATACTACAAAAACTACAGTCTAATTCTTTAAAGATCACCAACTGAAAGGCTATTTAGAGAACTCAGAGTGGCTTGTTTATGGCAATGCTCTAAAAACCATTATTGGCACCTTGTATTTGTAGCGTGCATTTGGTTTTAAACTTAGTATCCAAACCTCTTTATAAGTTGGTTGGTTAGTGTCAGAAAGTCTAAAAATATTTTGAGTGATCAAAAGAAGCCCTTTGTCTGAAACACTGAACATTTGATGGGCCCTACATGCTGCAGTCAACGACAGCGACCGGTATTAGTAAATACTTCAGACTTTTGGCCTGACCCAGGCTTCTGGGCCTCTTGTTTGAATGGGCCAAGCCACAGGAGAAGCCAGAGTTGGCGCCTAGGCCCCAGAGTCTTCCCCCCCAAAACAACTCCCTTTCACTCTTTATCCCTCTGCCCCCCTCTCCAGCCTCCTGTCCTACTCGCTCTCCCCGGTGCTGGCTGTGCGTGGGCAGGTAAGAACTCCGGCCAGCCTGCCGCTCGCCCTCCAGGATGGCAGATTAGAACACGTCCACCCGCCGGCCTCTTTCATCCTTGGCCAGAGCGCCAACGGGTGGGCCGGTCCAGAGAAAGACTCGTTTCTTTTTTTTTTTTCCTCTCCCCCCCACCCCACCTCCTTTTTCTCTTCAACATGAAGGGAGGTGGCTTGGGTTGGGGGAGACAAACCAAGTGGCATGAAAAGAGGGGGACGAGGGGTGGGCACGGGAGGGAACGGGAAAAAAAGCCAGAGAAAAAAGGAGAACGAACGTTGTCCTTTTCAAATGGATGGGAAATGATTCGAGGGGGGGATTTGCTGACAATTATACGGTGCGGGCTAATCAATTCAGCCCATTCACGGCGTGGAGTGGACTGATCCGCCTGAACAAAGGGCTGGCCGGCGGGGGAGGTACCTGAGAAATGGGCCGTCCCGGTGTAAGTGGCATGGGGAGACGCCTCCCCCCTCCGAAACAGCACCGGAGCATATGGCCTGGCTATGAACTTATTAGCCAGGGGATTAAGACCAAAGCCAGGAGCCAGAGGGCCACACCGCGGCCCCCCCTCCAAACCTGTGTGCTGAGGTGCGGTGCTCCTCGACCATAATGACATGATACTTTCATTCAAACAGATTCTCTTAGAGAAGGAAGCTTTAGGATGGCATCCGCTTTGCTGTCTTCATACTTTCGAGATTAGACTGTATATATACAAATATAAATACATGTCTTCCTACAGTGCACATCCAAAGTCTTAACCATCACAATGTAAGCGTTTGTATATTGTTTCTGTCACCTCGGAAACATTCAATTTATAAAAAAAGGTTCGAAATATTAGCATCTGTTAAACATTTAAAATTTTAATTGTCAGGTTGTAAAGAAAGTCATTAAGTGTAGTTTGGCTACAGTAGCTGGACATCATGTTGTGAATATATTGCTTGATTCCTGAGGCATTATTTACATTAATCACAGTGGAGGCAAATTAATTATATATCTTTAATTTACCACTATTTTATAAATTTCCTTATACAAATAAAAATCTGTGTAGGGGTCACCGGTCAGTTTGGATGGTACAAATTGCTATACTTAAGGTAAGTAGATGGCAAGGACTTCCATAGGCCACAGAAATACAGTTGGCGAGTTTAGATGGATGGATGGATGGATGGATGGATGGATGGATGGATGGATGGATGGACAGATACTTCATTGATCCCAGGGGGAAATTCAAGGCATCCAGTAGCTATTAAACAAGTACACAAGGTAAGGCAAAACAGGACAGTTACAATAAAAAATAAAATAAATAGAATACAGTATATAGAAAATAGAAATAGAAAAAGTTTCACAGTGTGTATGTGAGAGTGATGACAGTAGTGCAGTTAGCCTGTGTAAACAGTGTAGAACACACTTTGGTAGTGCAAATACACAATAGAGTTTCTCTGCAATGTATCATTTCACATGAAAACATTTTGAGTAACTCAGCTGGACTTACCAGAAATTAAAAATTTGGTTTACTGGTTTATAAAAAAATAACTGTTATAGGTTTGCTTTTAAAAATGTTAATGCTATTCAAAATTCCAATGTCAAGGTGGCATTTTCAAATGTATTGTCAAAAAAATGTATAAAATTAAAGAAAATTTGAGGTTATCTAAAGACAACGACGTTACGATGCAGACCTCAGATGTGCTGATAATACCACCGATGTTTTTGTATGACACACAAGAATCCTGAGTCTTGATTTCGATCTTCGGCGACAAAGCACTGTTTGGCCCGAGCTTTTGGATAGTTTTCTCATTAACTGTGCTGATGGCTGCTGAGGTGGTATTATGATCACGGCTGCTGAAAGGAGGCTGGAGACAGGCCGGATTGCGCAGTGGATATATTCATGAGCAGATCTCGCTCGGGAGGGAGGCTCTTCTCCCGGACTTTGATGTGATGGAGAGAGTGACAGGTGATCGTGCCGCCCTTTCAAGCCTGTCAGCAAGACTCCGTGACCTCTACAACCTCTCCTCTCACCTAGTGGCAGTCGACAAGCTCCTCCCAATGTGTGTTTAGGAGCTGCGGACGCCCACTCTGGAGCCGAACCGAGGTGGGACTCCACCTGTTTCTTCTCGGTTTTAAGAGAAGGTTAGCAAGGTCATCTTCTCAGCACAAAGAGGAGGGGGTTATTTGCGCTCTTTGATAAATTCCTACTCTACGTGGAGAGGACCCAAAGGTAGGACCAGGGTTCCCTCCTGGTGCTTAAGACCGGATTAAGGAGCAAGAGGGGGTCCTAGAAGGGTTGGAAACACACAGAGGGAAGCGAAGGATGGATAAAGAAGTTCTTGCATACTTTCTTTTCTTCAACATCTTTTTTATCAGGTTTATCTTCGTCTCTCCTCCGTTTTCGTCTTTTTCATCATCTTCTTTTCCATTCTTACACTTTACTTCGCCTTCGCCCTCTCATTCTCTTCTTCATTTTGCTCTCCTCTGCTCTTTTCTAATCTCCTCTTTAAAATCAATATATGTCTGTTTTGATACCACCAAGGTTCCTGATCACGCTGTAATGGGAACTCTTAGACGGCGCAAAGTGCATGGGTTTTTCTCCTCTTTCGATTTTTTTCTTTCATCTTTGTCCCTACCCCTTCCCCTCCTTCTTTCTTTATAGCAGAAGTCAACTGGCTTAAGGATTCATTAAGACAGTGCTGAGAGGTTAGCCATTAATGAGAGAGGTTTCAACAGGGCCAGGCGGCTCCGGCAAGCCGCACGTTCGCTTTCTCCCGTCTGTCACTTGACGGCGAGGTTAACCTACTTCACAGGGCTCCGTCTTTACCGACGTCCCTCAGAACTTCAAGGAGAATTGTTGAGTGCACCTCCCTTACTGCTACAGTAAAGACAATGCAATTCCTCCTGTCTCACACTTCCCACACACACACACAAAAACACGAGACAAAAATAGAAAAGGCTTGGCGCTTCAAATTGACGCAGAAGTCCTTCTCGTGGTCAGGCTTGTCACTCTTCATCAATACTCGCTCACATGTTCTTTCAGTGGCAATCGCCTGGCACCTTCTTACCTCGGCTGTCTATCTGGAGGGGGTGACTTCAAAGCAGGAACAACCAGAAACATATGACTCTGTGTTGTGCTTGGGCATAATAGAGAACATCTATTTGTTGTGTCTTGTCAACACATGCGACAAACTATATTTTCAGATACTTCTACGTGCCATGCCGTATCTAACACTGTGTGTATGTAATGATGCTTGTACAGTATAGTATGTAAGTGCACTGTAGAGCACGAGTACTCGGGTTAGGTTGTCCTCCAGGACAACTTCATGAGCTCAAACACACCAGATTTAGTTCATCCCTTAATTACCAGGTTTAATATGTTTGTTTAAGCAGGGAAATCGCCAAACAGCGCTCAACTGCAGTCCTACAGGGACAGATCGGCACTACTAAAGGGCTCAACAAACAATTACTGCTATAATAAACAAACCCATTGCCTTTTATTTGACTCATTGAATAATAGAACCGTCATGCCTTTTGAGGTTTCCTCTCACTTTGCCCCAACAATGTGCTTTCATCATTCCATCTGTGTGGCCAGCCATTTCTTCTTTTATGGAATAACGAAACAATAGAAGCCCTCTTGCTACTGCAATATGTTGGATTCACAGTGTGTATCACATGTACAATAAACAGCACATTGGTTTTAGCTGCACAGAGCTGTATGTCATTGCTGTCCAAGAAGAAACATCTACTTTTTTTGACTGGTCCACCCGAAATTCTCCAAAATTACTTGAAATGAAACCATTCTATGTTGACTTGCTTTTCTTTAGACAGCAAATACACATTACTGGCATACTGTATGTTACTAGATATATAGAATACAGCTCCTGTACATCACAGTGTTGAATATACACACCATTGTACACACAAATGCAGAAATTCTGAGAAATGTCAATTGAAAATAATGTGCAGTTTTATACGATGTTCAACACAGAAATCTGATGGAGGACAGAAAAGAAACACAGGAGGAACAGCCTCAAAGTTTAATTAAATTTTCACATAAACCAGTGAGACATAAACTGTCCCACTAAACATCAGATCTTATTGTTGTTAAGGGAGCTCAAGTCTCTATTGCATGGAGCTAAACTTCCCCTGGCTCCCCTGTAATTTGAATGCTGGTTGCAACCCTATCTATAGGTCTCAGATACGATATACGCCCGTGCATGTACTATGCTGTAGAAATATCTAAATCTATTCTAAACCGTTGGCTCAGTGCCTGAACACTTACAATGCTTAATGACCATGGGGAACGCTTTGGCCAGGAGCCATTTTCTTCCTTGTTGCCTTCCCGGCCTTGGCTGCTGCAGCCCAGCCAAACAAACATAGGCAAATCAGGTTATCCCTATTTACTGTCAACGGCTCTCTTAACTCCACTTAACGTATCATTTTCAGAATGGCATAGGAACGCTAGCCACAGTGGTACAGCCAGTGTACAGCGACCTGTGTCCAGAGGGTCAGGCAGGTTTGGCTGCAAGCATGTTTGGAAGCGGAGGGATGCAGGAGAGATGGGAGAAAGAGAGGAGTCAGTGACACGCGCTCACGCTCTCAGCGTGACGGACACGTGGAGGTACCGATAGCTGAGGTCAGTCTGTTGTCAGTAAGGCTATGTTAGTGAGAAAAGCCACAATGTCACGTCCACCTGTCAGGATGTGATGTCTGGCCTTGAGGTGAACTCGGGGCGGGACTGTGTACACGTGTGCATCTTGTGTGAGTATGTGTGTGTGTTTGTGGGGGTTCTTAACCTCCCAACCTCTCAGTCAAGACACTGACATGACCCAATCATACACTGCATGGAGTGTGTCAGTGTCATAGACAAATCACAGAGTTTTTTTTTTATCTATTTTTCTTTTGCCGAGGAACTCGATGTGTCATTCTCAATAACTAGCAATGCGGACAAAAAGAACTAGTGATGCACAAATATGGGAATTTTGGGCTTCCAGCTGGATTAAAACTGCAGACAAATATAACTAAAACTAAATATTTCTGGGGTTAAACAGTGAAATTAACAAACCACAGATTTTGCCATTCAAGCCCAGAGTCGCCTGAACATTCAGCTCTTCTATAGTAGAATAAATACATCATCAAATTGGTTTAAGTCACGGTATAAATCTAAATATGATGTAATTCTGATATTTCTTTGCAGTAAGTATTTTCCAAATATAATAACTGCGTCAGAGAATAATTACGTTTGCATTATTATTGTTAATGAACTCCTGAGAACTGGTTCTCTAAGCTAAAGGAATTTCTTCCAAACCTCACACAGCTTGTTTTAACTAGACTCTTTTATTCTATTTCTTTCTCTTCCAGTTACATTATGTTGGTGCATTTCATGCAGTGTTAGAAATGCTATTCAGACAGAAAACAGATATATGTAAAAGAAACTTAGTATTTGTTTTTCTTAGTATTTGGTTTTAACTCTTTTAATTACATTGCTGTTGTTATGTCCAAAATTTCAGGTTTACAGTAGAAGGAAAAAAAACATAATTAACTTTTAATGTAAGTCAATGGAACCAGACATATTCCCAAGAGATTTTAGGCCATTTCTTATGGTCCATTTAACAAGAAATTCACAAACAATGTTAATGGCAACCAGTACATTACGCCAAAAGCTGGAAAATGACAAGGTTTGGTTCTGACAGCAGTGATATACAGTAACATCTGCAGGCTCATATCTATTATCTTCGTGTTACATATTAGATGTATATATATATATATATACACACATGTGTATATATACATATATACATACAGTTTTACATTTAGCAGGTGATACAGAATGCTTGAAAGCTAAATATTGTTGTGTTTTTCTACTTTTCAGCTAAAGCTTGAATAAATGTCACCGCTGTGACTTTGTCTAATTAAGAAATGTTGTAATGACACCTACAAACAATTTTGCTTCCATCTGTAAACTGCCACAATAAATACTACAATTACCATTGTTTAATATATAGCCAGCAAAACTATCTAACTGTGAGTGATCTAGACTTGTGGCCACTTAGATGGAAAGGTCACTTGATATTCATTTCTCAAAAAAGTGAGAAACTAATTAAATAAATGCTCAACTGATGAATAACCCACATTTTGTTTAACTTTTTTAAATTAAAGAGAAAATAAGAATATATTTATGTCAGTGTGTTATTTTATTATCATTGTAGTCACTTTATTAGATTAAAAAACAAGAAAGTTACTTAATCAAATACAAAAATCTCTAAAGAAACACACATTTGAAACGATACAATTGCAGAAACTCTAAGATTTTATACTGTCATGGTAAAACCCCTCTCAGCCTCGTACTATTGTAAAGGAAAGATCATTTTGTTACTGCTTGTACTCACTGAAAATCTGAATATAAAAAACTATGATTGTGCATTATATTGTAAAAGACAGGCAATCCAAACTAGTTTCAGACATGGAATGAATCAAATGGGCTCTGATCAAAGAATAAGGGGATAAGGGGGGGGCCTAAAAAACGACGGACGAGCAAAAAAACATCTCCATGTGACAGATGTAATGAAGGTACGCCAACGGATAGAACAACAGCATACAGTGCATGAGTCCACTGTATCGGCTGCTCACCAACACAATCGGGTTCCCATGTCACTCAACAAGCACAGGATGAAGAGAGAAACTTGCAAAATGCCTCATTTCAATGATAAAAGCCAAAGTCTTAAAACGGTATCAATACATAACCGGCAAAAGGAAATGCCAATGAATACCAAAATAAACCTGCTTTAGTCTGTACGAATGACAAATTCCACAGTAAATCACATTACACACAATACGCATCACTCCAACTCCAACTGTTAAAAGCTATTTATACTTTGTATTTGCGACAACCATCTATTTGAGATAGCTGCTTGCAAAAATAATGACTCGGGTGTATTCTTAGATGTTTCCCCAGCAGTTGTCAGCAATCTGCTTCGGTTCTCAGAGATATGACTGAAGAACAACTCTGCAAACGTGCATGATCAAAAACGAAGACAGAGAGAAACGTGTTTCCAGTTTTTCGTCAGGCCGCGGAGATCACGGCGCCCAAAAAAAAAAAAAAAAAAAAGATTAAAAGATGCACTGAATAATCTTTAACATCATAAATAGTCTAAAGTGTGGAGAGAGACAGGGTGGGGTGGAGTGTGGTGTGGGGGGGATGAGGGATTCCTAAAAAAACCCTGAATTAATTATTGCTGGTAATCTCTTACATTAACAGGTATGAAGGATGTCTTTTTTATCCCCCCTGTCCCTCAAACACACAAAACAAAAGCCTGTCCCCCACCCCTTCCTCAACTGAAGTCTGCCTCTAAAAGGGGTTTGTAATTTTAAGGGGGTTTCATACAGCTTTTGTTGATTTTGCTTTTGCACCCTCTATCAAAGGGCTCAGAGGAAGAGTGTTAATCAGGTAGGAGCTGTGGGGCTCAAAGAGGAGGGCCGGGGCCTTTGTGCTGGTATGAAAGGCTCGCCGAAGGGGCGTCTCTTCACGTTTCTTTACTTTCACCTGCTGCGACCCATTTGGTCTCTTTCAGGGAGAAAAAAGGGAGCAAGAAAATGAATAAAGAACGAGACAGAAGAGCAGCTCGTACAGGCCGACGGCTTCATCAACAGCCACTCGGACTCAGCGGCGAGCTGCCACGGTGTCGGTGCTTTACCTTTAGAAGAAGAAAAAAAACCCCAAAAGAAACAATTCACAGCATATAAACTTCTAAACTCGGCGAGAAGTTTGATTCAAAGATTCATGCCATTTGTGAAGAGCAAAAACGAACGATGGAGAGAAAATTCAGGTATGTGGCTAAATCCAGATGTCTAAGGTCACACCGTTCCTCCAACAGTTATATCATGCCGCCATCTAGTGGACAGAGAGCCACGGTATAACAGTCATGGACAGTGTTTCATTATTCCAACCAAGAGTGAGCATGAATTATTTTTATGCTGATGTGGACTCCTAGTCATTTTCTTCGTAAGCAGTGCAAACAATTATCACACGTTCTATAAAAACAGAAATTTGGAAGGCTTAAATTCAATCTGGAGTAAAAACGATTTTCCATTTAAATTCTTTGACAAACAGGGGCACTGTATTATTAAACATATGAAATAAAAGAGAATAATAATAGGATAACAGCCAAAATGGCATTTGCCTCCTTATGACCACAAGGGGGCAATCAGGAAGGATCTTACATTGTAATTAAATGGGAAGAGAGAAAGAGAGAGCTAGAGAGAGAGAGAGATGAAGAGAACATTCCTCTCTGTATGAGACATTTCCACTGATTTCTGTATCATTGTATGCTGTAGTTATTGCTGTACCTACCTAAACCTCAACCTATCAAGAACTACAAAACCTTCAAATAAAGTCAGTTATCTTGCAATTTTCTTAGTGAAGACCAACTACTGAGACCAGCAACTGCAACATTTTCTATTTTCTAGCATCTGTTTTTGATAAAAATAGATATTAATAGAGCTACACACAGAGTCCAAAAATACTTTTGGGACAACTTAGCTCTTGATAAATAAAGTGCTTAACAAAGTGTTCTTTTAGAAAAGAGAAGCACGACATCAGACTAATGATAGACTTTCAGTGTGGAGAAAGCCTGGAGAACATGTCCAACCACACCGCACTAATGAAGCACAGTGGAACTGCCAATTTCATACAGTAGCAGCTTGTGTTCATTCATGAGATCATAAGCGCAGAGATGTACAAAGACATTACGGATGCAAAACGGCCAGAATCTGCAAAGAAATTATCAAAATGATAATTATCGCCTACCTTTAAAAATACTCTGCCAAAAAGAAAACTACAGTGTTGGAATCTTGTTTAAAATAAAAGCCTCTTGGCTCATACTATGAATTTAACACACACACACACACACACACACACACACACACACACACACACACACACACACATATATATATATATAAAACCTTTAAACATACCTAACTGGTTGGACACAAAAACAAACAAATCTATTTGTTGGACTTCTTCAACATCCACAATAGTAAACGTGGCTTAATGGTGACTGTGGTGCACCCATCCCTGCTAGGCTTGCCCCCCCCCGCTGAGCTTGTCCACCTGGCATCATAGAGTCTGATTTATTTGCTCTATGTTTGCTAATATTGCTGTATGAAATAATGTCTTAAATCAAATTTGGTGTTTGTACCAAAAGCCTAATATAGCAGCAGTTAAACCGCACTTAAAGAAATAGCCTAGTTCAGATAGTGTCATGGCAGACTGGCTTGGCAGGAGGGACC
The DNA here is from genome assembly GCA_021613375.1 of Megaleporinus macrocephalus. Classification (NCBI taxonomy): domain Eukaryota; kingdom Metazoa; phylum Chordata; class Actinopteri; order Characiformes; family Anostomidae; genus Megaleporinus; species Megaleporinus macrocephalus. The sequence continues at coordinate 11,175,137 of CM038725.1, read as the reverse complement.
ACCACAGTCTCCTCAACAGCAATATTCTTATTAATGTACGTATTTTCTTTATTAAGGCAATACCAGATTGTTTTTGGTACTGAAACACACTTGTAAATACACTGTACATGTAATAAACGTATATGTTTCTATTATCTTAGTGACAACCACTTTATTTTGACCACAAGATTCATTAGCTTGGTGGACCCAGTGGCCAGTGCAAATTTTTATAAGCGTCTATGTATCTATCTATTTTCTGAAAGCATCATGTCTTTACATAGGGCTACACAATCACTTTCAAAATATAAGTCACCAGTGCCACCACTACACCAGTGCAATACATCCAAGCCTCCAAAAATAGTTATTGCCAGCTTTGGTCTTTATTTCTAATTCAATTCGATTCCAGTTCCTTTCCAATGTATCATAAGGCATATAGCATTCTCAGTATAATAATTTCTCCATATGGTGATCATAATCACAGTGTCATTTGTCCCAGTATCTAATGGTGGTCTTCGTGGCACAATGCACACACAGTCAAACACAGGGTCAGAAGCCCAGAACAGCATGCTGGCAGGTCCTACATTACTTAAGCAGGGCTGGACATGCATCTATTTCTCAAGTCCAGGCCAGCTTTCCGCAGAGCTAGCGGACATGCTACATTGATATAAAGGGGTCATTCTGGAGGCTTTGCGGAGGCTGTGTACTGTGGAGGATTGGATTCTCACATGAATGCCTGCACTTTCCTGTCCCTTCCCATCCTCCCCCTCTTCCACGGCGAGATAGCTTTTGAATGGCAGAACTCAATCTCTGATTGCTGTTCGACTGCCCACGAAATAAATACACACCACCAGATATAGCAGAAGTACACACTGGTATTGGAAAGTGCGCGCAGAACGAGAAGTGTCGGAAGATAGGTTTGGCCAACGTAGTCGTCTTATAGCCCAGACAAACAGGGACAGATTTCCGAGATTATGAGAACGATTTGACGTGGCTGAACCTCAACTTTTAGTGTATGACAACATGGATGCGATCATCTAGTGCTCGGGGAGGGTTACAATTGAATATCATGTTTTCCTAAAATATCACACTATCTTGGTATTGGTTCATATGTAAAATGTCAACATTAATACAGTTAATAAACCTATTATTCCTGAATACTGGGTCTCTATGCTAAAAGAATGTCGAAAAATGCTCTGAGTGAACTTTTCTTCTCTGAAAATAGCACCAAAGCGAACCTCAAACAATACTGTAAAAAAAATGTCTTTCATATTTGGGTTTACTTATATTTTCCGTACTAGGTGACAAAATGAATAAAAAGAATTCAAAACAAGATGCTCTTGCAGCCTGGTTTCCATATAGGATAGTGTGAATGTTTTAAAACTAATAACATTTACAGCAAACTCTTGATTCAATCTGGTTTTAAAGTATTTTGCAACATTCTTTTAAAACAGTCTGAAGCACCCAAAAATAAAACATGCCCCATTCTGGTTATCTATTCTTGTTATAAAATCCATATAGGATAGTGTGGACGTTTTAAAACTAATACCATTTACAGCAAACTCTTAATTCGATCTGGTTTTTAAGTTAACATTCTTTTAAAACAGTCTGAAGCACCCAAAAATAAAACATACCTCATTCTTGTTATCTGTCAATGTGGCTACAAGCAATAAGCAATACTGTTTATGCAACACTGGCACACTGGGGTTGATGATATATCTGCACCACCTGCATACATATCTGCATATATCTGATTCCAACTGCACTGCTGCTCATTGATTCATTAGGAACGGAGAGAGTGAGAAGTCTTACATAACTGATTAAAGAAAAATAGATGCATCCGTGGGGCATTAGGATGATGTGACATCATTATCTTGATAAACTGCCAAACATGTTGAAGCCATCGTCAGTGCTTTCAGACAACATATCAAACCTTAGTGCAGCAAAATATCGCTATACGTATCTTAGGTATCGCGATGGCATATTTCTGTCATATCGCCGAGCCCTGGTCTACAGTATAGTCAGCTGTTTAATTCGGTTTGGCAGTGTGTGGAGAGAGCCAGTGCGTTAGCGGTGTGTTTAGAATGCGAATCACATAAAATGGGTCTGTGTTTCTCATTTTGCGCTTCCACGTGCAGCTGGAGACGTGCCAAAAGCTCCCATGCAAATGAGAGAGTTCAGAAATGAATGAGAGGCAGACACAAAGGTCAATTAGAAGTGTGTGGGGTGGTGTTGGTGGTGGTTTGGGGGGGGGGGTGTAGAATGGTAGCATGCTGCTCAGCTAGCGAGGAGGTGTGTGTGTGTGTGTGTGTGTTGTGGGGGTTGGGTGCCTAATGCCAACCTGAGACATTTCGCTTTCCACACCTGAATTCACAGACAGACGTATCCCTTCATTGGCAGACAAAGCAGAAAAAAACAAACACGCGCACACATACGCACACACGCGTACACACTTACACCCTCCCCTCCATAAACACACACACACACACACATTTTGTCATCGTAGTCGACATGATCTGGGTGGCAACATGGTCATTGCCGGGCAGGGGAGTGTGACGCCATCTCTGTCTGCTGCAATCGCCTTTTGTCGTGATGCTCGGCGAAAGCCAATGGCGTTTCAGGGCAAAATCGCTTCCAACCTATTGCTGTTTCTGCGTAAAAAAAAAAATGCCACGTATTTTTAGACATTTTTTTCTTTAAAATCCATCTGCTGTTTTTTTTTTCTTAACATATCGCTCACACACATTCTGATTGCTCTTTTGAGCCATGCTCTCCATCAGTCAAATTCTTATCCAATCAGAATCTTTTGTTCATTAAGAAATGATATACGCACACCCGTGTACTTATATGGACCGTTCTACTGAATTATTACAAACTGCCGTCTACAGTAAAAAACTAAACACTATTTAAAATATTAAATATTAAGGATTCTTTTTAATTTTGTATTTTTAATTATAAAAAAGAAAAAAAAACACTTTTTTACTTCAATTATTATACTTTATATATTTTGTATATATTTTTTATTATTTCTTTTTTTGTTATCTTTATCTATTGGTGAATGGAGGAACAGCATAGTAAGAATTTCATTGTACAGTGTAACCGTCTGTTCTGCTGTGCATATGACAATAAAACTCTTGAATCTTAAATCTTTTAAGGATATTTATATATTAAAGATTATATATCTTTATATATAGATTATATTGTTATTTAAACCAAAGCTGTGATAATAATAAGCTAAACATGTACATAATTTGGGAGTTGGCTGTTTCAAACCCTAAACCCTGAACTTCAGTTTAAACTTCAGTTTAAAAGATTTAATTGAAAGTAAAATTGAACAATTTAGATTTGCAGTGAGTTTTAATTTTTTAATATTAACTACTCAATGCCTATTCAAATAATGCTGTCCACATCTTAACATGTCTACCCTAAGTCCAGGGGCGGAGCCTTGTTTTGGCCACACCCCTGCTTTTAGAGCAGAAAGTGAGGCTGCATCCCTTTCCCTCATGACCACATGGTAAGTAAATGTGTGCCAAAGTCTGAAAATCTGTGTGTAACATTAAGAACGGTCAACACTTTACTTATTTCAGCAAAGATTGTTATAAATGTATGTGTGTACAACAGTTCAAAGCTGTGTTTACATGTACTAGCATTTCAGGTAATGCACACAATTAGCTCTAATTGTCACTCCCAAAAACAGTCACTACTGAAACTGGCAAATTTGGTTTTACTGGGTATTTGGAATTGATCAGGTATCCTTTATTTTGAACATAAAAGGTAAAGATGGGAGCTTCATGATCTGGGACTGCTTCAAAACATCCACTCAAAGCTCTAAAATTGTAGCCCAAAGTCTGTTCAGCCAAAAGCGTGAATTGTGCTTTATATGTGCTGTCTCTGAACCAATCCAGGTGAAAAGAAAATGAGAGTTTTGAGAGTTGCAGATGGACCTGAATATAGCAGAAACAACAGTTACACAGAGAACAATAAGCAATACACTGCATAGCAAGCATCTTGCAACAGTCCCTACAGAACAGTCCTCTGTTAAAAATAAGCCTCAGAGATGCGCATGTAAAATCTTCACGGCATTCATTGGCAATAATTTGGCTCATCAAGGTTTGGAGAAAGGAGGGTCGCATATATGATCCCAGGAACTCCACGTACGCACCGAAAGTTGGGAGGTGGGAGCGTCATGATATGGGACCGCTTCTCTAGAAACCATACTAGAGCGTTACACATCACTGAAAGACACATGAATGGAGTGATGCACTGGGAGCCTTATGGGAGAATTTGATTTCATTAGCAAAGAAAGCGGAGAGTATGGATGGTTTAATCATCAAATCCAAAGATGCAGCCAAAAAAACTGAAAACTGGTTTCAAAAGCAGATGAAGGTGCTGGCATGGACTACATAATCGCCTGACTGTAATCACATTGATAATGTGTGGAGGATTTTGAATTTGCGAGTGCAAGGACCCTCATAACCTTGGGGTATTCAAGACAGTCTGAAAAGCAGAATAGCCAAAAATGTAACCACAATGATACAAAACCTAATTACTACTCAGCATGGAGATCTTAATGTTGTATTTACTCACAAAGCACTGATGTTATTAGCTTGTGGTGTCTGAAGACTTGTTTTTCCTTCAGTTTCTGTATTTTAAACATATCTTTATTTTTAAAAATACATAGTTTTTGGTGATAATAAAATGTTAAAAGATGTGTGCACTGGACATGCATTTAATATAAAGGACATACATTATACATTTAAAAATAGGAGCAACGTGTATATATATATATATATATATATATATATATATATATATATATATATATATATCGTCTAACTGCTGCATGTGCTTTAAAGTGTGTATGTGCAATAATGAAAGAAGCGGGATTTGAGAAGGAGCCTTGTATAGAATTATGGCCTGATATATGAGATGACTCAGTTTAATGCAGCAAACGAATCATCAGTCAATCGTGGACGGCGGCTACAATTTTAATATACGGCGCATTGTCCTGCGCCTTATGCCTTTTCAGCGATGGCACGGTGCCAGCTAGTCTGCATGCAGGCTTGATGAGGTTGGCGTAATTCAGCGGATGCGCGGGGGGAGCCGCACTTGTCCCTGCTGTAGCTGCTAATGTCGCGACGGCCCTCCTCCGGTCACCATGGTAACGGGCAACAGAAAAACGAAAGGGGAGAAATTAAATCACGCCGTCGTGGGGCGGATGCATTAATTTTGCATAAAGAGAGGGTGAAGTGCGGATGTGCCGCCGCTTCTTTTGTTCCTGCCCAATGCTGAAGGTGCACCGCCGATCCCGCGCCAGTCCCGCTGAAACGTGGATACGACACCTTTTTTAACTGCATCTGAAATTCACAAAATCTCACCAATCAATGGCCTATACATCACGCTCTGTATGCCCTTATTATCGATATGCTCGTTCTTGTGGAAGGAAAAAGCAAATCATCACAAAACTTGCATTCTTGTATGACACGGCCACGTCTGTAAGGCCGTCGAGTGGATGTTTCTCGCCGTATTCGGCTCGTATTGAACTACAGCCTTTAAAGGAAAAGCTGAATTTACACAATTGTCCCTTTAACCCAAATGTAGTCAAGAAGATATTCTTGATGTCTGGAGTTCGCTTCTGTAGCATTGCACTGGTAGAAACAAAAATCTTTGAAACAGCATTTCATCACATACTATATTCACCTTCCCTACTGAATAAGCCTTATTTTTCTGTATAAACTATAAACTAAAGCCAGAAATTAAATCTTTTAAAATTAGAAGTTCTGTGGAAGACTTAGAGAGAGACTTTTGGGGCATTACTACCCTTTTTAGTCTTAACCCTACTGAATTTTCACTTTTTAGTATAAGCCATCAGTAACAACTGAATGACTATGAGTTATTCTCTAGCTGTGATGAAATGCTGTTTCAAAGATTTTTGTTTTCTGCATTGCACTGGAGCTAGAGATGGTAGAAAAATCTTTGAAACAGCATTTCATCACATACTACATCCACCTTCCCTCCAAACCCCCACACTACTAATGCTCCTACTGCATTTTTACACCATAATACTCAATAAGCCTTGTATTTCTGTATAAACTATAAACTAAAGCCAGAAATTAAATCTTTTAAAATTAGAAGTTCTGTGGAAGACTGAGAGAGAGAGGGACTTTTGGGGCATTATGCCCCTTTGTAGTCTGAATTTTCACTTTTTAGGATGAGCTATCAGTAACAATTGAATGACTATGAGCCATTCAAACTAAATATTTTGCCTCTTAATCCCCTATAAACAAATGTAGGAAGGGGTCTAATCAGTGCATAAACATTATTATATTACAGTTCTACCGAGATGTCAGTTTACACCAAATATATACACGTTTCTGATACCATGAGCCTGTATGACGTCAAGTCACATGCAAAACCAGAGCTTTTGTAATGCAAGCAATGCAAGCCTTTACATCGAATCATTTTATTGTGCAATCAACACAATTATATCATTACTTCTCTCAAGCTTTAAATATAGACTGTTTGGTTTCTAACACTAAAGTACCTTCAGTTAAAATACCTGCAACTGCTGCCACAGTGTCAGAAAGCAAGTGCTTATGTTAAGTTTTTTTATGCCTTTGGTCTGCAAAGATATAAAGCCCCAAGTACTGAAACATCTCGCTATTCTGTTACAAAGTGATGTCATCTTGTAACGTGATGTCATCTTGTAATCCACATTGGCAGACTTGGCACAATCACCACTGGAAGCCGAATAGAGGGTGAATATATATATATTTACAGTATGAAAAGAAAAAGAACCTTTTTGAAACACTGAAGAAGACAAACCTTTCAGTAGACACCAAAAACTAATTTAAGAACAATGTAAATCTGTGATTAGGATTATGCAGTGGACAAAGTAATTGATGAGCTTCTTAACACTCTTCCGTTCTGGTGTAATGAACCTCCACTAGCTGCCCTTGTGGTCTTCAAACGCAAGCTGGAGCCTCATCTCTTTGTTAAGCACTTAAATGAGTAGCAATTTAAAAACTCGCTTAAACTCACAACGCTCTTCATTCTGAATATGTCTCTGTGTATTAATACTGGTATTTGTTCTGCCAGTATTTGAGCTTAAGGGTAATTTGAAGTTATTTGTTCCAGCTAGGATACATATCTGAGTGGCCAGCAAAGCCCCTCCTTAAGTCACTCTGGATAACGTTGTCTGCTAAATGCCATAATTGTAAACGTAACTGTATCACCTCAGACCGATTCGCTGCATTTCATTTAAGGGGAAAATTGTATAAACTTCTTCTTCATGTCCTACAACCGGCCAGTGATGGTCAACTACTGAGCACAATAAGAACAACCATGCGATCAAGCCCTGGCTGACGCTGTCATGACGCAGGTAGACAACAGCAATCATGAATCATCGACCGCACCAGCTCACCAGATCATGTGAAGATGCAAGATCAAACTTGATGTGTCAGTTCCTCGTGATAAAAGAAGACACATTCGGTCCACCTCTGCACAACATACATTTGTATGCTGATGACAAAAAAAAAACCCTACACACTGGCCCGACTACACAAGTTTATCACAGCGGTGTTGATTTGATTAGAGTTCGTGGTGAGATTCAGCACTGTCACAACATGGGTGTCTTTGATTTCCTGGCGAAGGCGGCGTGTCGGCGCACATATAGACAGCTGTTCATCATGGTGACAGTAATGCATGGAGTGCTCCTGCGGTGCGTGCTGCGTTTTCTTCCTGCCGCAATCCAGGAGTAGCCCTTCCCGGAACATTTTGCTGTTCTCCCTGTTCAGACCCTCCTGATTCAACCAATCAATGTATTAAAAAGCCAGACCTGAGTTCAATGGGGCGTGTAAGAGCAGGGAAAACACTACATTGTGCAGGGCGGCGGTGCTACTCTTGTGGGGCCAGGTGTGAACTCGTAACCAGATTGTACGGGAACAACCATGAAAGATTTTGGGCTAAATGGGGGCAGGAACATAGACTTATTACGGAGGGAACAAATTGAGTGCGACGTTTCAAAGGGGGGAAATCAAAGTAGGGGCCTACAAGAAGAATGCCCAACAGACAATAAGCCTGTCCCTAGCTCATGGAGGTATTTAACATGGCAGACTAGTTGTAATCCAAAAACCTCCAGTTAAGCTTGTCAATTGTACTCCTGGTGTTAGAAGACTAAGAAGAATTTGGAGGTGGGTTTTTTCATTATGAGCTCACATCTGGCCCCACAAGACTAGGGACCTCTAAAGGAAGATTGAGAACCACTACTCTATGTTCTATCTGGATGATACAGTTGCCAAAATAGCTCTTTGCAGCGATTACATGAAGAACCACTTTTGTGTCACTAAGAGAAAATGTTCAAATTAATGTTTCTGTGAAGAACCATTACAATAATTGAGATGTGCAAAGTGTGAAGAACCTTTTTAGGTTTAAAGAACCTCCACCTAATGTAAAGGTTTCATACCAAGTAAAGGTATACAAGATTCATTGCAAAACTATAATTCTTTGACATACATGTGAGTGATAGGATAAATATATAACCTTGTGATACTTGAAGATAAGTTGAAATCTCTTTTTTGTGAACAAGTGGACACAGACAACATCAAAGAACCTCCAAATAATGTAACAGTTCTAACAGTTAAAGGTTTTTTTGTTGTTGGGCAATGTCACCAAGTCAAAGACTGTGCAACACTATACATATACATACATGCATCTCCATTTTTATTGATTAGTATTTTACTGTATTATCTGAGCACAACATCTGTTTTTTTATATCCTGTTAAGGTTTCATGATGAATGGACCAATAGAAATGCTCCAAAATAGGTTAGAAAATATACTGGTTTCATTGGTTTACAGTGAGTTAAGTTAAGACTGATTTTGTTCTCTCCTGTAAGGTAACAACTTTATAGATACTTGTTTGGACTATATACACAACATGTTCTAGATATATATTGTCGCTGTCCAAAGAAAAATTAGTATTTCCAAATTAGTACAAAAACATTTTTAACTTTTAATGTAAAGTGGTTTAATACCAAGTGATTTTGGAGCATTTCTATTGGTCCAGTCATCAAGAAACTTTCACAGGATATAAAGAGCAGCTGTCTTGTTCAGATGTTGCAGAAAAATGAAAACCAAAAAAAAAAATAAAAAATGGGGATACATGTTTTTCTTTGGACATATATATATATCGTTGCTGTCCAATGTATCTCCAAAATTGCAACCAAAAAAAATACTTTACTTTCAATGGAAGTCAATGGAATCAGAATTTTATAAAACATTACATTTATTATTAACGCTAATCCAGGTAGATCTAGTCCCAATTTCTGTGTTTTTCAGATAAGTACATGAACATCAGACCAATACTGGCTCACAAATAAAACCCCCTACTTTGCACGCTGCTCTAGTAGCACTACATTCAAGAAACAAGATTCGCAAAAGCAATGCAGTGTGAGAATGCAGAAAGAAACTACAGCAAGAGTGAACTTTCTTTCTACTTAAAACAAAAACTGAGATGTTTTTTTTTATTGGACAGCAACGAGATTATATATACACACACAGAGACACACACACACACACATACTGCCTTCAAATAATTTTAAGGGTATGTAACTTAATAGGCTGCACAAGCACTGGATGCTTCAAATAACAGGGATCAGTATCTTGGTATGCAAATAAAAATCAAGTAAGGTTTAAACATCAACAAAAGGAAAGGACGGGATCGGGATGCCAGCCACGTTCTGTCCCATCAGCTGACCAGCTTGATACCATCAACTATCAAAAGCCTAACAGGACCATCAACACCATTTGATTGCAAAAAAAGTCTCCCAATCGAATGAGCCAGTCGCCTTCTCACTTCTGAATAGCACAAAGCAGCCAAGACCCTACTGGACCCAATCTGCATCGGGCGGCAGCTTGGGAAATAGCCGCTATTACATCAAATCTACAAATCCTGTGGATGCACAGTGCCGGACTAAAGGCTTTGCTGACACCGGAGAACCTGCTGCCGCATGACAAATAGATCATGCAAATGACCTCGTGCCGATTCAGAAGGGAGCGACCACGTAAGGTGGAAGGAGGTAAACGCCATCCATCAACAATCGCTCTGTCCAAACGCACGGAGAAGTCACTCATCAGGGTTCTACATGTAGCCTTTGAACACAGTGAGATGCAGACAGCTAGTTCAAGCGCTGGGACGCAGAAAAAAAAACACACACACACACACACATCTGACAAAATCTTTGAAGAATCTTTGGGTAAGATGCAAGCAAAAGAACAAACCAAAGCCATCACTCTGTCTGTCTGTCTGGGCACCTTCTTGGCTATCTATATAGGCGAGCCTCTGTCTCATCAATAATGCAGCAGAAGTTCATGTTTATGCAATGGAGAGCACATATGCATGCTAGGTATTGTACGTCCTGACAAGCCCTTCAACATACACACGCGCACAGCACACACACACACACACACACACACAGCCCGGCGTCGAGTCGGACCCATATCCGTTCGACAATTAAAACGGTCACAAAATGTTCAAATGGTGCATCGCTGTCTGAGAGCGAGAGAGGGGGGAAAAAAGCATAGAGACACAAAAAGAAAAAAAAAAGGTATTAAATACTCACCTTTTCCAGCACTTCTTTTGATTCTGTTTTAATGCAGCTTCTTAGTGCTTCATGATAGCACAGCACACAGGAAAAAAATAACTGTAGTGGCATGGTGATATGCAAATTAATGGATCACGCTGAATACAGGGGCATTTATTATTCATAAATTACTCATGTTTATGCAAATCAGGCTACACACAGCTACTGAAATGGGGGTTGGTAATTCTGCCTTGTTGCAGATACAGACAACATTGGCTGCATAGCAGGTTGTTCTTTTTTTGGTCTTCTGATCATGTGTATATAAGCAATTATTTGTTTTAAAAATCGGTTCTAGTATTCTTAAGGGTTCATTTCAGTCACAGAAGAGATTGTAGGACAAATATATGGTGAACATATAGAATTTTCCAGGACTGTCTGTTCATGTTCGGTTCATCTTTTTATAATTGAGGCTAGCTCTATTTCTTCCTATAGAAAAGAGTAGTGGTCACCATGGTGGCTTAACAGAGCTGTAATATTACATGGAACTTTGAAATAAGCCAATGCAAACCTGGTCCAGCTTAACCATGCATCACATTATAAACCCCTGCAATCTAAGACCAACTCACTTTAGTAGCCAGATATACAATAAACGTATCTTGCTGTAGCAAAATGCAGTATATTGTAATGGCCATTTCCACTGTGTGATATCCTGAAGCTTGAGAACATTGGAGAAAATGACTGGCATTCACAGTCTGACAAATGAACATTCATGTTTTATGCAGATCTTCACAAAGTCACATGGAAATAGTATGCAGCAGTATGAGGTTTTGTCCATATCCTGGCACTATGTGAGGCACGAAGGCACAATACGTGCAGCTAAAGCTTGTAAACACTGTTCTGTTTCATTACAAACTAGTACAAAAAAACCCCAACAACAAACATTAACCTAATGCATGTGAGAACAGAAGACAGACATTCAACAGAGCTAGTCTAAAAAGAACATTTACAAAGCCGTTTGTGTACATTTCTACCCCCACATAGAGGGAAAAAAAATCTAAATTCACTGAAATTGTGGCCAACAGCGACCTCATGTGGGCATACGGCAAAGCATTTCTTGTAAACATGTAGGCCAGTGCGGAATAACGTTCTGACCTAACAGGTTTTGGTCAGTGTTTTGCTTGCTTCTCCATTTTTGGAGGGGAAACGTTCAACTACAACACAAACACTTCCCAATAACAGTAACTTGATAACTTAAGCAGCAGTCTATGGATGACTTGTACAAGGACCATCGTAACATAAACCTATGTAGTGTTAACTGCAAGTCCATCTCATACCACTGGAATCCCAAAAAAGCCTCTGCAGCTCAGTAGACACCAGTTTCCAAAAGCCACTGTTAGATGCCTTCTTGGAACATGTAGTTCCTCTATCAGAAAATGGTGGTTACATCATAAAAAATCTGCAAAATTAAGCAAATAAAGTCTGCAAATCCATCCAAAAAGCTTAAAAAAAGTTACAACGCCATTTTGAAAAATCAAAAAGATGAATATTCCTTAGTCTTCTTAGCATTTCCTTGGTGGACGTTTGTGGAAACCACTGTCCAATAAACAAAACTAGGGGTCTGGGAGCGTCCTGTTGATGTTGGAGGGAATGGCGGTAAGGGCATATGCTGAACAGTCACTTATATCTCAAACTGGAGACCACTTTACACATGCAACTTTATGTGATAATGTAATATGAATTGAATGAGATGAAGTCCATTGTGAGCCACAGCCATTAACAAGACCTGACTTAATGTAATTGGGAGAGCTCACGTGTGAGAATACAGAAGCCAATAATAATTGATTACGGCTGAATGACGACAAAAAGGCAGAATGCTTCAAGATCCCTTTGTTCTGACAGTCTTAAGTTTTCAGGTAGAGTTAAAACCATCACAGGAATGTATGTTTTTTACTAGTGGTGCACGATATCAGGATCATACTTGTATGTATAGTGCCAGCTACAATGTTTAGGTGGCACTGAGCCACAAAGCTAAAATGTCAGCACTTCATTTATTTTACTACATTTATAAACACTAAATGTTCCATTAACACTAATCCAGGTAGCTCTAGTCCCGATTTCTGTGTTTTTCTGATGAGTACATGAACATCAGACCAATACTGGCTCACAAATAAAACCCCCTACTTTGCACATTGCTCTAGTAGCACTGCATTCAACAAACAAGATTCACAAAAGCAATGCAGTGCGAGAGAGAAACTACAGCAGGAGTGAACTTTCTATATGAGCCAATAGTCATTCGTCCTGAGGACTTCACATCCTGTGTAATGGAACACTAATGGCACATGTGAATGTAGAGATCTCACTAAAACACTGTGCAGGTGCTGCAGGTTTGACTGTATACTGGGTTGGAGTGCAAATAACATTGTTGTTTTTTACTTGCTTATAAATTCTTGGGCTTGGTTTTGGGGGTTTGTTTGGTTACTGTGCGAGCATGGCAGGCTCTTTAGAATCTAAGGCTGACCTCAGAATTTAAAACATCATATAAAATCTGAGCATATGTGTATCTTTACATCCCATCCATCCAGTAGTGCTTGCAGGTCACATGGAAAGTACTGTACTACACTAAACCAGAGATGGCAAAGTTGTGAGCAGGGTCTCATACAATCAGGCCAGGAAACTGTCCTGGCTTCCCTGAGCCATGGATCTCTTCACAACATTAGTCACCTCCTTCTCGAACTGGTGCAGCAGCTTAAAGTCACTGAATCCCCTGTATAACAAGCCCGTGGCTAAAGTCTTCATGGCCTCCTTCATCTGGGTGAGCGATGGCACGGTGATGGTCTGCATGCCTCCATTGATTTCAGCCGTGACCACGGTGGGCTCGGTGGGCTCACGCTTCACCTGAGGAGGTTCTTTCTGCTGCAAACGGACTTCAGGCCGCTGGGTCGTTTTGGCTTCTCTCTCTCCATCTCCGGTCTGCTGATGCACGTGGCTTGCAGCGACTGGCCGGTCCTCGTTGTCCGGCTTTGGTTCCTCCGTGCGCTCCGCGTCGTCCGTGTAGATGTGGTACCTCTCCCTCACCGCATTTTCTCGTCTCTTAAAGCCGCCGTACCACGTCGGACTCGCCCTGAAGTGAGTCACTCCCATACGCACTGCCAGATCCATCGCCTTTCTGTGGATCATCAGGTCGGACACCGGCGCGCCCTGCCTCCTCGAGCCGTCGATCCAGCGCCACAGCGCGGCCTCCAGCCTCGGCACCTTCCCGCAGCGGATGTTCTGGTCCCCCTTCATGACAAGACCCCTGTTTCGCAGCAGCGTCCACAACAGGGACTGGGGGATGTTCAGACGACTCGCCGCCTTCTTCTGGCTCATCCGGGGAAGCTGGTCATACATTTCCAGCAGTCTGCGCTTTTCCTCCGTGCTGTATTTTCTCCTCGGCGCCGCCATGCTTGTTTACTCTCCACGGCGAGGAGACGCTAGTTAGTGCGCATGCGTCACCGAAACACATGGGCTACGTCCAAACATTACACTACCAACAGTAGTGCACACTTGTATGTGGCTTTGGACGCAGCCAATCTGAAATTTCGTTTCTTTTCTAAACACACATATGCCTTAATGATCAGTCCCCCAGAAGGACCACCACAGAGCAGTAATTATTATTTGGGTGGTGGGTCATTCCCAGCTCTGAACGCAGTCAGGACGCTGCTGACTGGTTAGTTTTTGGTTGGTGGACTATTCTCAGTCCAGCAGTGCCACTGTGGAGTTTAAACCCTCCAGTAGCACTGCTGTGTCTGGTCCACTCATACCAGCACAACACACACTAACACCCCACCACCATGTCAGTGTCACTGCAGTGTTGGTAATGATCCGACTCCCTAATAGTACCTACTCTGTGGTGGTCCTGTGGTATATTGTCCGCTAGGTGGCAGTAATACTGTTTCTTATTGTTTCCAGTGCGCTGGCGAAGAAGACGTTAACTTAGTGCTTTTAGTTCGAGCCTTGTTGCGCTTGGGGTCCGATGAGCCCCCGTGTTCTGGCACAGCAGCCACCTTCTGGACTCTGAGGTGAGATCTGCGCTCTTTACTATGTAGTGTTTTGTCTTTCAGGTGAAATTAGATTAGCAGGTAATGAGGCTTCAACACGGCGAGGTGTGTGTGTGTGTGTGTGTCGCTGTGGTGGCTTCATCATCAGGCTGTTCAGCTGTATGTGAGCTCTATGTTTAGGTGTTCTGGACCACCAGAGGACATACTTATACCCCTTCTGTATAAAACTAAGAATACTAATAAAGAGCAAATGGTCAAGTAAAGGCTTCATCATTCAGATTGCAGGACGTCTGTGACTTCTTATATTATCATCTAACACATAATTTCATAATGTCCTGATGGTCCTCAAGTGCTTTTACCATTCATTGTTCCAGGTGTTCGCTAAATATGTTTCCTTTTAAGGAGACTTTCTTGGTCCCAAGTAAGAAAGACTGAACAAAAAAAAAATATGTAAACCTGTTTTAGCATTCAATGATCAGGTTATGATATTAGAATTAAAATAAAAATGTTGTTGGTACTGGTAAGATATGGGAATAGAGGATGAGAGGTATGAAAACCTGCTTTAGCTGTTAATCCTCAGGTTATAATATTAGAATTTAATTAAAAATGCTATTAGTAGTGGTTAAATATATAGGAACCGAGTATGAGAGGTATGGAAAACTGCTTTAGCTGTTAATTCTCAGGTTATAATATTAGAATTTAATTAAAAATGCTATTAGTAGTGGTTAAATATGTAGGAACCGAGTATGAGAGGTATGGAAACCTGCTTCAGCTGTTAATCCTCAGGTTATAATATTAGAATTTAATTAAAAATGCTATTAGTAGTGGTTAAATATATAGGAACCGAGTATGAGAGGTATGGAAAACTGCTTTAGCTGTTAATTCTCAGGTTATAATATTAGAATTTAATTAAAAATGCTATTAGTAGTGGTTAAATATATAGGAACCGAGTATGAGAGGTATGGAAACCTGTTTCAGCTGTTAATCCTCAGGTCATGATATTAGAAATTAAACATATTCTGAACATATAATGAAGAAAATCCAATCATGAGGAGAGGTGCTGCAGCGAGGTGGCGATAGTTTATCAGTGAATTTGGATTAGATGGCATGTTTAATGTTCATTCCCCACAAGGTTTTGTCACATCTCCATGATACACACTGTCACAGGTTTGCATCACGGTATTACAAGTTCACAGTGCATTGTTACATCCCTATATTTCTTAAGACTTAAGATTTCTGTTCTCACTTGCCAGAAATCATTTTGAACAGGCAACAGATAGAATTGCAACATGTTAAAATTAATTCATTCATTTTTCCTTGTTCTGATAGAACTCGTCATAACAAGCAAGTGCAGATTAAAGCCTAAAAGCCTAAAATTCAGGTCCATACTGGCAGTGCATAGTCACGATCTTCCAGAACTTTAGTATAATAGATGACCTTCTATTTACACTGTTTAGCGTTTTCATGATTTAAAAAAATATATATTTAGGGTATTAACAGGGCCATGTTTTATCAGGGAACATTGTACAAATCAGACTTGGACATTTAGAACACATGTTTTTTGTTAACTTCTTATTAAGATCTAACCGACTGCATTGTGGTTTAGACACCAGTATCATGAAATGACTGTTCAAAAACGTTTTGATTAGATATTTAGATTTGACTGATATATTTATACAAATATTTTGTTTGTATACTCCAGAAGAGCACAATATGAAAATATCTGCATATTATTAAAATTTCTGCTCTTCTATTTTACAAATGAATGTCATATTTCTAATCTTTATAAATACTTATGTACTAGCATTGATAGACATGTTTATGGTGCATGGCGCTGTATCTGTCTCCAGTCTTGGTAGGCATTGGAAAAAAAAAAACAATGTCTGTTAATATTCACGAGTACACTGACTGAAGATAACTGCAATAAAACTATGCAGGTCTGTCTTATTCCTCATGTGACCAGTGCCTATTCCTTCCAAAGCATGCGTATTACCAAGATTAGGCTATATACTAACCTATAGCTTATTTGTGTCACTGTTTAGAGCATCTCCAGCCATGTATCACAACAGCTCCCAAAAGAAATTCTGGACTTTTGACAATGAAGAAGCTTTGGAAGAACTAAGACAGGAGGCCAACCAGAAGTTCCGCACAAAATCCCTCAGCGTCAGGAAGGTAGGAACGATCTTTCCTAGATGACTGTGGTTACTGAAGATGCGGTAACATACAAAATCTGTGTAATGTGAAACAGGACATAAGCTTTCTACATACGGTGTAAGAGAAAAGGAGGGTCCTATTTATAGCCCAGTGATCCACAAAATATAGTACAAGCTATATCACTGTGTAAGTATGTCTGAGTATGTGTTAGGGGTGTGCGATATATATATATATATATATATATATTGTTTATGATAATATCTTAATTGCCATGTTAACGATATGTGAGCTGATGTTATCGAGTATGCCGCCTGGGGAAAAATATTAATTGGAACTCCTCGACTCCACACGCTCACTACTTCATGCTTTAGTACAGGCTGCTGTGAGTATTCACTGAGTGGCCATACTGTGTGCTCGCCTAGGCTAAAGCTAGCATAGCTGCCTAAACAACACACATAAAGCTGAAAATGAGTGAACACACTGCGCCAAGGGAAGAAACACAGACCTCACCACCCTCACAGTCTACCACCATAGATTTAACTCCTAGGTGAGAATCATCTTCACTTGCATGGAGCTGGTTTAGATCTGAAAAGACTGACGTTGCTTAGCAGCCGTTAAAGATCACTCCACAGCTAACCTGTTCCATCATCTCCCAACAAACCACCGCACAGAGTGTGAGGGGTATGAAGAGAGTGTGAGGGGTATGAAGAGAGTGTGAGGGGTATGAAGAGAGTGTGAGGGGTATGAAGAGAGTGTGAGGGGTATGAAGAGAGTGTGAGGAGCATGAAGAGAGTGTGAGGGGCATGAAGAGAGTGTGAGGGGTATGAGGAGAGTATGAGGAGGTCTGGATCTGAAAAGACTGACGTTGCTCAGCAGCCGTTAAAGATCACTCCACAGCTAACCTGTTCCATCATCTCCCAACAAACCACGGCACAGAGTGTGAGGGGTATGAAGAGAGTGTGAGGGGTATGAAGAGAGTGTGAGGGGTATGAAGAGAGTGTGAGGGGCACGAAGAGAGTGTGAGGAGCACGAAGAGAGTATGAGGGGCACGAAGAGAGTGTGAGGGGCACGGAGAGAGTGTGAGGGGCACGGAGAGAGTGTGAGGGGCACGGAGAGAGTGTGAGGGGCACGGAGAGAGTGTGAGGGGCACGGAGAGAGTGTGAGGGGCACGGAGAGAGTGTGAGGGGCACGGAGAGAGTGTGAGGGGCACGGAGAGAGTGTGAAGAGAGTGTGAGTGTGAAGAGAGTATGAGGGGTATGAACAGAGTATGAGGACAGTATGAACAGAGTATGAGGACAGTATGAACAGAGTATGAGGACAGTATGAACAGAGTTTGAGGACAGTATGAACAGAGTTTGAGGACAGTATGAACAGAGTATGAGGACAGTATGAACAGAGTTTGAGGACAGTATGAACAGAGTTTGAGGACAGTATGAACAGAGTATGAGGACAGTATGAACAGAGTTTGAGGACAGTATGAACAGAGTTTGAGGACAGTATGAACAGAGTATGAGGAGTATGAACAGAGTATGAGGACAGTATGAACAGAGTTTGAGGACAGTATGAAGAGAGTATGAGGACAGTATGAAGAGAGTATGAGGACAGTATGAACAGAGTTTGAGGACAGTATGAACAGAGTTTGAGGACAGTATGAACAGAGTTTGAGGACAGTATGAACAGAGTACGAGGACAGTATGAACAGAGTTTGAGGACAGTATGAACAGAGTTTGAGGAGAGTGTGAACAGAGTATGAGGAGTATGAACAGAGTTTGAGGACAGTATGAACAGAGTATGAGGACAGTATGAACAGAGTATGAGGACAGTATGAACAGAGTATGAGGACAGTGTGAACAGAGTTTGAGGACAGTGTGAACAGAGTTTGAGGACAGTGTGAACAGAGTATGAGGACAGTGTGAAGAGAGTATGAGGAGTATGAACAGAGTTTGAGGACAGTATGAACAGAGTATGAGGACAGTATGAACAGAGTTTGAGGACAGTATGAACAGAGTTTGAGGACAGTATGAACAGAGTATAAGGACAGTATGAACAGAGTATGAGGACAGTATGAACAGAGTATGAGGACAGTATGAACAGTTTGAGGACAGTATGAACAGAGTATGAGGACAGTATGAACAGAGTTTGAGGACAGTATGAACAGAGTTTGAGGACAGTATGAACAGAGTTTGAGGACAGTATGAACAGAGTATGAGGAGAGTGTGAAGAGAGTATGAGGAGTATGAACAGAGTTTGAGGACAGTATGAACAGAGTTTGAGGACAGTATGAACAGAGTATGAGGACAGTATGAACAGAGTATGAGGACAGTATGAACAGAGTATGAGGACAGTATGAACAGAGTATGAAGAGCTTCGGGAGAGCGCTGTCTAAGACAGACCTAAACCAGCTAAGGTGTCTGGCTAAACACTCACTCAGCTAACATCAGCGAAGTCATTCACTAAAACAGTGCCATCGGCCAATGACGCTGGGATTGGCTCCAGCCTCACCGGAACCTGACTAGCGGGATAAAGCTGATGATGAAGTGTCAGCTAGTAAAATATATAACTTTTACAAACACATTTTTAAATAATGTTAATTTTAATATTGTTAATTATCAATAAACAAAATTACAGAAAACATCCATATATATATATATAATCACGCACAACCCTGATATATGTATTTACGTATATTTGTTACTGGTGACAAAGATTCTTTCTGGAAAGGTGAAGAGCAAACCCAATAACAACAAATCTACTATATTTCAATCTCTACTGCACCTGTGTGAGCAAAGTACTGGAACCTGGCTGTGATATGTTCCTAATGTCTTACTAATTTTTTCTCTTTAACAGCCTGGAGTAAATGAATCCACGTTTCTTGATCCCCATGAAGAGAAAGTGCTTTTCAAACATTACGAGAAGAGACTGCTGGACTTCTGCTCAATATTCAAGCCTGCGATGCCCAAATCTGTAGTGGTAACTATTTATATTCTATCAGAAACACTCAACAGCGCAGTAACCGTTCATTGACCTACTGTGTCCCATTACTGTAGCCAGTATTCAAACACTGAGATTCACTGTTATGCATGAAAGAGAAGGATAATGAACAAAGACAGCATTTGATCCTGCTAATGAAGATATTTGTATTCCTCTTGTAGGGTACAGCTTGCATGTATTTCAGAAGATTTTATTTAAACAACTCTTTAATGGAGTACCACCCAAGAACAATCATGTAAGTACTAAGCCAAATGAATGTTTAACTACTAATAGATGATCATTTAATCCAGCAGTTCTGAATCCTGGTCCTGGAGTACCACTGTCCTGAATGTTAGTGTTGTCCTGCTCTAGCTAGGTCTGTCACAGTTATAAAATGTATGATGATGATGATTACTGATCATAAGTAGTTGTGATTAATGACTTAATTCATTGTATGCATTTCTTAAAGAAGCCAAATGGGCTTATTAACAATTTTGTTTCCTAGCTATGTTTGCTAATTTACTATTGAACTGACACACCATACTACTGAGTGCATTTACACTGAATCTGGTGCAGTCAAGCAAACAAAGTCAAAGCAAAGTTTATATATCTCTCGCAAGTAAAAATCTGTTTTATCTATTTCTATTTCTAAAAAAACCCTCATTCTGCTACCCTGCATGTTAAAACATTGAAATCAGCTCCATAGCTAAATAACAAAACAAGCTTGTGCTACCCACTAATCAATCAATCAATCAACATTTTATTTGTGTAGCGCTTTTTACAACCAGTGTTGTCTCAAAACAGCTTTGTAAAAAAGCAGTTCATGAAAAAAGAGGAAAACAGAAAGAAGAGTCCATGCGTTAGCATATAAACTCCTAATATTCTAATATAATAAATAATCTTGGAGAAATATTTCTGCTTACATAAGTTCCATGAGGTCTCTTAATAAAGACACTAACGTCTTACCTTTATTTACCTCAACCAGACACAACCAATTAATGCTTTACTTGTTGTGGTTTAATATTGTTGTGTAAAGACTTAAAATAGCTTAAATATCTGCAACTAGGCGATAGGTTGCAAAGTCATGTGATTCCAATGATGCTTAAAATCTAGATGCAAAGCAGAAAGTGAAGAAAAGAATGGATGAGATAGGTGGGGAGCCTGTGTTAGTTTAGATGACATTGTTGTATTAAGGTACAAACAGAGAACCACATTCTAATATTAGTCATGATGCTTATATAATGAAAGGCAACTTTCAACTGAACTGAAAGATTTGCGGCCAAGGCAGCAGATATAAGCAACTACCTTCTCTTCCAGCCTTCTTTGCAAGAAAACAAATGAAAGTAAAATATTTTGTTAGCAGTTGGGTTCATCTCAGGACCAAAGTGCTCCACAGTGAGTCTTTCGTTTGTCTCTCTTTTATTGTCCCAGCACCAAACATTAAACGTAGCACCACCTCTTGACATTAACGTTACAGTTGTTTACTTAAGCAGCTGTCCAATGAAACGCCACCAAAGATGTGGATCATTTAGAAGCAGGTCATTGCCGTTATATGGCAGATCAAGTTAGTTACATTTGTCTTTTGTGTAATTGTTAAAAACCTGATTTAAGTGTTAGTAATGTTGTTTGTATGTACTGTTATAAATCTTTCACCAGTGCACAGCCACGGTAAACTGTGCTCTTCTCAGCCACCCAAAGCTGAAGTCAGCTTCTCATTTGGTAGTTTTTCTGTTTCACCTTAAATGGTTCAGCTGGTGCCAGAATTATAATTAAAATTATAATTAATAACTGTTTGCCATTTGTGTTTGCACACAGCGGAATTTGACCTCTGCACTTAACCCATCCGTGCAGTGAACAACCACATAAACGCTCTAGTGAGCATACACACTAGGGGGCAGTAAGCAGCCCTATCCACAGCAACCAGGAAGCAGTTGGGGGGGGGGTTAGATGCCTTGCTCAAGGGCACTTCAGTCATGGTATTCAATAAAATCTCATCACAAACACAAAAAAATATATAGGGCAGACATCAAACAGCTATAGCTCAATTAATTCTCTGAAGATACAAATATAATTTCTGTCTTCTTTTCTGTTCTGCTTTTCCCTTTTATGTTTTATATGTTTGTTTTTTGGAGGCCCCAAAAATGAATAACTAAATAAATAATAAACATAAAATCTCATCATGAATTCACTATCAGCTCAGTTCTGAAACAAAACATTTTTAAAGAGCTTGAGATGGCGCTCCTCCACCCCCCATCTGCGGTTTGCGCCACAGCATAGCAGTGATGTAACAACACTTGCGAACAGCCCGTTATGTAATAACTGTGACGGGCCTAGCTCCAACAGATCCAGTTCATCTCAGGAAGGGCTTGTTAATGGGGTTTGTCAGTTTCATTCTATGTTTCGAGAGCAGGGCATTTAGTTTGACTGCATGATTACACATTGGCTGCCGTAATATGAATATTATTCACTGACATGTTGCTGTAGCTCAGTGAACCGGCTTTGTTTGACCATGGCAGTAAAAGTTCCATATGCAACGTGTTGAAGCAGCCAGGGTTTACTAAGGCAACCCTGTGTTTTGTTATTGGTCTGCCTATCTTAAGGTGCCTTTTCCATTTATAGATTTTTAACAATTCTGTAAGTCGAGGACAAGTCTAGTGCATTTCCATATACAAAGCAACAGAGCAGATTTCTATCTTTATAGCTGATTTTTCTCTCTTTTTTTTAAAAACTGTTTTTAACACTGAATGCATTTACATGAGCAAAATAATCAAAGTCACTTAAGTGGAAATTATTCACTACTCACTATGTATATCCTCTTTCTGTTCTCTTACCTATGTATCTTCTGTCTCCTCTTCTCCCTGTCCTCCTCCCACCTCTCCTCATTCGCTCCTAGTTAAAGCTGAAAAGAGCAAGTTGCCAGCAGCAGTATGACAGCACTGATTGTCACACATAAACCTCAGGCTTATTTTCTTAAACAGAGTTGATAGTTTCTATGGAAAGTAAGACCATGTAGTAAAACATCTCCTTGAAGTTGGTGCCACCTTGTTTGAAGGTATTTTTAACTGACGTCACTCACAGGAATCTAAACAAGCTTTTAAAAACGAGCTATACTTCAAAAAGGCATGCAAAACGTCAAACTAGGGTCAAAACAACATCCAGCTGAAGTTGGCTTCTTATTTGCCAGCTTCTTGTTTCAATTTTCTGTTCCACCTTAAATGGTGCAGCATTATTAGTGTCGCTGGACGCCTGAACGTAACCGCTGCCACAGTTAAGGTGGAACTGAAAATTACCAACAAGAAGCTGGGAGAAAGCCAACCTCAGCCACTTCTATACTTTTATTTTTGTGTATGATGAGAGATATCTAGCTAGAATGTCAGAAAGTGGTCATGTTTTTATATAGCGAGCTATATTTACACAACAAGCTAGCTCGCGGTGTAGGGATCTCGTTAGCAGGCTAGCTAACATTAGTCAGTTCAGTGTCAAGTATTTACCTCGGCCGTTTTAAATATTTAAAAAAATATACGTCTCGTCAAAAAATATGACTTACGTATAATATAGCAGCGGTACGAATTGTATCATCCTGGTTTGAGGAAAGTAGAAAGTGAACCGCCACCTTTGTTATTAATTAGGCATTTATCGCCTGCTCTCACCTAGTGATGGGGAGTCGATTCCAAAAGAGTCGATTCTTTGACTCCGGTCTAGGAGTCGGGTTTAACTCTTAGCCAATTTCTGCATCGTGGAATAATCGATACCAATAAAGTTATCCAGGTTTGAGGGAAGTAGAAAGTGAACCCTTACTTTTGTTAACAATTAGGCGTTTTCTCGCCTGCTCTCACCTGGTGATGGCGAGTCGATTCCAAAAGAGTCGATTCTTTGACTCCGGTCTAGGAGTCGGGTTTAACTCTTAGCCAGTTTCTGCATAACTGAATGATTGATACCAATAAAGTCATTCAGGTTTGAGGAAAGTAGAAAGTGAACCGCCACTTTTGTTATTAATTAGGCATTTTCTCGTCTGCTCTCACCTGGTGATGGCGAGTTGATTCCAAAAGAGTCGATTCTTTGACTCCGGTCTAGGAATCGGGTTTAACTCTTAGACAGTTTGTGCATAACTGAATGATTGATAGCAATAAAGAGGAAAGTGGAAAGTGAACCACCACCTTTGTTAACAAATATCAGCATTTTCTCGCCTGCTCTCAAATGATGATGGGGAGTGCTTTATTAATTAATTTTATTTATTTATTTATTTTTTTATCCATCAGCAGTATGTTTTACTATGTTTACACTATTTGTGTTATAGACATTTGGACCACTGGTTATCACAACCACTGTAAGGAAGTATAAGTCAGTCTGTTTCTTTCATGTTATACCAGTCTGAGTGATTTATTTATTTGTTTGTTTGTTTGTTTCTTTAATTATGGTAAACTTTTATTGATGGAAATCCCCTTTGAGATGTATCCAGAGTGATTTAGTAAGTTGTTTTAACAGTCTAATAATGTAGAAATAAGATATTGGCCTAAAACATTTGAACTCCACTCATGGTGGAGAGATACATGCAGAGTTTACCAGATTCATTACTTTGTAATGTTTACTGTTAACATATTAACATATAAGAAGACAGGATCACTGGTCGTTTGGATGGTAAATAAAATGATTGTACAGAAACCCAAAGTTTTTATCACCACCATTCTGAAGAAATTGTGGTTAGTAAAGTGAATGAGTCTTAGGAGACCTGGTGCTATAATAAAAGAACATCTTGATTGCACTAAAAGGGAACCTTTACTGTAAATAAGAAGTTACAGATCCTCCACAAAGGGGTCAGGATGGCTGCTGGTTTTCAGCCCCATCAAGCAAGAGAACCCTTGATTCCACTCGTGTAATCAGTTGGTCCCAGTCTTCCAACAGCTGATTAGTTATAAGAGGTATGATTGTCCTGTGTAGGAATAAAAACTGGCCTATTGCAGACGTGATTGGTGAACCTTGGTGTGATTGTTAACCAGACACAGTCAACATTTACAAGATAAATATACTAGTTTAAGGAACTCAAACTACTCGACCACAAGCGTGTTTGGTTTTGCCCAATAGGATGTTATCATAGCTATTATGCTTCTCTCAGCATTTTCTTAACATGCAGTTCCTTCTCAGACTGAGGGTCATGGTGAGGTTCTAGAATGGCTTCAATTTGGATATCCTATAGAACCATTTATATGCTAACCATTGGATCTTTCCACTGTTCTCCCTGTAGGCTGACCTGTGCATACCTGTCCTGCAAGGTGGATGAGTTTAATGTTTCCAGCACTCAGTTTGTGGGCAATCTTCAGGAGAATCCTGCCGCTCAGGAGAGAGCACTGGAGCAGATCCTTGAGTACGAGCTGCTCCTCATTCAGCAGCTGAACTTTCATCTGGTGGTGCACAACCCATATCGGCCCATGGAAGGCTTCCTCATAGACCTAAAGGTAGGATGTATGTTCATTGGGCACACCTCCTTGTATCTATACCCATTGTCCATTTATATCAGCTCCACTGACCATATAGGAGCACTTCAGTTTATTGCTCTGTTCTTCAGCTGCCGGGACTCCCACCAGACCACCACAGAGCAGGTATTATTTGGGTGGTGGGTCAGACACCTCATTGCTGCTGGAGTTTTTAAACACTGTGTCCACTCACTGTCCACTCTATTAGACATGCCTACCTTGCTGGTCCACCTTTTTAGATGTAAAGTCAGAGACGAGAGCTCATCTGCTGCTGTTGGTCATCCTCTAGTCCTTCATCAGTGGACACAGTTTGCTGCCCACAGTTTTGCTTAATGGACTAGTCTCAGTCCAGCAGTGACACCAAAGTGTTCAGAATTCCAACAATGCTGTGTCTTATCCACTCACACCAGCACGTCAATGTTACTGCAGTGCTTAGAATGACACACCACCCAAATGCTACCTGCTCTGTGGTGGTCCTGACCATTGAAGAACAGGGTAACAAAGTATATAATGAATCAGATGGACTACAGTCTGCAGGTGCTTCTATATGGCAGGTGGAGCTGATTAAGTGGACAATGCGTGAAGATGCATGGAGGTATATGTAATGAAGTGGCCAGTGGGTGTAGAGCTATATGGTTAGACAGTGTATCAAATCCATACCTTGATATTTGAAGATGCTTTGTGTTTGATAAGTTGGAACAGATGGTTTACCAGTACTGTCACATTTAAAATAATCACTTTGTCAAGCGAGGTTAATTGGCAACGTCTGAATTGATTATCAGATATTCCTACAACAGAGCAAGGCCTCCAAAGAGACCTCTCTAAAGTCTAATCCTAGTTATCAATTGAAACCATCTGTTAAATCTCTTTACAAGGAATCCTGCAATTGATAATATTGACAGTATTGTTAGAATAATATCATATGGTGATTATTGCTCAACCCTACATGGAATTTGTAATGGCTGTGGGAACGACATGTGTTTATGATCTTTCTCTAGACAAGATATCCGCTGTTGGAGAACCCGGAGGTGCTAAGGAAGAACGCAGATGATTTCCTCAACAGAGCTGCGATGACGGACACTGGGCTTCTTTTCTCACCCTCCCAGATTGCCCTGACCGCTGTGCTGAACAGTGCAGCTCGCTCCGGACTCAAAATGGAGACGTGGGTCCAATGCTGCCTATTAGAATGAGGCTCAGTTTGAAATAGTGACCACCTGGATTTTGCTGTATTTCCAACTTTTATACTCCACACCGAATTTGGCTAATGAGTTTCAGAGTTTCACGAAGTAGAATCTTTCAGTTAGCCAGATAACTTAAGCACAAAGTCAAGCCTTACTAATGGAAGAAGTCCCCAAAGGGTACCTCTCCTACAGCGGCTATTAGGGGTGAAAGAAAATATCAAAAATATTGAATATCAGGATATGTTCCGTGACACCGTAACGATTCTCAAAAACACAGTATTGATACACAGATTTCTGGCAGTCAGAGACACCTCTGACCACTAGATGGCAGTGTTGTAATCCATTTTCAGTTCCACTCCAACATAAACAAGTAGCACAAGTGTGCAATGCTATTGTAAGCATTGACAAACCTGTTTATATAGTGGTGTGTTTTAATAAAATCGCAATATCACATTGCTTGCAATATATCGTGATATATTGAATCGTGGCTGCTGTATCAGGATGTGTATTGTATCGTAAGGTTCACAGCCCTAGCGGCTATGGTGACCACAATACAGCATTTTAACTTTGCTTGGTGGGAACCGTCTTTATTTTACTATCTCACAATTCTTGACACATGAAACAAGTAAATAACTGACCACTGTCAGTTATTATCCATAATCTTGGAAGTCTAATAATGATGCTCTTCACGTTGTCCAGATACCTTATGGAATGCGTGGGGCTAAAGGATAACAAGGAGACTCTCTCTAAGTTGTATGATACAATGAGGCGTAAGTATTATTATTATTATGATTATTATTGATTTTACTATTATCACCTGTTAATGGGACAAGTCAAAACACAGTGATCACACAATTCAGGATGGTCTTTCTGCAATTTTAGGAATAACAACTCTCCTGAAGGAATACGAGCTTCCCAGAGCAGACGAAGTAAACATCTGCAAACAGAAACTGGAGAGGATTCACGCTGAATGCGCACCAAGCACAAATTTGTAAGTACAAAAAGATCCGACAGCAGGCAAATCAGACTTGTTTCTCAAATCTGATCTTATGTAATCACTGCCTGCACTGCTATTTTGCTTATAAGTTATATTAGAGGTTATCTGGCAAGGGATTTGCATATCCAGACACCAACAAGCCATTTGCATGGGTTGCTGGGCTGACAGCCAAGATACTTTGGAGTCAGACTGTGATTCATCCATAAAAATCAGATAGAGATCAGATTTCCAACCACAGCCCAATGTGGTTCTAATTGGCGAAAATCAGATTACAAGTTTTTTTCTGGTCCAGATTATCAAAAATCAGTCTGCATTCAATCTGGTCATGGCAAAAATCTTATTAGGGCTGGTAGTCTGAACACAGCCAGTGAGCACACTTGTCTGGAGCAGTGGGCAGCCCTATCCACAGCGCCCAGGGAGTTGGGTGGGGTTAGGCATCTTCCACTTCAGGGCACTTCAGTTGTGTCCTGTTGGTTCATGGGATCAAATCAGATCAAAGCACAAGGCTGGATCCCTAACCTCCAACCCATGACTGCCAGTGGTTCCCAAGCTGATCCTTAGGGACCCCTTAGATAGTCCCTGTTTTTTGCTCTATAGATCTGAATTTGAAGGTCTGAGGACCACTGCTTTGTGGGCACATATTGATAGTTAGGTATACAAGTACTGTCTTAAAAAAAAAAAAGAAAAAAGAAAGGAGGAAGCCCACAACAGAGCTATAATACAAACAGTTTTATTCAGCCTGGTCAGTTGCTTGGTGTCTTGGTATCTAAGATGCAAAAGTTGTGACTTGGTTCATCAAATAGAAAAATAAAAATACATGAGCTTTCAGAAATTCACAGGAGTCA
The DNA here is from genome assembly GCA_021613375.1 of Megaleporinus macrocephalus. Taxonomy (NCBI): domain Eukaryota; kingdom Metazoa; phylum Chordata; class Actinopteri; order Characiformes; family Anostomidae; genus Megaleporinus; species Megaleporinus macrocephalus. The sequence continues at coordinate 11,146,925 of CM038725.1, read as the reverse complement.
TATTACATCAGTGTCATGCTGTTCTTCAGGTCGGCTCGATCACTGAACACAGCTAAGCTACAGTAAGTTCAATGAAGGTCGTTGCCTTGCAGCTACAAAAACATATTTTGGTATATAGTGAAATATCACGTTTGTGGAGGTAAGTACATGCCAAATTAAGCAAAAGCTACCTGGACAATTAATCACATATAAAAGAAATGATTTGATTCATTGGCAAAGCTGTGTAAACAGGGAACGAATATTTTTCTCTCTTTTTTTTTTTTTTTTTACCTTCACAAAATTGACCAGCATGATATCAGGGAAGCATAGAGAGGTGTTACACGATGTAAAAATCAAGATATACGGATATGGTTTCTTGCATAAATCACACTACAACACCGTCCTACTGATTATGTACTGTGTGCGTAGGCGTTTGTTACAAACCCCCCCCCCCCGGCAGTCAGTATTGCATTTCTTCATCACGACACCAGGGCAATTCCCTAAACCGACGTGTCTGACAGGAAGTGATGCAGTCTAGATTAAGTTTCTCAGAGTCCCAGATTTAGTTGTGAGACCCTGGGAGGGCAGCTTATCAATGTAAACACATGCACAGAGCACGGAGGAAGCTGGGCAGTGTGGGGTGGGGGGGGGTGAATAGAACTTTATCTGTCCTTCGAGTGTTTTATCCGCTTCGTACATCGCGCAGATGCTGGTTTCTAGATAAAAAGCCGAAGTGCAGCATTTCATCAAGCAGAGCAGCTCAGGAGGAGCTAGGGTAGGATCAGCTGCTGTCTTTATAGGCTGACGTCTCCAGTCGAACGCAGGAAGAGGTTGCACACGGTGAGAGTTGAGTGTAGTAGGTTTCTTAAGGCTTGTACTTCAGGTGCGTCTAGCTTCCCTGACGGTTCCTCTCCATTCTGAACAGGGCTTTAGTGCACGCTGCAGAGCTCCCCGAGCAGTCATGTGAAGCTGTAGGCAGCTGCTTTTCTTTTGTAATCCCCAATGATCTGCTATGCAGAGAGAGAGAAATCCAAATTGACTTCCAAAGCAGTCCCTCAAAAGCTAGAAGGATTTGACTGAGCGTGAGAGGACTTTAGGAGGAAGAAAAGAAAAAAAAAAAGCTGTCGTAGAAGTTTCCAGGGGAGAAACTCGTGGACAAAAAGGCTGGCGCCTTGTATTTATTCCTTTTTGCCCTGAAAATGATTGTGGTTCAAGAGAAATTTGTCCACACGGGTGATAAAAACCAAGAGAGATAGACGGTACCCTGCCTCTTAGAGGACCACCTTCAATAACCTATGTCCTCACTTGAACAAATGCACTGTAGAAGAGATGGTTCGAAGAATGGTCCCAAAATTGGAGCCCACAAAGTCACTGGTCCACAGCTAGTTGCAGCTCTGTCCCAAGTCTGGAGGAGTTGTTCACTGGCAGCGGTCGTTCTCATCAGAGGACCTGGATAGTGGCGGCCATAATGGTACATTCAGGTCTGCGAAGCATAGAAAGGTTTAAGCATCAAAGAACTGGCTGAAGGTTGACCTTCCTCTGGTCTGGATGTTAGAATTGCATGCTATCAAAATTGAACAACATTTTAATGTTAGACTTCATTTACAGGATGGGTTCTTGAGAGGTTCCTCAGGGAACCCAAAGGCTCGTTTATACTCCCTCTATGGAGTATATAGCAGTCACTGCCGCATACCTCTCTGCGTCAGCTCCGTTGACATGGCTGTTGAACAACACTTCCAGTAGAGGGAGGTACGGAGTAAACTAAACATGGCGAGGCTGGATGAGCTCGTAGTTCTGCATTTACACAAAAGGTGCGTCTGAAATCGCCTACTATTCAGTAGGTACTGGATTAGAGTCAGTACGTACTGCTCGAGCAGCAGACTAGTAGGTAATTTCAGTAGGTGAGTTTTAGTAGCCACACAATCTGTGACGCACTACGTCCACCATATTGCCAGCGTCCTGTGACGCAAGACGTCAGACCACCACCGTAAAAGTCCTGCTATTCATTTAAAAGCTCCGTTTACTGACATATTTAGATCTTTTTATGGCACTGATCTGAGTTTTTGTCTGAATATGTATCAGACAGTGTCGAGCTGTAGCTCAAGGAAGATGAAACAGGAGGAATGTAATCATTGTTTACCTTAGCATAAGGGGTGTAAGAAAATATTGAATATCGGGATATTATGTTTGGTGATACTGTATCGATTCTCAAAAACACAGTATCACAGATACACAGATTCCTAGCAGACAGTGAATCATTGTGTATTGTGTTTAAACCTCTGACCACTAGATGGCAGTGTTGTAATTCATTTTCAGCTCCACTCCTTATTGTATCGCCAGGTTCTTGCCAATACACAGCCCTACTCAGCAGTAGCGCTAACTTCTGTAGCGGCAGTTCACTAGCCGTAGCTACGTACACACAGCCGACGTTCAGCTTTACACCATTTTTTCCTCCACTTTGAATTAATCCGTGGCTCCAGGTGAATCATGGGATAGCGCAGTGTGCTGTGTTCGCCTACATAAAAATGGCTGTCGATTCAGTAGGTCATCCGGGTACCGTTCACCTACTGAGTATTCAGACATACTACCCGCTTGCCTACTGATTTCACTACTGAGTATTCAGACATACTAGCCTCGCACGCCTACTGATTTCACTACGGAGTAGTAGACGATTTTGGACACACTCAAAGTTTCGACGTTTCTTCTTCATCGTGTTCGTATGGAAGTTGTCGCGTCTTGCACTGCCCCCCACGGTCTGCAGCAGTATTGCTCCGTCCCATCCGTATCTGTAAGCTTTCTGAAAATGTGCAAATTACGCACGAAAAGAACGGAGAGTACGTACAGAAAGCTCCATCTGTATCCATATTTAAGGTTGAGTATACATGAGCCTTGATACAGACGGGACGGTGCAATACTGCTGCAGACCATGGGGGCAGTGCAAGAAGCAACAACTCCCATACGAACACGACGAAGAAGGCAGGACTTTTAGAAGATTGGTTGCGAGTTGGTTAGAAATTTTAACCATGATGTAACTTCGCCGCAGCGCAGAGACAAACCGTTGTTTTTCATTGTTTTTGAAGTAAATACAGAACTACGAGCTCATCCAGCATCGCCATGTTTAATTTACTCTGTACCTCCCTCTACTGGAAGGGTTGCTCAACAGCCATGTCAACGGAGCTGACGCAGAGGTATGCGGCAGTGACTGATATATCGCTTGAAATCTACGCAGACATTTCCGCACATAGAGGAAGTATAAACTAACCTTAATACTGAATCAGGATTTACAGGTTCAAGGATTAAATGAAAATCATACCTACCTTGTGTTTTGCTTTGAGGAGGTGACTTTCACTTAACTACATCTAATATGAGACTACAAAAAGACATGGACATGAGTCTAGAACTACACATGGAGGATATAGAGGGAGAGGAGGGCCACCATGCTTAGAGATGTGCAGGGGGTGATGCTACTCTAAGAAAAACAATATCTGCATAATCGCAGCTCTGGAATATTCTAATGGGTTCTGGGGGGAACGTGTTCTGTGCCTCTGTATCCTCCAGGAAAAGAAAGCATGGCTATGAAGATGATGACCACGTTGTGAAAAAGCCGCTCGTTACTGAGGAGGTAAGTGATGACTTCTGGACCTCCTTCAAGTTCTCCTGGTGCGTGGTATCTAATGAGGGTTTATCGTCTTGTAGGAGTGGACCGACGAAGACCTGGATGCTTTGTGATGAGAATTCTTCGTGTTCTTGAGGAAAAGCCTTGTTTTTGGACAGTTTGACAAAGCTGCCTAATATGTAAGAGTGAGGGGGAGTCACTAAGTCCTACTGCCAGAATGTGTGGGGTTTTTTTTGGTTGGTATTGTGTAAATACCTAGACAATATTTGTCCTCAAGCCGATTTATTTACTTTACTGAAAATAAAACTTTTGTACTTAATGTTTCCATTGAAATGTTCTTTACAGTGGTTACTTACAGAAATGCAGAAGTGCTTATACATTAGAAGACAACACAAAAAGACATCCATTTCTCAGATATTCAAATTCCTTTGCACTTTTATGCCCAATCTGAGAAAAAAGTCAGTCAGTACTTTATAAAATGTTTAATAAGTGCATGCATTCCTGATACAGTCTCAACTATAATAGATTTTTTACTGCTGTAAACATTATTTAATCTTCCCCCAGGAACAAGTCTGGCTTTTCAGTAATCTAAGGGAAGACTAGACCAATTAGAAATATCGTAGAGGCTGGTGGGGGAGGACGAGAGTTTACTCAAATCATATACTCATGATTCCAGCAAGAGAATTTATTGTTCTGATATAAAATAATCATACTCTCTTAAAAAAAATCCAGTCTACACCACAATCATAACTAAATGAAACGAAGAGAACACTAGTTTGAGCACATTTTTGCATATTCATGACCTTGTAAATCGGTAACAAATTACAGTATAAAAAGCATTATAGCTCATAATCCAGTTACAGGAGATCGCTGCAGCTTCGTGTCAGTTGAGTTTTCATATCAAGCAGACAAAATAAAAAAAAAAAAAAAAGAAGAGAATGCTTTGGCAACCTTTTGTTCAATGGTACTCTGAGCATCACTTGGTCACTATTTGGACCCATTTTGGAAGAAAGGAAAAACAAAACAATAATAATAATAAATGTACCCATGATGTGGGGCACAGTCAAACTGAAGTTGCTGTGTGAATAGCTTAAAAAGTCATTGGTGCAGGATTCAGGGCCCCAGGATGTTTTTTGTTTTTGTTTTGTTTCACTGCCGCGGTTGCATAGTTCTTGTGGCGTGGCGGAGGAAGGGGAGGGAGAATGGGGAAAGAGATGGGGAGAGGTTGCCATGGTGATGAGGGTGGAGGCATGCTGGGATCCCACTGGCTACTCCATGGAGACGGAGACAGACTGAGTGACAGACAAGAGAGTGGGAGATGGAACTACCTGTTGCTGTTGGACATGGCGTAGTGCACCTGTTTCTGCTGGAGGAGCTCAGTGATGGCCAGCAGCTTTTTCAGCACATGCTGCGGAGACAGAGATGAATGTGAGAGTTAACTGGAGCAGGAATAAGAAGAGGAGCAGACTTCACACACTTAGTATTTACATGAAAATAAGTAGTTGTTTTTTTTTATAAATGTCCCACAATGTTTAATATCGTGTACCTTTAACTTTGTCTTGGCTGGAGTTGCTGGGAACCTGCCCTGAGACGCGACTGAAGTGCCCCTGAGCAAGGCACCTAACCCCTAACTGCTCACCACTCCGGGCAAGTGTGCTTACTGCCCCCCTAGTGTGTGTGTATATGTGAGTGTTTCATCGCATGGATGGGTTACACGCGGACATCTTGCATTTCCCTCCGCCCACCCACCCACCTGTCCATCCATCTGCTCACCCACCTACCTGTCCGTCCATCCGCTCACCCACCCACCTACCTGTTCGTCCATTCGCCCACCCACTCACCTGTCCGTCCATCCACCCGCCCACCTGTCTATCTGCCCGCCCGCTTCTTCATCCTCTCTCTCCCTCCATCCACCCACCTACCTCTCCCTCCCTCCCTGCATTCAACAACCCACCAACCCACCCACCTCTCCCTCCCTGCATTCAACAACCCACCCACCCAACTCTCCCTCCCTCCCTGCATTCACCCCTCCCTTCCTCCCTGCATCCGCCTCTCCACCCACCTCTCCCTCCCTCCATCGATTCGCCCATCCATCCACCCACCCACCTCTCCCTTCCTCCCTGCATCCGCCTCTCCACCCACCTCTCCGTCCATCCATCCACCCACCTCTCCCTCCATCCACCTCTCCCTCCATCCACCCACCCACCTCTCCCTCCATCCACCCACCCACCTCTCCCTCCATCCATCCATCCATCCACCCATCCAACTCTCAATCCCTCCCTGCATCCACCCCTCCACCTCTCCCTTCCTCCCTGCATCCACCTCTCCCTTCCTCCCTGCATCCGCCTCTCCACCCACCTCTCCCTCCCTCCCTCCCTGCATCCACCCACCTCTCCCTCCCTCCCTCCCTGCATCCACCCACCTCTCCCTCCCTCAATCCATCGATTCGCCCATCCACCCACCCACCCACCTCTCCCTCCATCCATCCATCCACCCACTCACCCACCTTTCCCTCCATCCATTCACCCACCCACCTCTCCCCCAGTAGGTGGACTGAAATCATACACGGTTTCTTTAACTAGAGTTAATGTTTTTGATTAAATTCTGAAGGAAAGCTGCTTTGCTCCATACACATTGGAGTGAATGTTCTCATTTAAAACATTTTGATTACACAAAGACCCCTGCACACACACCTGCTGTGCTCCTCTCTCATTGCTGAGGGTGCGGAGTTCGTCCGAGTGAGTAGCACAGATCTCATGCAGAGCAGCAAGGTCTCGAGACAGATCAGTCCTAAAGTGCTCTGTAGCATCAGGCAGGTCAGGGACGTTCTGAAAAGACCAAAGGGAAAACACCTGTTAAAAGCCTCTCTTTTTTTAACATGGTGGTTCAGCCCTAACTTGAAATCATGCAATCTTCCCTTTACCTCAAAATGTAGAACAGAGGTCATTAATAGGTGGACTGCTGTCCGGGTCCGGACCCAGGCGTTGTACAATACAGACCCAAAGTGATAAACTATTGATAACTATTTAGACTGTGTTTATTTTAAGTGGCGGTATACGGGCTTTGTGGTGCAGTAACCTCACAGACCAATCACGTGTGCTGTAAGATCACCAAAGCGCTCCTCAGCCAATCAGATCTGTCCAGATTCGGGGTTGGGGGGCGTCGGTAACTGAAGTTAAAACTGAGACGAAACCGATTTTCATAAAAACACATAGTCCTTAACTGTAAATTCAAATTAATCGATAAAATTGATTTATGGCCCAGCTCTACCGCCATGTAAAACCAACAAGTCAATTTGTGAAACTGAGTTAACAAGAAGTCGCACGTTTTATTTACTTTTTCTATAAATAAACACTAAGATGCCTTTTTTCCAAAAGCATTTTTTTAAATGTAGCTCTTGTTTTTAGTGAGGGGAAAACATTTATTTAAAGTTTTATAAATAATTCAGTCAGTTCAGCATATAAACAGTAAATACACTGAACGGTATGTGTGATGTGTTTTTCTTTCAGTAGCTGATGGTATAAGATGCTGATACTGAGCTACTTCAGTAAACAGGGTACGCCACTGAATCATAACACAAGTTAGAAATGATGACGGTCTGGACCGGCCTAAGGAAACTTCCTCTGACTGGACCTTACTGAACTCTAATTAAATATGCCTGATGTAGACCATTAACCAAAATGTGTGTGGCTACCTTACACTGAAGTGATCAAATTTGCGTAGCTAAAAAGGAATAAAAACCTATACCCAACAATTTGTACTGCACAGACTGCAGGCCTATATCATTACACACTTGCCTCAAACCATGTTGAGTTGTTATGTAATCCCAAACTATGCATAAAACCTGATTTGTGGTCTAACTACTCCTTTAAGCCACCAACCGAACTTCACTGTCAGTGATTCTTCTTTATGATTTTCGACCTGTGGTCTTCCTGTACATGCAGTAACCTATGTGTTTACAATGCATTGTGTGCAACTCACCCCCAACTCATCTAGAAACATGATCATCCGCTGTTTGTTGTTCTTAATGAATGGATTCACTCCTTCCATGTAGGGCTCCTAGACCACAACCAAGAAACACCAGAATCAGAACATTCTCTCTCACCACACTGTAAAAGCATCACCCACACATTTTCATAATGTGTTAAGACAAACCTTGGCACCAAACTCCACCAGATTGGCCAGGTTCTGGACAGACTTGGCCACCAGGGTGAGCGTTCGGCCTGCGGTGGAGGACGGAGGGTCTGCAAAGAAAAGCGCCCAAAGCGTGGTTACGTTTAATGCTTTTCCTTTTCTACTGGCCCCGGAACAGAATAGCGCAACCCAACTAAGCACTTGGCTTTAATTGTTCCACATCCACAAGCGAGATATCTCGTTATGTGTCCTTACCGGCGATGATGTTGAACATTCTGGGGTTGAGAATGGCAGGGCAGATCAAGCGCAGGAAGACGAAACCGCTGTGGACAGACCAAAATAGAAAACATCTTACTCAGCTGAAACGGAGGACTGCACTGTACCTGAGGGTGGGTGAGGGGAAAAAAAAAGTTCTTACCTCACAACTCTGGTCCGCATTGTAGTGTTAGTGGGCCACTTCTGCTGCACAGACTTCTGCAGGCACCCGTAAATAAACCTCAACGTCCTGACACAATGAAAGCACAGGATGGATATAACTGCCAGTCTCCATATTAAATCTAACATGTCAAAAAACAAGCCGTCTCCACACGAGAGCGCCGTCTGTTAGTTTTGCTTACGGAGGCAGAATCTCAGCAGCCATGAAGATTTTCTCCACTAGCTCAGACAGGATGGTGAGCAGATGCGCCAGATTCAAATTCACATCTTCATTCTTCTCCAGTTTGGACGGGTTCAGCTTCAGAGGAGAGAGAAGGAAATATTTGAAATGAGCTTCGACAAACTTGCAGATCAATCCATGAATTCAATGGCACACAGCAGCAGACAGATTTTTAGCAATGCAGGGCTCGATAGCATATTTAAACATGTACAATAACACTTTCACTGTCAGAGAACAACAGAGAAAAGGTAACAGGACAAACAGAAGAAAATGCCAGACTACTTAATCCACAAGGAATTAAAGGTACTGTGCTTTATTAAAAAAAAAAAAAATTAAATAAAAAATACTATGCTATATGAACAAACCTCGCAGTCAGGGTGTAAGAAAATGTTGAAATATTAAATATGGGGATATTATGTTTAGTGATACTGTATCGATTCTTAAAAACACAGTATCAATACACAGATTCCTGGCAGACAGTGAATCACTGTGTGTTGTATTTAAACCTCTAACTACTAGATGGCAGTGTTGTAATCCATTTTCAGCTCCACTCCAACATTAACAGCACAAGGGCCCAATGTTATTGTAAGCATTGACAAACCTGTTCATATAGTGGTGTGTTTTAATAGAAGGATTTGAAAATCGCTGTATCACGATACGTATTGTATCACCAGGTTCTTGCCAATACACGGCCCTACCTCGCAGGACTGCTTGCTTTCCATAATCTTGAGAATGGTGTCTTTGAGGGCATGGTGGACGAACGGAGTGGCAGTGGCCTTCATGTACTGCTCCATCAGAGTGCTAGCCAGCGTGGTGGCTCGGAACAGAGTGGTGGCTTCATCTAGATAAAAAATAAATAAATACATAAACAAAATCAATAACAGTCAATATTTTATCCACCACTGAACTATAACAGAGTTGTTATGGTGGCAGTTACCTCACCACTGTTAAGAATACAGACTAAAATGTAAATTGTCTATTCCCATCTATTACCCATAGCGCAAACCAGTGGCCCTATTTTAATCTTGACCCTTCATCTTAACTTACCCTTAAACATTCTACAGCTGCCTTCTCCACATATCTCCTAACATATGAAATGAGGACTTCTTATTGCCAGTGGATGCAAGAAACAGTACAGTAGTAGTTTACTGCATGTACAAAAACACCGCTGGCATTGCTGCTCTTAAATAAACCAAACAGCAACTCTGCATACGACCCACCGTTCACTCACAGCTCAATGAACAAAGCAACACACAAAACTTGAAATGAACCTTTAAGCACAGCTGGCTAAACTGAAACCTAATACTGATTGACCGAAGTTAGATGTTTGGTTAGAAGCTACAGAACTCAGGCCAGCTTTGCGCTCAGGCTTTATTCACTCACATCGTTCTGGTTTATAATGATATCACAGAACGAGAAGAGATTATATAATATAGTCATTTTCAAATTTTCCCATATTAGCTATGCATTTTTAGACTGGTGAAAGTGATCACAAGAACCAGCCCCTTAATCAACACAGTGTGCTACGAATGTAAAAGGCCATTCAACTGTTGATGCTCATATTTCATGAAAAATGGCCCATTTACAGGGGTTGGACACCTGGTTTTAGACCACAATAATTTATTAGTATGGTGTAGGGCCTCCTTTTGCGGCCAATACCATTGGATGTACATGGTCCTCCAAAATGGTTCGATAGTTCTTGGCAGTGACGCGCCCATCTAGCACAAGTATTGGGACATGGGAATGCCATGATAAGGCAGCCCAAACCATCACTGATCCACCCCCATGCTTCACTCTGGGCATGCAACAGTCTGGGTGGTACGCTTCTTTGGGGCTTCTCCACACCGTTACTCTCCCGGATGTGGGGAAAACAGTAAAGGTGGTCTCATCAGAGAACAATACATGTTTCACATTGTCCACAGCCCAAGATTTGCGCTCCTTGCACCATTGAAACCGACGCTTGGCATTGGCGTGACTGACCAAAGGTTTGGCTACAGCAGCCCGGCCGTGTATATTGACCCTGTGGAGCTCCTGACGGACAGTTCTGGTGGAAACAGGAGAGCTGAGGTGCACATTTAATTCTGCTGTGATTTGGGCAGCCGTGGTTTTATGATTTTTGGATACAATCCGGGTTAGAACCCAACATCCCTTTCAGACAGCTTCCTCTTGCGTCTACAGTTAATCCTTTTGGATGTGGTTGGTCCTTCTTGGTGGTATGCTGACATTACCCTGGATACTGTGGCTCTTGATACATTACTTGATACATATAAAGATTTGCTGTCTTGGTCACAGATGCGCCAGCAAGACGTGCACCAACAGTTTGTCCTCTTTTGAACTCTGGTATGTCCCATAATGTTGTGTTATTGTAATATTTTGAACTAAACTGTCCTCTTACCTGCTAATTGAACTTTACACTCTGCTCTTACTGGTGCAATGTGCTATTAATGAAGATTGGCCACCAGACTGGTCCAATTTAGCCATGAAACCTCCCACACTAAAATGACAGGTGTTTCAGTTTCATTGTCCAACCCCTGTACCTTCCTGTATGTTTTAAGTAGTTGCCAAGTACCTCAAAAAGCATATTTTATTACTGGGTTATCGTACCGTACACACATTAAACTGAAACTACCCAGGGTTTTTAGTCTGATCACAAAAGCAAAACATCACTTAGTACTCTTCGGGGCTGTCCTGTACCTTCCATGTTAATCTCTCGATCATTGAGAGTCCTCAGCAAGGGAGCCTCTGCCCTCTCATGCCTGAAGGTCCTGAGCAGTATGCTGGCCAGCAGAGTGCGGTCCTGCCCACACACATGAGCCAGCGCATATATCACGTGGAAGTCTTTTTGTAGGATGAGCTGTAGGGAGTGCAAACAGATCAGTGGTTAGATTAAAACAACAGGAAAATGAGAATGAGGTACAAATTTAACCTGGGCCTAGGCTAAACCTGTTGAGGGAGAGAATGGGTTAACATATTACAATATTTACCAGGCCATGAACGGAGCAGCTCTTTGTAAAGGAGGAAACATTTAGCTACCATATTTGCAGCTAACACAGCGTTAGAACATGAAGTCTGAGGCTCTTACCTCTTTGAATTCATTGTACTCCTCCTCCGGCATGATTTTCTCCATGGAATAGCGTGCTCGCACCCGCAGGGATCCTGGTTCGATTCCCTTTAGAGGCACATGTGAGCTCAGGGGGAACCACTCGTCAATCATCTGGCCCCTCTGTAGCCGGTTCAGCTGACAGCGCATGAACACTGGATGGACAAACACAGAGTGCTTGAAATGTAACGGAACTCTTCATTTGGACAGCAGAGGGCGCTCCAAAGCAAAGAAAGCATGTCTAAATTACTCTCACTGCAGCAGTGCAACTGAGGGCTACAGTAGCAGTGATTTATATATATTTATTTTTTAACGTGCCAATATTATGCACATGATACATGCACAACAGTATTTATTTTCTTATTTATTTTATAAAGCATCTTCTTTATTGGACTACACCTTTCATATCTTTATAATAATCTATGGTCAACAAACAAATTACAGTAGCAGAGAAGACTGCACCTAATTGCAAACCAATTTCCTGCACACATGCATACTTTGAACGCAGCTTGGTGGGATGAAAGCTGATTTACAGTCTGGCAAGAAAAAATAAAGCTTTTGTTTTTGCCAGACAGTTGATTTGACAGACCCTCTTTTCCGCTACAGCAGAGACCCAGTTTAGCTAAATGAGCTGCATGATTTATGCACTTGCAAACCGGTTGCTTTAGCAACCTTGTTCATTACCTCTGCTAATTAACATCTAGTGGTTATCCACTTCTGGTTGGTTGAAAACAAAAATACTGCCAAACAGACACTTTATAAATTAGGTAGTATTATGGGGTATACCAGTTGCTAACTGTGTTAATTATAACCATTAGAATCTGGATCATGAAAATACTGTGTCTAACAAAAACTCTGCAGACAGAAATGGTCTAATTTACTCTATCAGGCTTACTGTGCACAGTTCTTTGCCTACTACTGAATCCAATGTGTTGCTGACTGTTGTTATAACTGACCAATTTCTAGTCAAGGCAAAATAAATAAATAAAAGCCTGACCAGCAGATGTCACTGCACTGTAGGTTTTCATTGCCATGTGCCTGCAACAACACACTGGAACATAATATAATCTGTAGTTTCTATTTCAACTAATATTGTATAAAGGATATAGAGAATGTAGTCCAATATCACATCCTGACTGCGGTGTGTGAGGTTTAAAACAATATGGCCCAATCATGCTCGACCATGAAATGTGTCTGCAGTACAGAGGATTTACTAAACGTTTTATTCAACATCAAGTTAAATTGCTTCTTATGGCTGATTTTACTGTATGTAGCTGGTCTATTCTCTAAATAACACACTGCTTCCGTACTGCATCTCAGTCACACTGAGCATGTTGCCTGTATGAAACCTTTAACAGGATGAGGGCTGAAATAAAAAAAGTGAGACTCAGAAACAGTGATATACATCTGGTTAACTTCTGACCAACTCACTCCTCATATCTGTCCATGTTGATACAATGCAGGCTATCTACAAAGTAAACAGGTGCACACTGTGACCACATAGAACCAAACATAGATCAACATCTGCACCTTTAATCAAGTTTTGATTTACACAACAACATGATCTGGACTCTCTAAGGGCGTTTTAACACCAGCACTAGTTAGTCCGGTTAAAACCGACTCTGGTTCGTTTGGTTTGGTTCGTTTTGGCAGGTGTGAAAACAGTAACTGCACTCGGGTGCCGACCAAAACAACTTCTCGAGAGGAGGTGGTCTCGGTCCAGTTCCAAACTAACTCCGGAGCGGTTCGTCTGTGGTGAGAAAATTATCCGACCTCGATCCGACCCAAGTATTAGGTGTACTCCACAAGTTTGATCTAGACATCTCCAGGTTTTGCATTATGGAATGGGGCAGATGGCGTAAACAGAGAACTGGAGAACTGTGGCAGCTAACAGGGCGAGGACAATGAAGCGAGGTCTCTCTTGGACTAGCAGTGAGGGACGTTGTCTACTTGATGTTTGGAGTGAGCTGGGTGGTCTGCAGGGGGACTGTAGTTTGGTATATTATCAGATTATTATTACAGCTATGAACAGATGCTGTCTCTGCCGCTGCTCCGTGATACGCTCTACAAGAAATGTGCAGTAGTTTGGGAAAACCGGATCTTCGCCCTGTGTTTACTTTCTTGCTCGCAGGCCAGATAGCTCTGACCAATCAGAGGAGACAACGTGCTCTCGTGGTTTGTTGGGGTGCATTTAGGTGCGATTCGGTTTTTACCTGTGTGAAAACAAACTTAACCGAGGAGGAAACGCTCCAAGTACACAAACTCATTAACTGATCCGGACCAGTGAAATGAGCTACAGGTGTGAAAACCCCCTTAGAAACTTTCTCTTTAGTATATAGTGTTTTGGTCACGTGATCCTTGTCGCCTGGGCTATGAACTAGCCTTGGTAGGAATGGTTGCAATGGTATATACTTACGAATGTCGCTTTCTTTGCTCTTCTTAGTTTTGTTGCTTAGGCTGATTTCAAATCTGTTGATCTCACTGGATAAGTCACTGAAAGAAAGAAAACGAGTCTCTATTCTTAGCTGGAAGGATTTGTCTTTACTCTTGTTTCCTGAACAGCTTCTGTATTCTTAGACTAAAACAAATAGCTACTCACTCAAAAATGAATTCTTCTGTGAATACAGGGTTCTGGCCTTCTCTCGGGTGAGTCTTGGCTACCTGTACACTGTTCAGGTAGATGTTGCAGTAGGGGTTGGTGAAATGCTTGACGGGAAGTTTGTGGGCCTCTTCCACATAAAGCACTAAGCTGCTCACCTGAGACAAGAGGAAGAGAATAGCTGTGTACTTTGATATATAACTGATGGGAGGAATTAAATTACCCAGTAGAAAACAGTTAAGTAGTACACAAACAAAGCAGTGCCCCTTACCTGACGTAGACGCTTGTTAGAGGGGGCCTGTGCAGGCTTCCTTAGGTTACTGCAGAAGGTCTGCAGACATTTCATCCAATCCTATGAATGTGGAAAAATATGGTCAGACAGAACCAGTGATAGAAGTGATAGAAGTGATAGAAGTAAGGAGCTTCTGAATACCTGGGCCTGCTCCGGTATGTCCCCTGCAAAGTAGAAAATGTACTGCTCCTCGCTAAAGTGCTGAACAACGATCTGGAAACAGTTTGGCCTGTCCAACAACACAAAGCACTGTCACATACAACCTGGCTCAATGGTTTATATAAGACATTGCTCCATTAGATGTGTGTATGGGAGCCAACAGTGAACTGGAGACCGTGCTATGACAACAGAAGCTGCTGGTTACCTGCCAAACAGACTGTCGTGCACTCCATACACAGAGCACACGCTCAGGTCGATCAGCCCTTTGGGTTTAGTAGCACGTTTCTCGCTTTCAAAGTAAATGAGCTGAGCATCGTTGCCTTCCAGGATGAAGTACAGGTTCTTCCAGCGCTTTCCTTTGCCTAAGATGACAAAAACATGCTCTTAGGAAACCATTCTAATATCCTAAACACACTCTTTTAAGCACAACTTACTGCAAAAAATATAGTTTAATGAAGCTTATGTACAGACCACCAGAAAATGGGCTTGTTGTACAAGACAACTGGAGTTTCGTCAGTGCAGCACAAAATCTATATATAATATAGACCCGGTCCTATTTGGTCAGTCAGCCGGTATGTATGAGATGTGTCAGACACAGCAGTGCTGTTGAAGTCTTGAAATATAAGACTGAGAAAGTCCACCAACCTATACTATCCAAAATGACTAATACACAGACGTGAAGTCAGACAACAGCGCATTGCCAGCTGCAAAGTCTGAAGGTGGAGCAATAAGGCAGGTGTGTCAAAAATAGAGTGGACAGCAAGTGGACCAAGTGTCTTAAAACCTTCAGCAGCACTGCTGTCTGGTCCACTGAAACCAGCATAACACACACTAAGCAACCACCAGCGTACTAAAACGTTTCACTGGTAGTGTACTAAAACGTTTCACTGGTAGTGTACTAAAACGTTTCACTGGTAGTGTACTAAAACGTTTCACTGGTAGTGTACTAAAACGTTTGGCTGGTAGTGTTACTAAAACGTTTGACTGGTAGTATACTAAAACGTTTGGCTGGTAGTGTTACTAAAACGTTTGACTGGTAGTGTTAGTAAAACGTTTGACTGGTAGTGTACTAAAACGTTTGACTGGTAGTGATCTAAAACGTTTGTCTGGTAGTGATCTAAAACGTTTGTCTGGTAGTGATCTAAAACGTTTGTCTGGTAGTGATCTAAAACGTTTGTCTGGTAGTGATCTAAAACGTTTGACTGGTAGTGTACTAAAACGTTTGTCTGGTAGTGTACTAAAACGTTTGTCTGGTAGTGATCTAAAACGTTTGTCTGGTAGTGATCTAAAACGTTTGGTAGTGATCTAAAACGTTTGTCTGGTAGTGATCTAAAACGTTTGTCTGGTAGTGTACTAAAACGTTTGTCTGGTAGTGTACTAAAACGTTTGTCTGGTAGTGTACTAAAACGTTTGTCTGGTAGTGTACTAAAACGTTTGGTTGGTAGTGTACTAAAACGTTTGTCTGGTAGTGTATCTAAAACGTTTGGCTGGTAGTGTATCTAAAACGTTTGGCTGGTAGTGTATCTAAAACGTTTGACTGGCAGTGTATCTAAAACGTTTGACTGGCAGTGTACTAAAACGTTTGGCTGGTAGTGCATCTAAAACGTTTGGCTGGTAGTGTACTAAAACGTTTGGCTGGTAGTGTACTAAAACGTTTGGCTGGTAGTGTACTAAAACGTTTGACTGGTAGTGTACTAAAACGTTTGACTGGCAGTGTATCTAAAACGTTTGACTGGCAGTGTACTAAAACGTTTGGCTGGTAGTGTATCTAAAACGTTTGGCTGGTAGTGTACTAAAACGTTTGGCTGGTAGTGATCTAAAACGTTTGGCTGGTAGTGTACTAAAACGTTTGGCTGGTAGTGTACTAAAACGTTTGGCTGGTAGTGTATCTAAAACGTTTGGCTGGTAGTGTACTAAAACGTTTGGCTGGTAGTGTATCTAAAACGTTTGGCTGGTAGTGTATCTAAAACGTTTGACTGGTAGTGTACTAAAACGTTTGGCTGGTAGTGTACTAAAACGTTTGGCTGGTAGTGTACTAAAACGTTTGACTGGTAGTGTACTAAAACGTTTGTCTGGTAGTGTACTAAAACGTTTGGTTGGTACTGTATCTAAAACGTTTGTCTGGTAGTGTATCTAAAACGTTTGTCTGATAGTGTACTAAAACGTTTGTCTGATAGTGTACTAAAACGTTTGTCTGGTAGTGTACTAAAACGTTTGTCTGGTAGTGTACTGAAACGTTTGGTTGGTAGTGCACTAAAACGTTTGACTGGTAGTGTACTAAAACGTTTGTTTGGTAGTGTACTAAAACGTTTGTCTGGTAGTGTACTGAAACGTTTGGCTGGTAGTGTACTAAAACGTTTGACTGGTAGTGTACTAAAACGTTTGACTGGCAGTGTATCTAAAACGTTTGACTGGCAGTGTACTAAAACGTTTGGCTGGTAGTGTATCTAAAACGTTTGGCTGGTAGTGTACTAAAACGTTTGGCTGGTAGTGATCTAAAACGTTTGGCTGGTAGTGTACTAAAACGTTTGGCTGGTAGTGTACTAAAACGTTTGGCTGGTAGTGTATCTAAAACGTTTGGCTGGTAGTGTACTAAAACGTTTGGCTGGTAGTGTATCTAAAACGTTTGGCTGGTAGTGTATCTAAAACGTTTGACTGGTAGTGTACTAAAACGTTTGGCTGGTAGTGTACTAAAACGTTTGACTGGTAGTGTACTAAAACGTTTGTCTGGTAGTGTACTAAAACGTTTGGTTGGTACTGTATCTAAAACGTTTGTCTGGTAGTGTACTAAAACGTTTGTCTGATAGTGTACTAAAACGTTTGTCTGGTAGTGTACTAAAACGTTTGTCTGGTAGTGTACTGAAACGTTTGGTTGGTAGTGCACTAAAACGTTTGACTGGTAGTGTACTAAAACGTTTGTTTGGTAGTGTACTAAAACGTTTGTCTGGTAGTGTACTGAAACGTTTGGCTGATAGTGTACTAAAACGTTTGTCTGATAGTGTACTAAAACGTTTGTCTGGTAGTGTACTAAAACGTTTGTCTGGTAGTGTACTGAAACGTTTGGTTGGTAGTGCACTAAAACGTTTGACTGGTAGTGTACTAAAACGTTTGGTTGGTAGTGTACTAAAACGTTTGTCTGGTAGTGTACTAAAACGTTTGGTTGGTAGTGTACTAAAACGTTTGACTGGTAGTGTACTAAAACGTTTGGTTGGTAGTGCACTAAAACGTTTGACTGGTAGTGTACTAAAACGTTTGACTGGTAGTGTACTAAAACGTTTGACTGGTAGTGTACTAAAACGTTTGACTGGTAGTGTACTAAAACGTTTGTTTGGTAGTGTACTAAAACGTTTGGTTGGTAGTGTACTAAAACGTTTGTCTGGTAGTGTACTAAAACGTTTGGTTGGTAGTGTACTAAAACGTTTGACTGGTAGTGTACTAAAACGTTTGGTTGGTAGTGTACTAAAACGTTTGGTTGGTAGTGTACTAAAACGTTTGTTTGGTAGTGTACTAAAACGTTTGGTTGGTAGTGTACTAAAACGTTTGGTTGGTAGTGTACTAAAATTTTTGGTTGGTAGTGTACTAAAACGTTTGACTGGTAGTGTACTAAAACGTTTGGTTGGTAGTGTACTAAAACGTTTGTCTGGTAGTGTACCAAAACGTTTGGTTGGTAGTGTACTAAAACGTTTGACTGGTAGTGTACTAAAACGTTTGGTTGGTAGTGTACTAAAACGTTTGACTGGTAGTGTACTAAAACATTTGTCTGGTAGTGTACCAAAACATTTGGTTGGTAGTGTACTAAAACGTTTGACTGGTAGTGTACTAAAACGTTTGGTTGGTAGTGTACTAAAACGTTTGACTGGTAGTGTACTAAAACATTTGTCTGGTAGTGTACCAAAACGTTTGGTTGGTAGTGTACTAAAACGTTTGACTGGTAGTGTGTGTATGTGTATACACACATACTCATACATACATACTAAGAAATATAATGTAAGGAATTCCGAACCGCTTCTACAGGGCTACCTGTTATCAGCAGTGATGCTATGCCTACGGCTGGCTAGGTTTCAACAACATATTAACAGGTCCTCCACAGAGGCACTTCCAAGTTTCCACACCAATAAAAAAAAGAGAGCCAGATGCTTTATTATACAAAATTAATTTGCGGCGAGTTAATTGCGCCGCCACCCCCCCATGCGTCTGTGTGGGATGATCAAAGGCGGGTCCATAAGGCTATGACGGTTTCCCTAAGCAACAATTCCACACAGCATATGTTCGTATTAGAAAGCCTGGTCATCTTTTTCATTCGTGGTCCAGGTGAGCTACAGCAGAAATCCAGTATGCAATTCAGTGTTTCAGAATAAGCTGAGTGTTGTAAGAAGCGCTGCTGAGTGAATAAAAAGGCTTTGGGCTCGTGTAGTTGGCTGCCATTCAGTACCTTTGTTGAACAGGAGGTATCCTTTCTTGACGATGTTTTTGTAGAAAGCATCTTTCTGTTTTCGCCGGATAGTGTTATAAATCTCTCTTCCGTCGATGGTGTCAGAAAGTACTTGTTCTTGTTGCTGGAAATAAATCAGCCAGTATGTTTAAGTACATTTCTGAGAACAAAATTCAGCTACAGAAAGAGCAGTTCGGGTTTCACTTACCTGAACTGAAACAGGATCTTTCAGGTTATAGCCTTCCACAATCTGCTCTTTTCTGTAATGCTCGATGATATCATCAACACTGCCAAGAAAAGCAATGTGGAAACACCATTAATAAAGACCACCATGGGCTGACTGACTGCGCTTCTCATTACTGATTACAAAAAATTTCCTTTTTCCTCCCAGTACGTTCATTCTTCACCTGAACAGATCACAAAACGCTCAGTGTGTTATTTTACTGATGGCTCTAACGGACTTTATGAACTACCTAAAGGACTGTCTCAGGATATACAGTAAGAAAACAAACTTGAGATTAAATTTGAGGGGCTAAAGTGAAATACCTCTTCATCACTAGCAGTAGCACAATGAAAAATAGTTAAGTTCTAAGTAGGAATTGAAACGCAATCAATGTATAATCAATCAATAGCTTTATCTCCTAGTTGTTTAACCGGTGCTGTACCTCTGATAATCTCATTCCTAACCTTATCGATCCTTGTCACTCCCAAGGAGAACCATAACATCTTCAGCTCTGCCACGTCCATCTCTTTGTCAATGCCACTGTCTCAAAGCCATACTACACAGCATGTCTCACCACTGTCTTCAAACCATACAACATAGCGGGTCTCCCCACTGTCTCTAAACCGTACAACATAGCTGGTCTCACCACTGTCTTCAAACCATACAACATAGCTGGTCTCACCACTGTCTTCAAACCATACAACATAGCGGGTCTCCCCACTGTCTCTAAACCGTACAACATAGCCGGTCTCACCACTGTCTTCAAACCATACAACATAGCCGGTCTCACCACTGTCTCTAAACCGTACAACATAGCCGGTCTCACCACTGTCTCTAAACCGTACAACATAGCCGGTCTCACCACCGTCTTCAAACCATACAACATAGCTGGTCTCACCACTGTCTTCAAACCATACAACATAGCTGGTCTCACCACTGTCTCTAAACCGTACAACATAGCCGGTCTCCCCACTGTCTCTAAACCGTACAACATAGCTGGTCTCACCACTGTCTTCAAACCATACAACATAGCTGGTCTCACCACTGTCTTCAAACCATACAACATAGCGGGTCTCCCCACTGTCTCTAAACCGTACAACATAGCCGGTCTCACCACTGTCTTCAAACCATACAACATAGCCGGTCTCACCACTGTCTCTAAACCGTACAACATAGCCGGTCTCACCACTGTCTCTAAACCGTACAACATAGCCGGTCTCACCACCGTCTTCAAACCATACAACATAGCTGGTCTCACCACTGTCTTCAAACCATACAACATAGCTGGTCTCACCACTGTCTCTAAACCGTACAACATAGCCGGTCTCACCACTGTCTCTAAACCGTACAACATAGCTGGTCTCACCACTGTCTTCAAATCATACAACATAGCCGGTCTCACCACTGTCTCTAAACCGTACAACATAGCCGGTCTCACCACCGTCTTCAAACCATACAACATAGCTGGTCTCACCACTGTCTCTAAACCGTACAACATAGCCGGTCTCACCACTGTCTCCAAACATACACCATAGCCGGTCTCACCACTGTCTCCAAATCATACACCATAGCCAGTCTCCCCACTGTCTCCAAACCATACAACATAGCTGGTCTCACCACTGTCTTCAAACCATACACCATAGCCGGTCTCACCACTGTCTCCAAACCGTACAACATAGCAGGTCTCACCACTGTCTCCAAACCATACAACATAGCTGGTCTCACCACTGTCTCCAAATCATACACCATAGCCGGTCTCCCCACTGTCTCCAAACCATACAACATAGCTGGTCTCACCACTGTCTTCAAACCATACACCATAGCCGGTCTCACCACTGTCTCCAAACCGTACAACATAGCAGGTCTCACCACTGTCTCCAAACCATACAACATAGCTGGTCTCACCACTGTCTTGTAAACTTTTCCTTTGACTTTTGCTTCCACCCTCTTGTCACAAAAAAAAGTAAATATAAAATATACATGAATATACACTCACTGAGTAGAACATCTGAAATATCTAGCTAAAATACTGGGTGGCATCTAATTTATCTCACAATTACAAGAAATGAAGTCACTATTGTAAATAAAATAATTTATTAAGATTTTAAACTTTAGGATTTTTGATTGTTTAGCTGAATCTCATCTTAAATGAACACTGCAATGATAAAGCATTTGGGGCGACGCATACATCTAGTGATTTTTGTGTGTGTGCCTATGCTGATGCCAAAACAAAGCTTTTATAAAAGGTAGAATTTGGGACTACACCCTTCTGCATTATCAGACCTGAGATATAATAAATTGTAATCAATAATAAATGTTACAAATACATCCATTGCAGCTATTCATTTAAGCAAACACGACATGATTCTGAAATCGCTGTGCATCACTAATAAGTACAGCTTTAAAGGACGTTCAATGTGACCGCATGTGAGCTCCCAGTAAAACTCTATTTATTGACTGCACTATGGGGGGGGGCGAGCTGCGACTGCCTGCCCGTGCCTCAGGGGAACCCCTCGGGCATTGTCGCTTCACTTTAAAGCCATGGCCTCGGGACATACCTGTTGTAGTACCTCCCTCCCATCATGTACTGGTTGTTAGGGGTGGGGCAGATTTTGAACCTTTGGATGTTCTCATTGGTACGGAAGAACAGCGAGTAGTCCCCCGGCGTGTTGTCCGACGGCCGCACCAAAAAGCTGCACACCTGGCCCACTAGAGGGAAGACACGAGGATACACATGCTGCCCTTACAGAGCTATAAAACAGTTATGAGGCAAAGAATACAGTAATAAAGCGATGATAAACGCTGATGTCATGCTGTAATGTGATGAGATTATGCGCCAGAGTGAGGTCAACAGATTGAAATTAGACAACAGAGGAAGTTCACCATGTTTTTTTACAGCAGATAATCTTTTTATGGTTATTATGAAATTTCTCTACCCACACACCACAGCTGTCAATGTCTTTCCTTACAGGTCATGCCTTATTACTGATTTTTATTCAGTTTGAGGAGTCATTGTCTGGCGGTATGGTTAAAAAAAATATTAGTAAAAAATTATCAGTTTACAATAATCAGCATAGCAAAGGAAATTAACTAAGTTTTGCTGCTGTGTCTAGTTTACAATGACCAGCATAGCAAAGGAAATTAACTAAGCTCTGCTGTTGGGCCTAGTTTACAATGACCAGCATAGCAAAGGAAATTAACTAAGCTCTGCTGTTGGGCCTAGTTTACAATGACCAGCATAGCAAAGGAAATTAACTAAGCTCTGCTGTTGGGCCTAGTTTATAAAAATCAGCATAGCAAATGTTTGCATTCAGTAATTCACTCAAGTTAAAACAAGGAGGTCTTTACTATACAACTGATCGTTACGTTTATCAGTCACTGCATGTTTAAATATACACACCTGTCATCAGCAGATTGTATGCCTCTTGCTTGCTGATTTTACCATGGTACCAGCTACAAAGACAAAAAAAATAAAAATTAATAAAGCAAATCAAGCCAGAAGGGCAGCATGTGATGTGAGTCAGTTATGCAAGTACTCTTACTCGACTCATGGTACACCCGATCTGAAGGAAGCCGGCTCCCCTAAACATGTACTAATCTATCACATTATCTTCTCAGATTAATGCCAGCGCTGTGCAAAAGTCAGAAATCCCTTTTTCGCTTATTTCATTTCAGCAAAAACGAGCATTACGGTCATTTTTCAGTGTCAGAAAAAAACAGAAAACAGAAAACCATGCAAAAGCTTCCAAAACAGAATTTAGCTATTAGCATGTACTTTCCTTCCGCACACTCTAATTGTTTAATAAAAGAACAAATCAAAACTTGTAATCGGGATTGCTTTAATCATCACAAGACACCAGAGACTTCAGAGATGTGGAAAAACATCCTTATCTCGGACAACTAAGTCCCGAAGAGAACAGAAGGGAAGATGCATTAAACACTGAAACGTGTGATATTTATTTATATTTAGTTGCTGAAGCTGCTTTTATTAAATGACACTGAAAATGAATAGCTTTTATGTAATAGCTGGAAATTTAGTGAATGACTGGGTGGTCTCGCAGTTCTGCACAGTATATACAGATGTGCCTATAGGGTTGATGGCTAACACTGCTTCCCAACAATCAACTGTCTTAAGTATTTTAATGTAATTTAATGTAATTAAACCTATTAAGAACAACAGGTTCATTCCTGTACTGCATGTTCCGGGACAGCTACACACATATACATCTATTATCACATATAATCTATTATATTAAAGGATATATTATTATATATCCTAGATTATTAGATCATAGAAGAGCGTAGAGTAATATCTTTTTAGAGGGCTCAGGATTTCTGACTCGAAATGAAAATCAGAAATATGTCTGAATAATTTCAACTCGCAAATGAACAGTAATTACTGCTGCTTTCATCAGAGTGGAAACCCTGATGCAGTCTGAAGGTCAAGCATTAAACCGTTCTTCCTCAGTGAATGTAATGCAAGCTTCCAGTAAACGTCTGAGCTAAGAGTAGAGTCACTGGCCTTGAGAGAGCCGTAATACCTCTCAATTAAAACAAAGTGGCCCCTTCACGAGTGCTAGATTGCACATCTCTTTAAGTAGGCCGCGGGTGTTAATCATTTTCCCTTAAATAAACTGTTAAGACTGCAGTTCTATAAAACGACACCGTCTCTGGATGAGGAATTTCAATAAATATGAAACATTGATCACGTTCATTCTGCAGCCTCCCCACAACGGGAGACAATATAAAACACTGCGGTGGCTTACATTTTGCCCTCGTGGGGATCCGCCTCTCGTCCCTGCAAAACAAAGTCAGTCATTAATCACGGTGAGCACCACTTCATGAGAAAACAGCACTACAGTCTATGACCTAGTCTTTTTACGAGCTCTCATAGTCAGTCAATAGAGGACAATACAGAAACACTCAACAGATGCTACTAGAAATGGCTCAATGGCACTTTTTTTTAGCCATTTCAAAAAAGAAAATTCTGAGCAGTATCTATTATCTATGAAACTAAAACCTTGTCTGGCTGATACTGATTACAGGTGGAAGAAAATATCAAAATATCAAATATCGGGATATTACGTTTGGTGATACTGTATCAGTTCTCAAAATCACAGTATCGATACACAGATTTTGCCAGACAGTGAGTGATCACTGCGTGTTGTGTTTAAACCTCTGACCACTAGATGGCAGGGTTGTAATCCATTTTTATCTCCACTCCAACATTAACAAGCAGCACAAGGGCGCAATGCTATTGTAAGTATTGGCAAACCTCTCCATATAGTGGTGTGTTTTAATAGTAGCAGTATATCATTCTGTTTGCAGTACATCATGATATATTGAATCGTGTCTGCTGTATCATGATATGTATTGTATCGCCAGGTTCTTGCCAATACACAGCCCTAATACTGATACTGCACATATTACTTTTTGTCTTGATTTATTTTAATTAAACCACTTCACTTAAGATGGTCATCCCAAAAGAAATGAGTTCAAACAGTTCAAACAAACACTCAACAACCCTACAGGAAGAAACACAGTCAGCAACTTCACAAAACACAACAGATATCACTTAGATTGAGGGACTTAACATTAAGAATGGCCATTTTATTAAAATATTGTGCTGTCACAGCAGTAAATTAGTAAAAACTGTCATTAAATAGAGTCATAACATGCATCATGTGTCTGAACACTATAATCAGCCAGAGGGCAGCAAAGAACCTGCAACTTGTTTTGGGGCTCTTCCATTCACAGACATTTTTCCCACCTTTAGAATTTTCTATATGTACAAATGTTTTCTTGTGTCTGGGCCATGATGGTTTGCCATCATTGGCTATGTTTACATGCAGCCTGATAATCCGTTAATAGTACGACTAATAGAATACACTCATGTATACACCTCAATCCGAATAAACTAGTCCGATTAAGGTCATTCCAATTACAATTTCTATCCGATTGAAAGAGGTTGGTAATCCAGCAAATAATCTGTTTATTAGAAGAATAATAGCCGTGTAAACGTCTGTATCTGATTACTTTACCAATCGGAAAGTTTAAGTACGTTCTGTGCATGTACTGCAGCGTCTTGGAGGACGTTTCAACATGGCGGGAGGTAGAAACTGGTCTTCAAAAGACAAAGTTTATCATTCAAACCTTAAAGGATTTAAAAATAGCTAGCAGGATGGATAGCTGTAAAGCAATAACAAGCTGTTTATACAAGTATAAGAGCAAAGGAACAACGGTGGGTTTACACAAACTACAGCAAATTAAAAACAGATGGAAGTTTCTCAAATCTGCGTATTACAAAGCTAAATAGCAAAGCGGTAAAATTCGTTCCTCTGTCCTGTTTTACTAAATTATGGATGAAGTCACGAGAGATCGACTCCTCGCTAACACGGATGAAAACGGTGTTGCAGGACGTGACGTCTTGCATTGGGCGCTTCTTTAAATCTATTTTAAATCAATTAAAAACATGAGCGCGCTAACTGAAAACTCAGGTAACATACTTCTGCTGGTTGCGCTCTGACTGACCTCGCCTGATGCTTGTTGTCATGGTAACGTTTACACCAAGACGTACTCTACGCATGTGCACTATTTTGGATCCAATTACTTGCCGTGTGCATGTAAACAGAGATTTTCAGGGTGTGGCGTAGGGTGAGCATATAAATACCTCAGTCTTAATCTATAATCGGAATTAATTCAATTGGATTGGAGAAAATCTCTGCGTGTAAACACGTGTAAGCCATTGATGAAACAATACATTAGAAATTAATTACACCAGTTAACCGTCATGGAAAATGCTAGAACATCTGACAGTGAACTGAAAGAGAATGTGAATCATGCAACAAGACAACAACTCTAGTCGTTCTAGTCATTCTTTCTATCAAAGAGTTCTGACCTTCATCCTATAAACATGTTGTGGAAGAACCTTGTTTAAGGAAACCCAACAATATCTATATAATTATATAATATAGTTGAAGCTGTTCTGTACAGAGAAACAGGCTAAAGTTCTTCAAGCCGATGTGCAGGACTGACCAATTACTTGAAACGTTTAGTTGCAGTTATTGCTGCACATGTACGTCAACAGATACATATATTTACCACTTACAGACATATGATACTGGATCATTTTCCTCAATGACTAAATGACCAAGTATAATATAATATAAGAAAATCATATATGGGTATCTTTACAGGCTGAATAGTTGTACGCAATTTATATATATCACCATTTTCTACAAAGTGGAATAAAAGTTAACTCGAAGCTCCTCGTGAGAGGTCGCAAGAACTTTTATTGAAACAGATCGTGATCAAAATAAAATGCAACACCTGAATGATCAAGTTTAGCTGCGATTGGAAACTCGTGTCTTATCAGCTTTTCAAAGCCTTCACGTTTCATTGTTGCTGCAGGGACCATATTTTTAGGAACGTGGTAGGGCACCGCACTGTTCTTTACACAAGGCCCACCACCACCACCACCACCACCACCACCTCCTCTTACTGCCTCTGAGTATTACAGTGACTGTGGTGAATAATGAAGAGACCGAGCTGAACATGTGGCTGTTTATCAATAGGAAGAGCACATTGTGGTTAACTAATAAGAGATGAGAGAAGGATTCTCAACCTCCATAGAGCAGTTTAGGTGTTTCTAGCTGTAGATAGCCTGATGGCAGGTAAGATAAAATTCTTGTGCGATAAAATTCTGTAATATGGCATAGAATAATGAAGAATTATATCAGTCTTCTGTATTTGTCGGGCATTGGGTAATGTAATGTAATGTGATGTATATGTACATAAATGGGGAGCATATAGGTCTAACTAACTGATTGATTAAAAGGTTTTTTTTTTCTTTTTTAATTTTAGTTGCTGTGTCTCAGGGTTATTAATAGCTGTGTGTCTTAGGGTAAGCTGTCAACAGGCAGAATGTAATTGATGCCATGCATATGTAGCTAGAAGCGCTGTAAAATTCTTTTTATATCATCTTTGTTTTTTTGTGAGTGTGTTTTTTTCTTCTTTAAATATATATTATTTGTACTTTCTGTTTAACATTTTACAGTTGTTACTGACTTTTTTTTTTCTTTCCTTTAAATATATATTATTTGTATATTCTGTTCAACATCTTTCAGTTGTTACGGTGTTTTTTATTTAAATATATATTATTTGTAATTTCTGTTTAACATCCTTCAGTTGTTACGGTGTTTTTTCTTTAAATATATATTATTTGTACTTTCTGTTTAACATCTTACAGTTGTTACAGTGTTTTTTTTTTTTTTTTTCGTTTTTTTTTAAATATATATTATTTGTACTTTCTGTTTAACATCTTTCAGTTCTTAGTGTTTTGTTTTCTTTAAATATATATTATTTGTACTTTCTGTTTAACATCTTACAGTTGTTAGTGTTTTGTTTTTTTTTTCTTTTTTTTAATATATATTATTTGTACTTTCTGTTTAACATCTTTCAGTTCTTAGTGTTTTGTTTTCTTTAAATATATATTATTTGTACTTTCTGTTTAACATCTTTCAGTTCTTACAGTGTTTTGTTTTCTTTAAATATATATTATTTGTACTTTCTGTTTAACATCTTTCAGTTACGGTGTTTTGTTTTGTTTTCTTTTCTTTAAATACATTTTTGTACTTTCTGTTTAACATCTTACAGTTGTTACGGTTAGGGTTAATGAATGAATAAAAGAATAAAATTTATTACAAAAAAAAATTCTGTAATATGAATTTGTGAATACCCTTTACCCAGGATTAAGGAAGCGTTCTGTAATATGACTCCAGGTCGTCTTCTACAGTGTAGAACTATGCAAAATATTCGTATCATTTGAAACTCAGAGGATTCATATAATCTTTGATTTAAAGGCTAAGCAAAAGCTAATATGAAAATGTCAAACACATGAATACAGCGGAGTCTGAGATCCTAACTTGTGATTATTAGTAGTCAGAAAACGTTTTTTGGGTTACAAAATCAAGGAATACGGCTAAAAAGACTCATTTAGCCCCGCCCGCACTGTTCAGAACCTGTAGGCGCTGTGTGTGTGATGTAGATGGTGGACAACAAGGCTAGAAGATGCAGTTACAGTAATGACAGAAAGGTGGTGTTGTTTTTGGCTGTAATATTTGGATGTACAGTGGACCCCCGTGTACAAATGGCCCAAAGACCCTAAAATATACTAAAAGTGGACTAAACCTGTCAACTTTAAACGGGTCTTTAAAAAAGACCATCCACTCACTCTTACTCTGTCATCTGTAGTGACCATTTCACACCTGAAGCTTATCACAACTATGGGACGTAGGCTTACACGACGACTGGATCTTAAGACTGGAGCTGTTCCAACAATATGGGCGTGTAAATAAACCAGCGAGAGATGTTCAAGAGCCTTCATGTACGTGGAGGTAAACCAGATAAGTGCCTGTTTTGGCTGATATTAGAGTTACACTTTGATCATATTTTACAACAACAACTGTACCTCTATATCGGAGTTTAGCTGGTTGCTAGGTTGTGTTCATGAATAATGTTGGCTATTTAGTTACTGTTCCACTCAGGATGAGCTGCTTGGTGGTCTATTTCTACATTAAAGCTCTTTCTAATACAAATTCAGAAATATCATTGGAACCAGCACTGGAAAATTCCCAGTCCAAGTCAGTCATAACGCTGTTTCACTGCGGCGCTGTTCACTGTTGTCCACCAGTGACGTCACACGGTAGCGAGGTGAAAAATTATTAAAATTTGCCTGTTTATCATAAAAACCCTAAAGTGACACTGGAATGGGTGTACATTTTAAGGCCATCTACGGATTTCTAGGTTCAACAAAAGCCCAAAAGAAGCTAAGAAGCACCAAATATGAAATCTGACTTAAAAGCCCATCTCTACTTTACATTACGCTCCACTACAAACAGTTCTGTGACAGCTTGGGCTAAATTGTGTTCAGACACAGACTGCTGTAAAAGAGAGGCGTAGGCACTCACCACCTCCTCCACCAGATCGTCCACTATAAGGCCCTGCTCCTCCGTCCTAACATTGGTCACCCACATCCAGCCGTCTTCAAGTTCATTGTGAACGATAAACATGTCTCCTTTAAGGAAACTGGAACACATGCAGGAGTGACATGAGTAAATGCAGCAAGTCGTAAAATGAGAATGAGGAGACCGTTTGAAAAATTAAACATTAATGTATTACATGCTATTTGGATACATATACATGAGAGGAGAGACGTAGCGCTGTTAAAATAAGAGGACGAGGCTGTTGGAAGTAACTGGTGCAGAAAAGCTGTTGTAAAGTAATACAGTCACACGTGAGCTATAAGCTATGAGTGTTCATACCTGATTTCATCTGTCTCTGGCACTTTGGTGTACGGAAGGATGGCTCTCACTCTTTTTCTGTCTTCCACAGGCTAAATGAAACAGACCCACACACACATACACACCCACCCTTAGGTCAGCATAAGTCTACTGAAACACTTCACGCATCGCTGCCATCTCAAAGCCTGAGGAAAAAAAAATTGACTACAGCAGATTTCTTTTTTGCAAACTTCTCGAGGAGTCTGTCACTTCTTCATGCATTATTTGAAATGATGCAGCTGATTAAAAATAAATGAGGTCCTCAGATAGTAAACAAGACTATTTTTGCTTTTATGCAGATCTCTGAACATCTGGGCTTATCAAAGACTTATGTGAACACGGAAATAGTTTCGGCAGCACAGTGACTGGAAGTTGACTGGATTTCAGCAACGTTACCTCTGGAGGAGCCACTGGTGATAGCAGCTTTTCACCTTTCAGTAGGCAAGACACATAGCTGTAATAACCAATGAGGTCTGACAAGGAAGAGAAACGCCTCCCACCAATGTAGTAATCCCCACACATGGCAATGATCCTGCAACAAAGACAAACATAAAGCTCAGTGTGGCACTCTGTGTAACATGTGCACATCCATCCATCCATCCATCCATCCCTCCATCCATCCATCCATCCCTCCATCCATCCATCCAGTTTAGCTGTTGAACTTTCTATGGGAATCAATCTAAAGCCCTACTCTAACTCAATGGGACCATAATCTGACCAACTTCAGATGAGCTTCATGATTTGAATCCAGCACTAATCTGCTATGTCCAAAGTTTTTTACACGTCTGCAGAGTATTCCAGTGTGAATTTTACCAAACTCTGAGAACCCTTAATAACAGTAGCCCCATCTCAATAGACATCACCAAAACCTGAAGACAAGACTAACAGCTAAATAGAACTGATTTATTGATCCATCAGGGGAAACCTTACAGAACTTCTATTCTGTACACATTGGCCAGTCGAATCAGGCACAAATTTATCTTCTGGAAAAACGAATCTAGTTAAAACTAAAACATAGACAAAACTAGAGATGGAAGGATCGATCGGCTATGTATCGGGCAATTTTCTTTCAAAATATGCAATCGGTAATCGGCTGACGTTTATTCAATTTAGCCGATCCCGAGAGCTGATCGATGGCGTTAAACAATTGGGCCTATTTTCTGTATTTCGAGCTAGCGTTTTTAATTTTAAATGTTAATTTTGTTGAAAATATTATGCTGTTTCACATGA
Source organism: Megaleporinus macrocephalus (assembly GCA_021613375.1). Taxonomy (NCBI): domain Eukaryota; kingdom Metazoa; phylum Chordata; class Actinopteri; order Characiformes; family Anostomidae; genus Megaleporinus; species Megaleporinus macrocephalus. Next base: position 11,116,166 of record CM038725.1, on the reverse strand, counting down.
GCGAGTTAAAAATGTTAATAAACCAGTTTCGGCCATGTTTCATGACTTGCTTGTGCTAATAACTTCATGTAGCTCTGCCGCGGCATATAGCCCCGCCCTCGATCGTTATCAGCTATCATCCGATCGTGCTGATAGGTGATCAGTGATCGGAATCGGCCTCAAAAATGCTGATCAATCCATCTCTACACAAAACACAGTATCTTAAAACATTCATATGGCTTAAATATAAATAAACCAAACAGGAGCTTTATCAGCACAGAGGGGAACAAATGAGACATTCTGAAATTGAAATGATAATGATGATTGAAATGATACTCTGGTCCTCACATCCAGGACAGCAGGAACAGTTTCAACAGCATTTAATTAGCTTACAAGTTTGTGTTAACAGACCATAGTGTTCACTGTGACTGACTTTTACTTATAATATGTGATAAATCCTAGTTTTCATGACGTTTCCTTCTAATCTTAAAGTTTCTGTTGTTTTAAGAGGTCAGTGTGTATGAGAACAGAATTTTACATGCAGACTGTGGGAGTGTGTTCATGCAGAGAGCAGATGAGTTCTGTTTTTCAGGTCCACCCACGCTGTCCATCTTCAGTCACCTCACAAACACTGTCAAAAATAACTTCACAAGTCTCTCCAAGTGTCTCTAAACGCAATTTTAATGAGCTCTGACTCTGCCAAATTAAAACAACAGCTCGTAGTCGACCTTAATTTTCAGAAACGCCTGTTTCAGTCACAGCAGCCTTTTATCTCGGCAGGAAAACTGGGCTGCAGTTCCAAAGGCTATAAAATGTCATTGATGCACTAAGATCTGAAGATGACGACCCAACTGCATTTACTTTAATTAGCAATCTTAACTGGTCATAATTAATAGTAGTTCATTTATTTTTTATGTTTCCATCCTGCACCACTGTGTGAATGGTCTCCTGAATGCATCTCACAATGCTCCAAACCCTTTAGTAAAGAATCTGAATCTAATCAAATCGCTGTTCTGCAGGGTTGAGATTTTGTTAAGGATCTTTAGGGGCTGGACGTTGACGGCTTGATGCTTACCTGAAGTGGTTGACCACGTTTGTCATGCTGAGGAAGGACAGCACAAAGGACCCTGGCCGCCGATCACTCTCCCTGATCAGGTAGCTGCCTGGGGTCCTGGCCTGACGCAGCCTCTCCTCGGCAATGGTCCTGTCTAGCTTCCCATGGTACCATCTGTGGGGGGAAAATAACGCAGACAAGTATCAAAAGGTTTGTTTATTTGTCATGAATATTCGCAGCTTGATCTCCCGATTTACTCTGATAACATAATTAGCTCCGTGTTTTTGCATCTCGGGCTAAATTAGCCCTAAGCATTTGTGCCAGCTGGTCCATGGGGAGTGGAATAATGAACTTACTGTGGAGTGTCCAAGCTTGACAAATTCTCCAACAGGCAAGGCGAGATGGGAGCGCAATTCGGAAGCACTTTTAGAAACCTCTACAACGATTTCGGGTTACATGGCTCGTAGGGCTCCGTGTCAGGAACAACATTTCGGAATGGAATTGTCCAAATACATCAGAAGTGAAATTTCCCCTCCTAAGAAAGCGGCTCAGCACCGCGTGAAGGCTAAAAAGCTTTTAAGCCAGAGCCCGGGCCATTAACAGTTTGCCACAGTATAAATTAAACAGTAGCTTTTTTTTAACAACAGTGGTTAAAATTTTAGGTTTCTGCACAGAGAGATCAAAATTAACACTCCTGTCTGGTTCGGCAACCTGCAACACCAGAGCCTGAAGGAGAACGGCAGAAGAGGAAGAGTGAGAACGAGAGCAAGAAAGAGTGAAAGCAAGACTGAGACAGTGAGAAAGTCACAGATGAACGAACGCTGTGCTAGCAGTTTTCAGGCAACATTTGAAAAGCCGTGTCTGGCTCATAAAAGGAAGAGGTTTCGGTGAATGCTGCTGACCATCTCTTGTAAAGAAAAGACAAGTGAAGCGGTGGAGAGAAGCAAAGCTTCTATAAAGCAAGTAAAGAACATGCCTATTCAGGCTACAAAGGACACAGTGCAAAAACTATTAACAGATGTTAATAATAGGAATACGCGTAACAACTAATTTTAATATTATTTATGGGTATCAGTGACAGTTCATGAATGTATAACCGCTTAAATGACAAAAACCAGCAAAAAAAAAAAAGGAACCCCTTAAAATACAGCAGAGGGAAGTTGGATTTTTTTGCATTGGATGTCCATAAGTATCCAGACACTTGTTATTAAAATAATAATAAAAAAATTAAAAATAAAAATGGGAAACTCTAGAGCAGCTGCACCATGCCTGACACCACAAGCTAGAGGGGTGTGACGCTTCTCAGCACTGGGCTATGAAGCAAGGTATCTGGGTTCTCTGGAGTGATTGAGCTACATCAAATATTTTTTGGACAGACAGATAGATAGGCAGGTTGGTATATAGATAGATAAACAGAATGATGGGTAGATAGATTTACCGATGGAAAGAAGGTAGCCTGACAGAGATAGATCACCGCATGTAACCCATCCCACACTCACGTATATACACAGTAGGGGGCTGTGAGTACACTTGCACGGAGCGGTGGGCAGCCCTACCACAGTGCTCCGGGAGCAGTCAGGGGTTAGGTGCCCTGCTCAAGTTGTCTTGTTGGTTCATGGGATCGAACCGGCAACCTTCCGGTCACAAGGCTGGTTCCCCAACTTCCAGCCCACGACTGCCCCAATAGAATTTAGAACTAATGCTTGGGTGCCTGAATGCAAATAAATCCTTCCAACAATGTTTCAACATCCAATGTCCAGTCTCCCCATACAAATAGAGGTGGTTACTATAGCAAAGCACAGACAAACTCCTTATCAACACCCTGGACTTCAGATGAGCATGAATCTACAAACTTTAGAATATACACCTAATATAAACCCGGAAATCTGACTGAACCTGCATGCCGAGATTCATATTTGGATATTTGGTATCTAATCTATTCCAATCCATTACCCACGTCTAAGGACAAGGAACTCAAAATATGAATTACTGGAACCTGTCTAGAAAAGTCATAGCAAAACAGACACGGCCTTCATCTTCTCAAGTTCTGTATTAAGATTCGTGGGAGGAGTCTTGAAAGCATGTGTGTGTGTGTGGTGTGTGAGGAGGAAGTGGAGAGCATGTGGTGATGGTGGGTGAATAAATGACACAGGCGTGTATTGAGAAAGGAAGGCCATGTGTTATTTTCAGAATCTGCTCGGCACCAAGATAACACACCGCGCAGCGAGCCAACACATGGCTCTACAGATCTCATGCACTTCACCACATCTCTCAACATGAGAATCACAACCAGTGTTTATGGAAAATGACTCAGAGTCAGAAATAAGCCACACCATGCACATAAACAACACACAGCTTCATCATGTTTCACTCATTCACTCAATTCTATTTATGTTGAGGTGATTTCTGATTGAGCAAATATGCTGAAGGTGCAAACACTGCAACCGTGGAACCGCCATCAAAGAGGGATCAACTAAAATGTGGATGCTGTACATTTAACAGCTTTAGGAGACCGGTCTGCATGAAGCGTTTTATAGAGCAAAACTGCACAGGCAGCAGAAGAAGGGTCCCTAAGAATTCACTCAGGATCTGCTGCCTTGCAGTACTTTACATAATAAAAAATGACATCAGCTGGGAGAGTTATTAGCAGATCAGCCAAGGCGTGCCAAAACTCTGGTTGCAAACTTGTGCTGCGCTTGTGTCTGCAGTCCCATAAAGACTGTACCACTGGTTGCGTTTTGAGCTCACTGATTGACGCAGATCCTTGACCAAGGATACTACAACTGTGATACAGCTTTCAACACAGTAGAAATCGTTTGAATAGGTATTTTAACACCCAAGCACAAATCTAGGCTATCTGGGTCTCCTTTTCCTTGCTGGAGTGAGTGCGGATCAATGGACGTGGACCATGCTCATGTATTTTGGTACTGCCCAAATATTAAACCTTTTTGGGGTGATATGGGTCGATTATAGGGCTGGGTATCGCTACTGATTTCCCGGATTCCCCAATTCAATTCGATTTCCAATTAAATTCAATATCGATTCATTTAGGGATACTTCAGTTACAATAATATGTTTTGTTTGAATATGAAGAGATTTTCAGAGAACTAATGTGGTAAACGTACAAGGAACACTCAACCTACCATTACTAAAAACATTAGTGTTTATATGTTTATATTCACTGTATTTGGCCACACCCACTTTCAAGCGTGTGTTTCTTCCGCCTTTGTGTTAGAACTTCCGCTCAGCTAACCAAAATGAATACAGTTACATGGGAGGAGACCAGAGAGGTAATAAGAATTTCGAATGGGACAACACTGTCTCATCCAAGGTTAATAACAAAGTGGGTGGATTATATGAAAAGGTGGTCTGAGGTTACCTACGGTGACGTTTTTAATTATTTTGTACTCTCAGAAAGTATAGACGATAAAAACTATACAAGTACTGAAGTGTATCAGTACCTGCACAGTGGGACGGTCGGCCGTGTACTCCTACACACAGACGGTGAGTTCATATTTCTGAAAGCCGGTTGAACCCAAGTCAAGCCAGCTGCCTGAGCCACTCTGCGTGGGTGTTAGCCAAAGCCCAGACAGCCTAGCGCGGTGGACACTGATCATAAAACAGTCACTTAACTCACAAACACCCCACGCGTCTGCTTCCTCTGAGCTTCATAAGCGAGCCATTTCTCTGGATAAGGATGCTCTGGTGCTAATTTTAAAGATCGATCTCGGGTTTATACGAATCGATATTGGATTATTCCAATGAAGATCGATTTAAATGGAAAAAATTAGTTTTTAAACACACCCCTAGTTAATTAATATCTAAGATCCTGAGGTTTAAACTCTAGGTACTCTGGTATAACCTCTAAAGACCTAACTAAAAGCGATGTTGTCTATTGAATATTTTTTTGCTTGCTTGTAAGAAAGCTATTATGAAATGCTGGTTAGAACTGTAAAGCTCTTCATTGAAATTGTCACTGATATTCGCTACATAATGGGAGTAAACGGGACAGTTATCTTTGAGAATATGGAATGGACTGAATCCTTTGCTCCTTGTTAGCTCATTGTTTTTTCCCTGCAAACATGGACAGATGATGATTCGGCACCTGACATGCTGGACCTCTCTACCTCAGATTTTGTTCGTGATGTGCCTTGTTTTTTCTGTCTGTTATGTCCCCCTCCCTCATTTATTAATTACTTGTTTTCATAATTCTTTTTTCCAACTGCCAGCTCCTGTACGTATGTCTGTTTATATGTCTGCAAATATATATTTAAGTAAAAATAAATAAATAAATAAATAAAAACACACTATAAATCAATAATGAATCAATGTTGTGATAAACACTGGCCTGCCTCACTTGGATTTACTGGATTACATAAATACCTCAGGATTAACCAACGATGCTAGTTAAGGATGCTTACGGTCCACATTAAGATAGTTATGAGCCCTTCTTTGCATACTGCAACACGATATTAGCTGTGAAGAGGCCAAGAGTAAATAAGCATATCCAGCACAGCGCTGTCAGCTCCGCATAGCTCTTCAATGACACAAGCAGGCCTCAAGCTTTCATTGCTTCCTCAATTCTAGACTTAACTTTCTGCTTTTACTGACTGCGGTGAGCAGTAAACCGTAAGGGGGCAAACAGACCCTTCGCCAGCTTAGGAGAGCCTACACAAGTAGGGCTTTCATCACACTGAGGAATGCCTGATCGTGTCAGAGCATGAAATGTAGCAATGTGTAGCAGCCATAAAGAGAAAAGGCAGCAAATGTCAAATCTTCTGATTTCACTGAGGAGCTGATAACACCATCAGAGTAACAGATGTATGTATTATTTGACTCAGACTACATGCTACACAAAAATATTCAATCTGATGTCTACAAATTTGACCTACATTACTGATGAGGCTCAACACTGGATCTGGTCAGGCTGTGCAGCTGTTGTATTGCTCCAAACATGTGTTCAGAGAAGGAATCAAATGCCCAAGACTCAAATGGAAGGAATCAAATGGAAGCTAAACATTTCCTGTTGCCAATAGGTGTTGGAGCTGAGAGTTAATCAAAATAATAGGACTATACCATCAGTTTTCTTCTTTTTCACCTGAGGTAGGGCTGCACCCAACCATTCATTTCTTAATGAATGGTTGGGTGATGAATCTAACAATTTCTTTTTTAAATAGGTCGATTGATCTAACGACTAATTTTTAGTTTGCTCTAATCTGAGTGTGTTAGGAATTGAAATGGTGTTATGGATTTGTAACCAATGGGTACATCTCTAACCACACATCTACACTCCGACAGAACTTTTAGAGACAACAAATGGCACGTAGCCTACACACTTCACGCACAAGCTACCAGGGCGTTCGTGGGATATATATGTTGCAGTGTGCCACTTGAGAAGCAGCTACGTGTGTTTTAAAGCTCCCACGGTATCGAGAACAGTCTTAGGTTCTATACTGGATGCTTAAAAACATGTTACACGTGTTAATTATCTTAAAATAATTTGCTAAGATCAGAAAAACTAGTAAACAGGTGCTGTCTTGCTGCTGTGTTGACAAAGCGCTACGGGATGTTTGGGCTTCAAGTGCTCGTGTATAGCAGCTGTACTGTTGTGATCATCTCCACTGTGCAGAGCTGACAGAGCACCACACTGTTGTGTTTCTGTGTGAAACACTCACAACTTTAGATACACACGAGTGGCTTGAGCTCATTCACTGTCACCATGTTTAATTTACTTCGTACTGCCCTCTACTGGAAGCGTTGCCGCAGAGAGGCATGAGGGAGTATAAATGAGCCTGTACTCAAGGTGCTAGTATAAAAGCACTAAAACCAGGTGCATTCCATCACAGCAAGATAGAGAAAAATACACAAACCAACAATTTAGCAAACAAATCATATAAAATAAAATTAAAATAATATATAATAATAAATTGTGAAATTAATTAATTAATATTTATTTATTCTTATTCCGTTTGGTTGCTTTAAAAAAAAAAGTTTAAACACAGTGTATAACTCCAACATGGACTGAAGGGGCTATTCTGAAATGAAAGCTGACTACACTTAAAACTGGTTTATCAGCATCTCTTCCATGAATGGACTAATATATTAGTTAATATATCTTTTTAAAGCACATCGCAGGTGAAAACCAACTACAACTGTGAAATTCAGGCACAGCGTGACCTCAAGTTACACATCTCTAGACTAGATTAACTCCTAAAGGAAGCTTTGGTAGCCAACACCGTGAGAAAGCCGAGGCTTTGGGCGAGATTAGCCGCTGTTGTCATAAACGTCGGACTGAGCCCACATCTGACAGGAACGCTGCAAGAGTTTGCCTACTGCATTAAAGTGACTCACACTCGAACAGAGGAACAGGAAACATGTTGGGTTGGACAGGCTGCGCTCTTGCAGAGGGTGTATATGTGTGTGTGTGTGTGTATGTATGTGCGTATGAGACACAACTCAACTGTCACCCCTTCAGATACACACGTCTTCACGCCTGAGACCATTTTCGAGCCGCCGACTGTTCTGCACTGCACGCCGGACAAAAATAAATAAATAAAAAATAAGTAATGAACTTGCAGAGCTCCGAGCCTCCAAATGAACTGGGTTATCTTAGCCTTTGGCTGTCTTCAATTTTGAGGATGAATGTAGGACTGCCTGGAGGCAATAGAGGGAAAACAATTTAAATTTAGGCTGTGCGGATCTCTGAGTCATTAATATGCAAGTGGAATACTGAATGCGTTATCTTACTTGCTGACAGACTGTACAGTGCATACAGTGCGTTCCAGTTCATCCTGTACAACTGTGTCACTCAACTAAATGTGTATTCTGAATTTTATTTATTTTCTTTTTTGTTATTTAAACATTCAGCTGATGGGATGCCAGAGACCAATGCACTGTACAGACTCTTAAAAATATAAGCTTCTAAACAGTTCTTAACTGGGAGGTACAGTTCTTCCATTAGGGCAGCCCAAAGCCCATGGTCATAGACCCAATGAGACCCAATGAGAATGTTGGGTTTGGACTAACATGGCCTGACCCAATGAGAGACCTGGCTCTGAAACATGCCAAAATTCTCCATTTGTATTTGATTGGTCTGTCTGGCTCTCAGTCCACCACAAAAACACGTCCCCGATTGCAAAACGTTTGGGGACCCCTGTTATAGAACACTACATAGAGGCTCTTCCCACTCACACAAATAGCTCTTTAAAGAACCCACCACTCAGATGCTCTGTAGGGAACCAAGCACAGTTCTTCTATGGCAGCCGAAGAACCCTACGTTTTTAAGTACGCAGCGTGCGTGATAAGTTGGCAATAGCCATTTTTCAGCCTTGAGGGGAAGCATTTGAATTATTCACCAGAAAAGTTTACGTGCCCAAGTGAACCAGCACTGACAAGATACCAGCAAACCAGTACAATGTTCTCTCTCTCTCTCTCTCTCTCTCTTTGGGCTTCAGGCTTGGCTTATTGAAAACAGGACATGACCTTTTTTGCAGTTAGTCCACGGCAGCCATCCTGGGGAAAAAAAAAAAAAAAAAAAAAAAAAAAAAAAAAAAAAAAGAGAGAGAGAGAGAGCGCGCGAGCGAGAGAGGAGACCTCTCAATTTACAAGGCTTCATCTCAGAGGAAGCAAGGGCAGCCTGGGCTTGTTGAAACTTGATTGAGGGGTCGCTCTCTCGCTCTTCCTCCCTCTTTTCCATCCTCCTCGATCAAGGCACTTTTAGTCATCTCCCTTTTCCCTGATGGATCCTGCACACCTCCAAAAAAAAAAAAAAAAAAAAAAAAAAGGAAATGCGTCTCCAAAGACGTGCAGTCACCACTCATCCTCATCAACAAGTAATGAAACTGCACCACTTTGCACTACCTCTGCCGTACTGCCAGACATCATCGGGGAATCAGAGCGTATCTCACATTCAGGATGAGGATATGAAGGCTTTTTAAGTCAATCTCTGGGTTTAAAGCCCAAGTAAGTGATTATTGCAATTGGCTGTGCTGCTACTGGTACTCACTACTTCAAGACTAAATGTCATATGGTATGAAAATCTATTACTTATTTTTATTTTAGCAGCACTGCCTAAACAATAACACAGTTATTGGCGCTAACTGAAAACATTATACCATTTGCTTAGAGCTGTATACTTAATTTTTCAAAAGGCATCCTTTCTGGAAATGTGTTTTCTGTCTGTTTAATAAAAGAAGACCTTAAGGAGCCTTTATTGCCATTTATTTAGAGAAGCAGTCTAACCAAAACAAGCTATGCCAAATAGGGGTGGCCATATCGTATCGTACATAATAATATCGCCAACATATTTGAATATTGTGAACGATATTATAGCCTGAAATATCGTGCCATATCACCCATCCCTAATTATCACATCAGGGCACTCCTTTTTACTGTTTTTAGCAAAAGAAAAATTCACATTTTTCTAATTTCTCATTATATATCTACTAGAGACATATTGTATCTGTCCAGTATCATTCATTTTACTTCAGTTCTGGATATACGGAGATACTTGGAGTGCATTACTTAGTATCGTGGCATTCTGGATGATTGACTTCTGTTACAATCTGATAAATTCTTGTATTTTTTTAATATCTCAGTTAGAGCTGTGCCTTATCATATCGTATGCAATAATAACATTTAAATTTAATTTTGCTGCAATAGTGTATTCTTAAAATATTTTTTAATCCAATATTTTGTCATATCGCCAAGAATATCGTTATCACAAAAATACCATGAAATATCATGATATTATTGTAGAGCCATATTGTCCACCCCTAATGCCAAGCTAGAGAGACACATAGGACACTTAAGGCTACTTATACCACAGTTTCTGCAAGTCATGTTGAGTTTTAATGAAGTAAGGAGGGTCTTTGAAAGAGAAACACTGAAAAAAACACCAGTAGAGAGAATCCTGCTCCTACATCAAACAACTTTAAAGTGCATTCTAGTGCCCAAAACTTAATTAGGCTTCGAAGGAAGAAACATGCCAGTGGTGTAAATGCTACAGCAAAAAAAAATTTTTAAATATATAAAATATTTGACTATTACTCTTACTTTTAGGTGTAGTCAGAGATAGTTTTGTTGTCCCTTACATTATGGGTCTTAAAAGTCTTCCATAAAAGCAGAATAAATCACAACAACTCAACATTGTGATCTCAACAGAAGAAAACAAATGTAGAAGACAGTAGAAAAGCTGAGCGTCCTACATCCCACAACGCAGCAGCGCAACTGATGGCGACTGTGTCCCACTTACGCTGAATTCATCCTTTGCTGCATCTTTTCCAGGACCGTTCTCTCCCGCTCAAAAGGTAAGCCCTGCTCGCTGCTTAACCGCTGCCGTCTGCCTCGTCCGTCTCACCAGACGCAACTCCACTGTGGTCTTCGCCATGGTTCCATTGAGGACTTCGGCTCTCCAGTCATCCCTTCACTCTCTGGGTCAGCACAGCAGCATGGTTACATCCACCACAGACCGTATACAGAGAAAGCTGGAGTAAAGAGGAATCCACATGGGCTGTCATTCGCGCATGACCACTGGAGGACTTCTCATGACATACAGATCCTCTGCGTGATGAGCTTCTGGCAATATGCCTCGCCTTTATCTCCTGCTTGACGTCCTTGCAGTCAAATAAAGCCCAGAATGAGCAAGAGCAGGATTGCGCTGGAGAGTTGCCACGAGAGAGAGAGAGAGAGGGAGAGAGAGAGAGAGACTGACTAAGAAGCAAAGTAGTGGGGAGGGCACGATTGCGGATGGTCCACTTCAACCGTCCACTCGCTCTATCACTTCCATTTGTGAATGGATCTCACCACACCAATAAAGAACAGATCATTAATCATCTCGCCCCAATGTCTGCTACAGTACATCTCCGAGTACTCTCAAATCAGACTGGGATTGCAATACCACTTGCAATAGATTAAAAAAAAAAAAACAATGGTGACAAATGAAGTGAAATGAAAGCTGAAGATCAATCTATTATGTTGAACAGTTCTGACCCTGAGTGATTAAAACATCCATGGAAACTTTTGGAACTGTACCAGAGCAAAGCTCACAGTATACAGTATTAAAAATAAATAAATAAATAAATAAATAAAGATGACATGTTAGAGGACTCACTGTTCATACACATAATAGCCTTGGTTGTAAAGATCACAAAGGGGACACAATCATAACTTGTAAGAACCGGTTTTTGCTACCAACGCCATTGAAAATTTCGTTAGATCATTTCAGCACATCTGGGTTGCAATTTTATGATATAAATAATGTGAGCCATCTAACAACATGGGCCTATTTATTTATGTATTTATTTATTCATTAATTTTTGCAGCTACATCTACTGCTATTAAACATAGACATCATTTAAACTGTACTTGCTACTGTAATATATGAGTTTTATACAGTAATCAACTATCCATCCATCCATCCATCCATCCATCCAAGATCTACCGCTTTTCCAGGGATCCAGGTCGCGGGGGTAACAGTCTAAACAGAGAAAGACTCCCCTATTCCCAGCCACCTCCTCCAGCTCCTCCAGGGGGATACTTTGATATAATCCCTCCAGCGGGTCCTAGGTCTTCCTCGGGCTCTCCTCCCGGTCGGACATGGCTGGAAAACCTCCACAGGGAGGATCCTAACCAGATGCCAGAACCACCTCAGCTGGCTCCGACTCGACTTGAAGGAGTAGCGTAATCAACTATCCCAACAAAAAACAGCTACTGTAATGTAGTAATCATGCGAAGCATCACTCTTAGATAGCTGTTGCTTTGGGCTGCAGTCTTCTCTGTAACTGTCTAGCACCACCTGTACCCTTTATGGATGGCTAACCTTAAAATTTTACTGATATCCGTACTTATTGACACTACTCTCCATAATTTGAGTGCGAAAAACAATGACAGGACATGAAAAATGGGCAAAGACGCCAAGCTGTAGAATTGTATGTTGTATGTAGAGTTGTATGTAGGAAACAAACATTACCTATAAATAAATATGCTGTACAACATGTAAACACCGGCTATGTTTACGTGCAGAGATTTTTTGAATTAATCCAATTATAGATTTAGACTGAGGTGTTTATATGTCCACTCCTGGTCCTGGTGTTCACAGTTTCTACCTCCCGCCATGCTGAAATGTCCTCTAAGACACAACTGCACATGCACAGAACATACGTAAACTTTCCAAATGGGAGTGCAATCGGATACAGGCGTTTACACAGCTATTAGTCTATTAGTAAATAATCTAAACAGATTATTTACAAGATTACCCACTTTGTTCCATTGGATAGAAACTGTAAACGGAATGACCTTAATCGGACTTGTCTATTCGGATTGAGGTGTACACATGGACGTATTCTATTCTAATGGAGCCGGTAGTCGGATTATTAACAAATTATCAGACTGCATAAGTACATAAACCCTGATAACAGCATGCTTTTTCCAGGGGCTTACAATATTTCTATACTGACCAGTGATCCCTACCTGTACTAACACAAAACATCCAATATTTTAATAAGTTTTTTTGTTGCTTTTTTAAAAATCACATAATCATAAATATTTTAATATCCATCGGACTGATATAACACTGATTAATATTAATTGTACCTACTTATGTATGAAAGTGTTTAGTAAGACAAACACAATATACTTTTTGTGTGTGTATCAGTAAATATTTGAATGTAAAGCCAATATCTGCACACGCGTTAAGGAAGTGGTTAGCATGCTTGCGCTCATGTGTTTGCGCTGTATTACATATACACCCAATTTTGGACCACAAGCATATGTGTGCACTGATAATATATACTGTACAATCTGTCAAAAGCAAGCCTGCTGACCTAACAGAAAAGGTGTAGGACCCAATAGCAAGGGCTTAGAATAGCATATTATCTATGAAGACTTATGTTCTTCTTGAACACTTGCACAAGCAAGGAAATGAGAGCAGCAGATGAAAAACTGAGAAAATAAATTAATTTAAATAAATAAAATAGCTTAAATTTGCTGCTTGGAAGGTAAAGAACACAATATGAATCGTCCTTTAAGATTCAAGACAGTCAATATGACAATAACAATGTACAAACAATCTACTGTGGAGCTCTGCTCTCAAGACAGTCGTGGCATGTTGGAATTTGAACACCTCCTGGGTTACTTAAAATTCAACCATTATGCAAATTACCTGGGCTAACTGGGGCGTTTTTTTCCTAAAGTTTCCATACTGGAAAAAAAGGTAGAGTGGAGAAGCGGTCCAGGAACAGCTGCGAAACAGCTTTGTTTTTCTTCACACATGACAGAGTGTCACAGCTTGTTAGACTCAGCGACAGCGAGAGCGGTAGCACATGGGTACTGTCCGCTGATATACAGATGGAGGGCTAAAAGACCATCTTTAGTGAGCAGTGACTGCAGAGCAGAGGCAGAAACCTTAAAGAGAAACATGCTGTACATTCGAGTCACTGAGAAAGGCTCAATTCTGAGTGGTTGTCCATTCAGTAGAGAACCTCTGACCAACAATCAGCTGAAGATGTTCCAGCCAACACTCACATAAACTTTCTATAAACAGTATCCGGCAAATAACTTAATTATTCTTATAAACATAACATTGTATTCATATTGTACTAATCCAAGCGCAGTTATGTTCAACAAATTTAAAAGCTATGCATGTGTATGGATGGTAGGGCTGTGTATGGGCAAGAACCTGACGATACAATACATATCGTGATACAGCGGTCACGATTCAATATATTGCGATATACTGCAATACTGAAAGAAGTGAAATACTGCAATTTTTAAAATCCCATAATAAAACACACCACTTTATGAACAGGTTTGCCAATGCTTACAACAGCATTGCGCCCTTGTGCTGCTTGTTTATGTTGGAGCGGAGCTGAAAAAGGATTACAGCCCTGCCACCAATGGACAGGGGTTTAAACACAACACAATACACTGTCTGCCAGGAATCTGTGTATTGATACTGGTAATTAATAATCGATACTGTGTTTTTGAGAATCAATACAGTATCACTAAACATAATATTACGATGTTTGATATTTCAATGTTTTCTTTGACCCCTAATGGATGATGGTGATTTACTACAATAAGAGGACATATTTTTAAACTGCAGGTCTACCCGAAGTCATATGCAAACTAGTCTTTAGTTGTTTTAAGCAAAGACACTGTGAGATTAGCTTTATTTTAAAGTAAAAACTTTAATGTCAAGCATCTATACAGACATCTGGGCGTAGTCAGACCCTTTTTATAGTTATTGAGACGTTGACAGATCCTACTGACAAGGCAAATGGCCAAGTTCACGCTTCATCTGAGAGGGTAACTTGTCTGAAACTCTCACACTACTGACCACATCAGTTTTTGCAACAGCAAGTATAATACGGCTCCTAAAACAAAAGTAAAAACATTCAAATGTCATGTAAGCTTAAATCTTGAGGTATAAAAATATATATGACAGTCATACAGGGCAAAACTAAGAAATATCAGATAATTTCGTATTCATAAAACTCACTGAACCCCTTCGTCCTGAGTACTGGCTGAGGAATGTCCTACAGCCTTGATATAGCTTGTTATGATTGAACTGTTCCGTTCTGCAGCTCTTAAAATCTCACCAAAAGGGAACCTTGCAGTGTTGTAAACATTAACCAGACGAAAACTACATTCCCACAAAGGAAACATAACTATTTATTTTGGTTTTGCGTATTTGTACCTGCTCTTTCAAAACAAATACGAACCACCCAAAAATAACATACAATGCAGTTTCCCAAGTTTCATTATCTACCAATACCACTAAAATGAAAAATCAATGCTACTAAGAGACACAGATACAGGCTGCCTGTACAGACAATATGTTTCTCTTTTTCAAAGGCCTGAAATAAACCTGGTGGGAGCTTATTATTCCTCTAATTATATATATATATATATATATATATTAATTAGAGGAATAATAAGCTCCCAAGTCTACAGCCTTAGATTTAACTCCTAGGCAAGGATCATATTCAATCATGTGGAGCTGGTCTGGATCTGAAAAAACTGTCGTTGCTCAAAAGACGGCAGTTTGCAGACGTTGTAAGAAAGCAGCCGTTAAAGTTCACTCGATAGCTAACCTGTTCCATCATCTCCCAAGAAACCACCACAGAGAGTATGAAGAGCATCGGAAGCGCCCTGTCCAGGACAGACCTAAAACAACTAAGGTGTCTGGCTAAATATACACTCAGCAAACCTCAGCAGAGTCATTCAATAAAACAGAGCCTTCACCCGATGACACTGGGATTGGCTAATGGTATGATAATGGCTGGATGGATATTTATATCCTTTAAGAAGTGCAAGTTAATAAAATGTAAGACTTTTACAAACACATCCTTAAATAATGCAAATATGGTTTATTAACGTTATCGACAAAATTACAGAAAATATCCAGATATCTAATTTTTTTCCAATATCGCACAACCCTAGTCTATGCACATATCCAAACTTCTCAGAGCTCCTTTCACTTAATATGACAATCAATAAAAAGATGCATATTATAGGGATGCATCAGAATTTCAGGCAAAATGGGTCCAGATTACGACAAAGTATCAAAATGTAACACACAGAAAATTAACTATATGATCATTAAACTGAGAAAATGTGCTTAAAGGTTATGGGTTCTTCCCCTTCTGTACCAGCGAGCGCAGACACATTTGAAGAGTAGCATATAAAAAAGGCCGGAAGTACAAAAACATCTGGCATATGGAACTACTCCACCGTTTCTTAAAGGAACATTAAACACGCTATTCATAATCTGCACTAATATTATATTATTGAAAGAATTAAGAGCTCAAGACTACAGGTGTGATACCAAAACAGGACATCCCACAGAAACGCAGCTCAATAACAGCTCAAGCTAAAACCTGGTGCTCTTTAGACACGGTTGTAGAAATAGTGGTGATGAAATAATGATAATAATGAAAAATTCAGAATACAGCCAAAGTGTACTGCACAGCTAATCAATAATGGAAAGCTTTGAATGACCAACTGCTCTCTGTTGTCAAGCACACTGGAGTTCAACAACACATTCTGTAGCCTACATTAGGGCTGCACCTAATAATTAATTTCTGAATATATATATATATATATATATATATATATATATATATATATATATATATATATATATATATATATATATATATATATATATATATATATATATGTACGCACGTGTGTTTGAAAGCTCCCGCGGTATCGAGAACAGTCTTGGGTTCTACACTGGACAATTAAGAATCGGTTAGCAATGCGTCTTTTCAAGTGACACAAGTTAATATATGTTACACGTGTTAATAATCTTAAAATAATCTGCTAAGCTTCGAGGTCTCGTGTATAGCAGTTGTACTGTTGTGATCATCTCCACTGTGCAGAGCTGACAGAGCACCACACTGTTGTGTTTCTGTGTGAAACACTCCCACAACTTTAGATACACGTGAGTGATTGTTTGTAGCTGCAGCTCACGCTCCGGATAAATCCATGCTTTCAGTAGGCGCGGCCACCTTTATGCTTATTGACGTAATTTTGTAATCGATTATGTCAATGTGTTGCCCCAGCTGCAGCCTACCTTTAGTAATGAAATATGTTTTATATAATTTTATATAAACTTCTTATATTTACAGTCAGGTCAGTTTCGTCCTGTAAATTTTTTTTTTTTTTTAATCAATTAAAAAAAGTTTACTTTTTGTGGTGAACTAAAAAAAAAAATAACTGGCTTGTTGGCCGAGTGCCTCTTGAATTTCAGCGCATCACTAATCTTGCAATTTGGTAATGCTAATTTTTGTTTGTGTGTACTGAACTACAGAAAAGCTGAAACCACATGTAGCGGCAGATGCAGTAGTGTGTGCTGGTTTGGAATTGGGTGTTTAGTATAGCCTAAAAGTTTATTACAGCTAAAGCAGGGGTCCATACTTTACTGAGCGTCATTGTAGCCATTGATTATATTCGATTAACATTCCTTAAGCAGTGCGGTTAAATCACCAAACTCTAATGCATTTGTGAGCTTTGACTTTCTCAGTACATTGAGTGTAAAATATCTTTGTTCAGCACAGAAGGGAAATACGAAATTATAATATGCATCTTTCATTGAGGCACGTTATGCTAATTGACGCAATTTTGTAATCGATTATGTCAATGTGTCGCCGCAGCCTACCTTTATTAATGAAATATGTTTTATATAATTTTATATAAACTTCTTATATTTACAGTCAGGTCAGTTTCGTCCTGTAAAAAATATATATATATTTTTAATCAATTAAAAAAAGTAAACTTTCTCTTTAAAGTGGTGAGCTAAAAAAAAAATAACTGGCTTGTCAGCCGAGTGCCTCTTGAATTTCAGCGCATCGCTAATCTTGCAATTTGGTAATGCAAATTTTTGTTTGTGTGTACTGAACTACAGAAAAGCTGAAACCACTTGTAGCGGCAGATGCAGTAGTGTGCCTTCGCTTATAAAAAATAAATAAATAAATGGAAATGGTTAGTGGTAAAAATGAAAAGTTCACACAGCATCATCTAAAAATTGCCACACAAAAAATAAATAAATAAATAAAAAAAATGAACCACAGATACACAGTCTCAGCCTGCTGCTCACGCTGAGGTGAGCCACGTGTCAAAAAGATCTGCGCATCCATGACTGCGAGAAATATTTAGCAATTATAATATGAGTGCTGTCCGAACGTTTTTCATTTGTTTGCATGTTTTTGGGATTCAACTGCCCATGCCCCACAAAGAGAGCAGCCTGTTCATTCTTTCTTTACTAAACTTTAGGTAATAGAACAAAATATACTTCATCACCTAGATTAGTTGGGGGTCCAAGCATAGCCTGTGTGTGGATAAAGCAACATAACAGGCAGTAATATTGTTATAATACTGTGATGTTAATCTACTAATATTGGAATAACAATGGCATTAAAATGTTTACAAATAATTAAAAAATAATAAATCAACCTGCTCATGGTGCACAAGACACAAATCCCTATCAATGCCAAGCAAAGACATGGTAAGCACTAGTCTCATGAGCATACTTAGCCCAGAAGGAATTACTACAACTACAATATTAAAGAAAAGAGAGAAGCCTATCCTGAGGGGAGTCCATTGTTGCTTAAGCGGCCTGAATTAGCCTAGCCTATGCAGATCCTTTGCCACTTGGCATTCCATGCTTCTATAAAGACAATTAAGCAGCGTGAGTGTTCAATTAACACCTCAGCGAACGGGAAAGTTTCGTGAGCAACTGTATATCTGGCAAAGACGCCCTGCCATGGCACGGATCTCTAAATCCATCTCTCTTTTGTTCCCTGCTCTCAAGAGAAACTGTTTATGACTCGAAATCCTCTCTAATCTTCGTGGAAACTCAAAATCAACTACCCGGTTTCAAGCGTGCTGTTTGTTTGAGCTCAAGCTTTGCTGTTCCCAGGCAAGCGTGGCCTCGCTGGGAGTTTTCTCTTTCACCTTCATTAGGCAGGAGGCTAGTTAGCATCTGTGTGCAATATTTATCCCCACTGCTGCCGTTATTGTTTATGAATGAACTGCACCCGCACAGAGGCTTGAACGATTGCGCCTGTCTCCGGCGAGCTACAAAGCATTACACTTTGTCACACATGCTGCAAACACGAGACCCTGTCCAACCACGTCAGTGTTTTCCACGCTGCGCTACACGTTGGTGCCTGCTTACAATGCACTAAGGAATAAAGGTTGCGCGTCCCAGAGCAGAAGCTATTTATTCTGCTGCGCGCCCCTCGTCGCAGAGCAAATTCAAGGGAATTGAGTAATACAATGACTACAACCTGTGTCATGATCGAATTAAGGAAATGGCGTGGCAGATAGATGTTCAAGCTTCATTTGTAGGATTGAGATGAAGCACCACTCTAGGAGTACCCCGGTCATTCATTACAAAGGATAGACAGTAATCCATTAAACTGACACTGAAAATGGCCAGAGCCTGCGCGCTGATTAATACTCAGCAAAAAAAAAAAAAAAAAAAAAAAGACCCGCTCTAAGGCTCATCCTTCTGTGCTGAACAAAGATATTTTACACTCAATGTACTGAGAAAGTCAAAGCTCACAAATGCATCAGACTTTGGTGATTTAACCACACTGCTTAAGGAATGTTAATCGAATATAATCAATGGCTACAATGACGCTCAGTAAAGTATGGACCCCTGCTTTAGCTGTAATAAACTTTTAGGCTATACTAAACACCCAAATCCAAACCAGCACATGCTATATTATAGGGCTGGGCGAGAAAACGAAAACGATAATTATCGCAAAATAATGTTTCCTCGATAGAACTATAAGACATAGTCGATAGAAAGTCGATAGAATTAAGTTCCGTCCATGTTTTGAAAGACAACACGAACAGCCAATAAGAATGAGAATAGCGCCGCCTCAAATCGATCAGGTGGCTGAAATAGAGTTCCAGTCATTTCATGTTTGGTTGAAGCAAACAGCGCAGCGTGTAGGCATAGCGGGAGCTTAACCCACCTGCTAGTAATCTGGTTATCGCAGGAATCACAGTCGAACAGAGAGAATAAAATAAGAGAAAATGACGACAGAAAACGTTACTACTACTGAAAGAAACATGTTACACGTGTCAGTAATTTAAAAAAATCTGCTAGTAAATGAACAAGAAGTAAACAAGTGCTGTCTTGCTGCTGTGTTGACAAAGCGCTATGGGGTGTTAGCGCTTCAAGTGCTCGGGGTCAGTTCTACTGTTGTGATAATAACAGAGCGTTTCTGTGTGAAACACTCCCACAAAACTTTGGATTTGGGTGTTTAGTATAGCCTAAAAGTCTATTACAGCTAAAGCAGGGGTCCATACTTTACTCAGTGTCATTGTAGTCATTGATTATATTCGATTAACATTCCTCAAGCATTGTGGTCATTCTTTGTAGCTGCACCTTGCACTCCAGATAAACCCATGCCTTCAGTAGGCGCGGCCACCTTAGCGACGCATCGATGTGCGTTATGCTAATTTCGTAATCGATAAAGATAAATATGTATGTTGTAGGAGTTTGAGTGAGAACGCTGAGGCAAAGTTGACTTTATAACCAAAAATCCAGAGGAGGGAAACTTTATTTACCGAAAACAGAATCACTAAACCAACTCCCCATTTGAGCCGACAGAGTCGACTCACCGCTATGAGTGGACATAAATAGAGTCCTTTCCTCAGCCCGAACTTAAAGCGCCAGCAACAGCCTATTTAACACAGTGTCTGTGTGTGAATACTGTTCATACTAATACTGCCCCATATATATATATATATATATATATATGTGTGTGTTTAATTTATTTGAAATACAGTTGTGCATACTCTATAGTACATTTGTCTATCTAGAACATAAAAATTAAAGCAAAAAGGCAATAGGGATTTGATTTATATCATGATATATATCGATATCGACGAAAAAAAAAATATTGTGATTTTTTCCCATATCGCTCAGCCCTACTATATTGTTGTAGTATCATAGTTTATAAATATATATACACTGGAAATTCTGTATATTCAGTTCACTTTGACATTAACTGAACCGTGATGAAAGACTCTATGATCCGTCGTGAAAAATCCTAGAGGACCAAAACTGAACAACTGAAGACTTGAGATTTACACCCTGCAGTAAAAAGTAAATTTCCACAAACAGAATGCCCGCATTCTCGTTTCACAGAACCATAACTGTCCTAAATATTAGTTGGATTTAACCTTCTTTGCTACACCTATAATAAAACGTCTCCTCATAATTAGACATGACTCATTGTGCTAAACAGCCAGTAGTCCATTCATTTCAATGTACTACTTGATTCATAATTAAATAGGCAATAGATTTCCTCACTTAAGCATTTAAAAGGGTTGTAAAGAGCAACTATGTTATTTGTATAGTTATTCATCCATTAGCAAGTTTGGTTCTAGAGTTATGTTAGTGTGTTTGCGGTCATGTAATCATATAAAAATAACACAACATTAAATCAGGCCTTCAATCAACCACAAACAGCCCCACAGTACGCATAATAAAGGCCCTGGATATGGAACAGTCGTTAGCTGACAGCTTTCTGATTTATAGCTGGGTTTGCATGACTGCTGCAATCCAAGATCATGGCACACCTCTAGTGTCGAGTATCAAAACGCAGCCAGGCCTTTCCTGAACTTGCCAGCCACGTCTGTCAGGGTCTATCAGCCGAGAGTTCCGAATGCACCCTCATCCTTATTTGGGTCACCACCAGTCGACTGAGCAAGCACACATTCCATCACAGTGACTAAGTGGACACTCCTGTGTGGAGGAGAATGGCGGTCGGCGAAATGGATGTTGAGGAGAGAGAGCCGAACCACTTCACTTAAATCTGGCAAACGTTGGCAAAGACTTTCGACAAGAATTTCATCAGTTCATGGTTAACCGAGACGACCAGCGTGGTCATTCAGACCGCACTGGTGCAAAGGAGTCATGAAGAACTTCAGAAAGAGGAGCTGAGGAAAGTGTGCACATAAATTCTGACGGCAGTCGGAGAAGTGGACGCTGACAGTGTGCGACGAAGTCTAAGAATGCGGTAATTAAGTCTCTCTTTTGCACAACATTAATCTCATCCTTGTTTGACAGGCAAAGGGCTTGTTATCGATCTTTCCTTTATTAATCTATTAGTTTCATCTGGTGTTGCCATGAGTATTTACTAGCATGAGTATGCTGTTATTATTATACTATGCCTATTATATTATACATCATGTATACAGCCTGTACTAACCCAGACCAGAACTAACTTTGTTTTTTCTTCCTCTCTTTCTAAGCTAATAACCGCCCTCCTGTCCTGCCAAATACTGTTGGAGGTCCGACCATCAGGGCCTCCTCGTCACCTAGCACCAACCAGCTCTCCTCTTTCTGCTACACTTTGACTGCATTACTGTCTCCTCCAGATGTAGCACCTGTGCAGCTTCTCTTCTTTTAGCTCATTCAGTTTATAATCAGATCTGCCAGAGTCACCAGCTACACTCTGAATTGCTTCTCATCCTCTGTACTAACCCTAACCAGAACTAACTCTTGTCTCTTTTCTCTTTCTGAGGTAATAAACGCCCACCTGTGCCGTCGAATACTGCAAAGGGCTAACCACCAAGGCCCCCCGTCACCAGTTCACCTCTCCACATTCGTGCCATTTGCTACATCCTTGACTGCATCCCTGTATCATCCTGATGTAGCACCTGTGCAGCGTCTAAAGCTTTACCTTCAGACTCAGCTTTAGTTAATAAACTGTAAATACTGTTCAACCAGAGGAGGATGGGTCTCTGCTTGAGTCCTCCCAAGGTTTCTTTCTCTAGTTGAGGGAGTTGTTCTTGCCACCGTCGCGTCTGGCTTGCTTACAGTGGATAAAGTGTTGTGACTTCATGTTTTCATGCTTCCAAACTTCTGAAAAGCTGCTTTGTAACAACATCGTTGTAAAAAGTACTATACAATTAAACTTAACTTGACTCTATACATACAAATAGTACCAACTGCATAGCTGCATATTTGCACTACCAAAGTCTGTTTACACTGGTAAACTGGTTAACTGCACTACTGCCATCACTCTCACATACATTTCTATTATTTTGTATATTTTAAATTTTATCTTTATTGTTTGTTGTAACTTGTTCTGCTTTGCCTTACATTATGCACTTGTGGAATAGCAAGTGGATGCCTTAAACTTGGGATCAATGATGTATCTATCTATTTGTCTATTGTCTATTTAAGCATTTTCAGGCATCTAATTTTGAATAAATCTTTACTGCTGCTGTTTATTAACATTTTCTTCATGCCACATGGAAAAAAACAACTTAACACTATAAGCACACTATAAGCAAAACACACTTCTACACATTTTAACACACTTATTTTTATTAACTGTCAAAAAACTAAACCTCATTTAAATCTGCTTCAATTCACATTTGTAAATGTGAATTGAAATGCTTGGGAGGTTTGAGACTCCTGCATACGTCTGTAGGCAGCATGCATCCACTTGCGGACCACTGCTGAAAGAGAAAATTTGGTTCCACCTCCACATCCTGTACTGATACGATTTGTCAGCTTTCTTTATGCATTATCTATGTAGAGGATCTGTCATGCTGCCATGTCAAAAAAAAACTTTAATACATGCTGTACAATCTTCTAATAATATAAAATTACTCCTGTAAGCAGTGAACCCATCAACACCAAAAATCAGGTCCTCACTGGTAAAGTATGTAGAAACATTCATACCAATAAATAAATAAATAAAGAATCAAATGAACTGCCTCGTCTCACATTGTCACGCACTGGCACTCGGTGGAGTCACATGCACTGCTAGTAATCATCTGAGGTCAAATTAGTGCCATTCGGTTTGGGAATACAGCTTCTGGGACTTGCAATCTGTTTGCTTTGAGCTATAAAACAATATGTGACACTCTGCTTATTTAATAATGGCGGCTGTCTGGAAGTTCCTGCGGCTGATTTTCATGCAGAAAAATCAGGAAATTAAATACATTCTGTGGGCAGATGAGGGACATTATGCAACTCAGCATGCGACATATGATGACATTATGTGCCAAGTAGAACCTAATGTAAAGTACACAACTCTGCAAAAGCCTTTAAGCTTTCGTGCCAGTTATGTGAGCTACGTTTATTGTTTCGACAGCCTGGAATTCTGTTTAAACCTATTTATTTTGGCAGTGCATTTGTTTTCTCCTGTGAATAAATATAAACAAAGATGAATAAAACAAAACAATGCATTGTTTTATGTTTTTGTTAGACGACAACAGAACATGTTTGGTAACTTCAGTGCACTGGCTTTTTTTTTTTAAGCATCAGCAGCAGTTGATATCAGTTAATGAAGCTCTTCCTCAAGGAAAGCTTAGGAAATGGTTCAGTTAACAAACTGTTGGATATCAAGACTCAATGTATTGCTTATTTGTATCTACTCTAATGTTAAATGTTTTAGGAATAAGTGCTTACTACCCTTAGAAATGGCTTTGAAACATCACCAACTTGTATTTCTATGACTAGTAAACAGTACTGTATATGGTCTTCAACTCTAATAGACTAAAATAGTTTAAATGAAGTACAACTCGGACACCCAGTCATCCCATCTTCAAGTATATGTTACCAAAAACTCCCACACGCTTTCATACTATTACTGTACAATGATCAGCATCAAAGCATGGGAGTATAAAGGTAGTCACTCTCTGTATCACAGGCTAGTCACCATTGGGTTTCACATATAAAAACAAAAAAGCAGCACTTCTTTTGCACCTTTCATTTCACTAAGCATTTACAGGCTCTGTCAGGACTATTTCTGATGGGATTACTAATTTCAGCTCTGTTTCTGTGAAGAGATAAACCTCAAAGCGTTGACGTCATTTGGAAGCATGTAAAACTTTTGTCTCACATTGATATACCTGCGTGTGTGACAGGTTACAAACAACGTCTAGGCCTGCAGGAACTGAGCGACCGCTGCTTTTTTTTCCACAAAAACATATGAGCTTGCAATCTGATGATCAAGTAGTGCATAGTGCACCTATTAGTCACCTGTATCTTCTGCATGGACATAACATGTGCTGCGTGGTTTGGATTCCTTAAATAATGCATTTTTTTTTCTTCTGAAGGAAGAAGATGATACTTAACTAAGAAAAGCCAGTATGCTTACAATAGTCTTAACACTATATCATGCTTTGTTCAGGCCTACTAACAGATATGCAGCCAAGAGAAGTGCAGAGGTAATGTTTTCCCTTTAAACCACAATGTTTCTGAATTGTGTCATAAGAAAATTGAGTCATTTGACAACGAGCAGTACTTAGATATGAATGGAAGTGGATTTTGAGGCCGACCTGAACCCATTTCAAACCACACTGTCATAGATGGCTTACAGTTGCGTAACAGGACATAATCATCACTGTGGTAGACTTCACTTTTTATGAATTAAATCAGCCAGCAGACTCAGTGCTACTACTTCAGGTAGGTGGGCCTGCGGATCAGTCAGCTGAATGGAACTTCATAAGCATATATAGCTATTCAGCTGATCGTTCGGCTAGTGAAGTTGTGCTTTTCTCCAACCCTTAGTGAGCAACTTAAACTCACCACAACTGTGTGAAAGGCTGGAGATGTTTAGATATGTCTGCACAGGCCTATTAATCAAGCTGACAGTCGCCACGGAGGGATATTTACCCTTTAAATACAACATTTCTGTAATGTCAAGTCGTTCACCAAGATTATGCAGGAGCATGGAGGTCTTGAGGGACCTAACAGACACGCTGAATTGAATTTCAGGGCACAAGTATCATATGGAAACAGAACACATCCTTACTGGTTAGTAGGTGGCGCAGAGAGGGAGAAAACAGCCTCCTCTTCCTCGTATTCCGGTCCATCCTGCTGGTCGCTTTCGTCCACGCTCCCGTGTGCCCCGTAGCCAGGAGGTGGGGGAGGCGGTGGAGGCAGTGGAGGGAAGACAGAAGGCCCATCTGAGCCGGCTGAAGTGGGCGACATCCGGCTATCTGGTCCCTCCGAGGTGGGGGAATAGCAGCCTCCCCCAGCAGCAGTCCCTGAGCTCCCTGATCCGTGAGCCGCGGGCTGGCCGCCACTCCCCGCGGCCGACAGCTCTTCTCCGGCCACCGGGTAAATCATCACGTCGGAGAGGCCGTCCGGGGACGTGCGGGATGGCTGCGTACGAAAGTCGCTGACCCGCACCCGGCTAGTTTTGGGGTAAAACGAAAAGTGGGTCGAGTCAGGCCCTCTGCTGCCGTCCGTAACCCCGGTCCCTGGCGGAACAGTGCCCCGGTCTTCGTTCCTGACCTCCGGGTCCATGAAAAGCAGGAGATAGAGGGGGGGCTCGAGAAAGAGAGCCTGCCCTTCTTTCTTTTGTTGTTGTTCACCCTCAAATCCCTCCTTCAAAACGTTCCCAAAGTATTCGATAAAGCGAAAAAAACAAACTTTCCTGAGGGAAACTAGCTCGGCTAGCTCGCGCGCTAACCGAACGTTAGCTAGCTCCGGCTAGTCCCACGATGCTAGCCAGGCTAGCTGACGGGCACACTTGATGAGTTATGTCTTCATTGTTTCCTGAGTTTTCGAGTTTAGAGAGACAGAGAAAGAAAATAAGAAGCCCGCTCCGAAATACTGAACCCCAAAAACGAGAAACCAGGGAAACAATACGAACCTTTCTGGCTTCCCGCAAACCCCAGGTCGTGGTAGCGGTCCACTTGACGGGAATGTGCGCTTTTATTGTCGGTGTGTGCGCCAGTCTTCTTTTTCTGTAGCTCTTATTTTCTTTCCAGCTGAGTTCCGAACAAAACACGCCGAGTCGCTTTCCGAAGCGATGCTCGCTTACGTCCTAAGGTACGACACTCGTCTCTTTTTTCATTTCCACTCAGTCAGGCGCGCTGTAATGTTTTCCTCCTGCGTAACTTGTCTTTTCTTTCGAGATTAGTTGGACATTTTGCCACAGCTGCTCCCAGTCCCACTCCTTTCCCCCCAGACCCTGCTAACAGAGCGCCGAGCGGCTGGGAACTCGAGTGTCGGACTCATGAACGATTCGCTCTTGTCAGTAACCCAGCTGAACCGATTCACAAGTCCAAATGAATCTTTATTTATATATATATATATATTTATATATATATATATATATATATATATATATATATATATATATATATATATATATATATTTATATTATAGATATTTTATTGATTCCGAAGGAAATTTGGTCAACCAATAGCTTATTCACAAGACAGGAACACAATACAACACAATGCTGTCACCAATAAACAAAGGGTACCACATTTACGAATTCTGATTAGAGCAGAAAAGAAACCCATCCTGTACCTATCACTCACATATATGAAGACTACTTAGAGCAGAAAAGTAGCCCCTCCTGAGACTATTACCACATATCATCGCTGTTCAATAAAAACATGTATCTTCGTTTTTGTCAATTTTGAGTTTTCTACATCATTTGAACATCCCTATAGTCATGTACATTGTTTCTGAATTTTATAGTGAATGGACCAATAGAAGTGCTCCAAAACAGCTCTGAAAAATTTCTGGTTCCATTGACTTACATTGAAAGTAAAGTAGGTTTTTGGTCTCTCCTGTAAAGCTGCAATTCTGGAGTTTTTCAATGGACAGCGACAATATATGGAGACTAATAAGAGCAGAAAAAAACCTCCTGTAACTATTACTCACATACACAGAGACTAGTTGAGCTGAACACTCCATACTGAGCAAGAATAGACATACAACAAGGCGCGGTGCCATTAAAACGAGGATGAAGAAGTGACTTGATGAGT
Source organism: Megaleporinus macrocephalus (assembly GCA_021613375.1). Lineage (NCBI taxonomy): Eukaryota > Metazoa > Chordata > Actinopteri > Characiformes > Anostomidae > Megaleporinus > Megaleporinus macrocephalus. The sequence goes on along the minus strand of CM038725.1, from coordinate 11,088,855 downwards.
ATAAAGTGACTTGATATTCATAATGAGGCAAAAAAAAAAAAAAAAAAAAAAAAAAAAATATATATATATATATATATAATGTAAGTACATTTATACATACATATACACACATACCTACCTACACTTATCAACTATAAATAAATAAAGTTAGAGGTCATGTAACATGATCTGCAAATGGGAAATGGGCTATATATGCAATATCTGCTGCTAGAATGTATTAACTCACTACTGTTGTTATAACTGCTACCTATGTTGGCATATGTCAGTTTGGGACATTCCTCTTTGCATAACCCTACATATTATCAGTACCGTAAACTGTCCCATTCTTTTGAATAGATTCCTTTGTGTATGTATTGTATGTCTTTGTATGTATAAACATATTGTATCGTCTTGCACTTGTGCTTTGTGCTTGTATGCTTTCCTGTATATCTGTATGTAGTTGAAATGCAACTAAAGCATCTTGAACTTAAAGCCAGTGAACCATACGTACATAGACCTCAAGAATGTAACCACAGGTTCCTTAAACCAGCCTAAAACCCAGTCTAGGCAAACTCGCATGCGTCCAGCCGGATAACTGCAATAAAGTGTGACCCCACACACATAAAAGCAACACTTTGCATAGCTTGTTGTGTCTCTACACAGCTGTCAGTTCTCGTTCCCGTGTCGTGTGAACAGTTCGACTCGTTCAAAGGAGTCGGTTCGCTAAACTGAATCGAACATTCACCCAAACTCGATGAGATCTGTTGCTCCTGCAAATATTACAATCATCCAAATAATGCTGTTCTGTCGGTTACTTCGACGCTCGTTTGCGTACATATCTCCACGTTCATGTATCAAATATCAGATTCCAGCCTCTTTAGGGAAGTTTCTTAATACGATAAGAATATTTCAAGTCAGTGGTGCTGCATAATAAGGAAACGCAGGAGCACAGCAGGAGCACAGCTTCAGGAGGCCACAGGCATTTGGGCAGCAATGTGTATTATTTTAAATATTGCTCATATTCACTGAATCACATCAGGCATCACATAAAAAAACACACTAAGCTTTCTACTGAGCCGCACTTCACCACTGTACCACTTTTCCACTGATCACCACACAGCATTGTGGTTTACAGTGCTGAGCATGGGCTTCATTAAAGGGCAAGTACACGTGTTTTCTAAATGTATAATCATGTTAAATCATTAAGATGTGAACAAATCCAGAGTGATTTGGTTTTAGGACATATTTGTCGTATGTTGTCACGGTCCAAAGCTGTTCTTGTAATGCAAGTCAATGGAACCTGAATGTTTTCCAAGCTATTTTGGAGCATTTCTATTGGCCCACTCATCATGAAATGTTCACACAATGTAAACAGCCATTGCTGCATTCATAGAATGGGGAGTTGTTTATGTTTACACCCCCAGAATTTACATATACCAGCTCACTTTTCCAGAGCACCAGAACAACAATGACAACAGAGCTACAGGATCAAAAACAGCACACTGTAGAAATGTATTGTTCTGGGCTGGAAGGGGATGTCAGTCCTTTCACTCTTCCCAAAGAACCGTCAGTGGGCACAATGCATATCGTGGCTGTCCATTGAAAAACAAGTGTCTTAAAAAAAAACAACAACTTTACAGGAGAGGTCAAAAACAGTCCTTACTTTCAATGTAAGTCAATGGAACCAGAATATTTTTAAAGCTATTTAGAAATATTTCTATTGGTCCAGTCATCATATAATTTGATGGCAATGTAAACGGGCGCTGTCGTGTTCAAATGATGTAGAAAAATAAAAATGGTCAAAAATGGAGATGTATGTTTTTTTTACTCATAAAGATATTAATCTTCAAATGAGGCTGAAATTGGCTTTCTGTTCACCAGCTCCTTAATTCCGTTCCACCTTAAATGCTATGGCTGGGACAGGTGTTAGAATATAACAACAGCACCACTCGCAAAAAAAGCTAATGAACAAGAAGCCAATTTCAGTGAGCACATGATTAAGATAATGCAGAACTTTAAAGTTTCATTCCACACAGTTTCTCAAACCTTAAACAACATTAAGCAGCTTCGCTTAGTGTTTGACACTGAAGAGACTGAAGAGAGCAGTTCCACCTTTATTTGCATCACAACCCAACAGTAGCCTGTAAGTAGCAGCCATGCTGTGTGGGTTTATTGCTGTTTGCAGGTTACAGCAGATCTTCTTAAACTGAAAATTTCCCAGTGAGCACTTTAATTCACTTTGTTTTAATGTTGAGATCAAAAGAAAGTCAGTAGTACAGGTAGCATTACATACTAGCCAGCCTCCAATGACTATCATAGCTAACTAAACAGTAAGTGAGTTTGATTTTATTTGAGGAATGACAATAAAAACACTTGCCTTTTTCAACACGGTGCTTGTGTAAACCAGAAAGTTGCATCAGAGCTCATTAAATTATTCATAAGCGTAACCAAAAAGGCAAAACAGCTTGTTTTATTCTAAGGCTACATTCTAGGGCATGTAAAACTGCATCTGGCCATTTTTCACCCCGACCAAAGTCACTCACCTACTGTGTGGAATGTTATAGAACAATTTTAAAAGCTTAATAAATGCATTCTATGGCACCTTTAACTCCTATAAAAAAGGTTTTACATTCAGTGATTATGGATGTGGGTGACATGGTGGTGTAGTGGTTAGCACTGTGGCCTCACAGCAAGATCAAGGTTGGACTCCCGGTCTGTTCCGTTCTGTGTGGAATGTGTATGTTCTCCCTGTGCTTGAGTGGGTTTCCTCCGGGTACTCCGGTTTCCTCCCACAGTCCAAGCACATGCATGTTAGGTTGATCGGTCACTCTAAATTGCCTGTAGGTGTGTGCGTGAGTGTGTGTTGGCCATGCGATGGACTGGCGACCTGTCCATGGTGTACTCCAGCTTTGCCAGATGACACTGGGATTGGCTCCAGCGCCCCCGTGATCCTGAATAGCGAAATGGGTATGTGCCCTAATAGCAAGAAGGCAATGGCTCACTGATGGCAAAGCTGGTGGTCCACTGTAGTATTAGACAATTTTCATTACTGATTTTCCACTCACAGTCCAGTTTATTTATTTTTCCTTTGTCTCTTTCTTTCCTTATCCCCCGTAAATTTCAATTAAATTTTTTTTTATAGCAAGAGAGCAGTGGCTCACTGGCAGGCCACTGTATATATATATATATATATATATATATATATATATATATATATATATATATATATATATTACTTTTGTAATAATATTAGTTTATTTTTTCAAATAAAAGTTAAAAGTTAAAGTTTTAAAACTAGTTACACCTTATACACAGCACAATGCAGTGGACCTGCAATGTCATACAGTGAGTGATATACTAATGTTATCCAGCCAGTGGACAGATATATGCTTGCTTTCTGGGTGCAGGAAACTAGTGCCCAAAGACTTTTATTATTATTATTATTATTATTTAGATTTATTTGATCATAATCAACATTACATTACAACCTATAGGTTCAGAAATAGGCACGTTGGTTCCCTGGTAACCCTGGATAGCAAAGGAAATGGCTATATTTAGTTCAGTGGACACCACGATCCTGTCCCCCATCCCCACCACTGTAAACACATAAACAATGTTTCTCCACCGTGTACCACATTCACATCAAACCACTCTGACTAACTCACACCTCACTTACATCTCATTGTTTCGTGGGCGGTTCCCACAGTTCCAGCTTTATCTGCTGTTTGCTTTATCTAAGTACGTGTGGGGTTTGTTGCTGGAAATGAGGAATCAGAGTTAAATCTGATGTAGCCATGGGAACCAGGAGGGCTGTGGATGCATCTGCGTTTGTTGCTACTGCTGTCCCCAGTCCAAACATCTGCTTCCGCTCAGTGGCATTTCCCATATGTACAGTTAGTAATTTGACGGAGCGCTGTGCCAGCCCCAAATGTGATTTGGCCAGTAGAATTCATGGACAAAACCTAAATCCGTACCATTTAACTGGGCTGTAGATTCACTTGATGTGATTAGCAGTGTTTACCACTGACTCTCACCGCATGGACAAAGCAGCCCAGAAAATTCACACCATAATAATCTGTTTATGGAACAGAGCAGCATCAGTGGTGGGAGGATGGGTGGGGGTAGGAGCATCACCACCTTTTATTTGTTTCTTACTTTATTTTTATCACTACCTGTTCACAAGCCACTGCCGAGTGACGGCCAGTGAGTGTCTATATATACAGAAAGATTTGAGTCCATCAACTTCATCTGTGTATATATATATATATATATATATATATATATATATATATATATATATATATATATATATATATATATCATCCCAGGTATTGTAAAACGTTATGTGTGGGCATGCTGTCATATTCAGGGCTTGCTTTGTGCATGAATGACAGCGGCTCGAATGGTACTGGCTTAAATTAATATATGAGATAAAAAAATTAAGTAAATTCTCCAGCCGTATATTGTCCTGTTAGTATTTATTGTGCAATTAAGTTCTGCACTGTACTCATTGTTAAGTACTGTTAAGTTTTAGGCACTTGAGGACATTGATATATTTAAAAAGCCATTTTAGCTTTTATTTACTGAGCAATTTTTTTTAAAAATATTTAAACTGTATTAATACATTAAGTAGTGCATTTACATACGTCAGTGTGTTCATATAACCCTTTTCAAGCTTCTCCTTGTGGAAACAACCCAGTATTATTTACAGTTCTCATCTAATACCTGCTTTGACTGCTTAGTACTTCATTAAGCTAAATCAAGATTGCTGCTGAAGGAACTGAATACATTCATACAATGTCTGGGGCGTCCAGGAGAAATCTGGAACTACACTTTGTTCTTCAAACTGAAGCTCGAGATAAGCTCAGAATAAGATATTAATGCTACTTTGTATTGTATTTATGCTTATTTACATGTTCTAATGATATCTGGTGTTCTTACTGCAACTACTCTATCAAGTCCGGTCACAGTTCTGCTGTTGTGTGTTGCATGATGAGGCCTGAGCAATGACATGTCATTCCAGTGTACACAAGCTATATTAAGGAATGACAATAAAAACACTAAAATTAAAGTTAAATTGCTATTACTGCTATATATTAAGCGTATACTAAATATATTGCCAATGATCTATTTTATCTTATTTTATGTTATTGTAATTGTGACTGCTATCTGTTTTATAATCTGTTTAAACTGTGTTTTATTTAATTTATTACCTCTTGAGCAAATATTTTATGTTTTTGTTCTCTGTGAGAAAATCAGTTTGGGAAGCACTTCGGTTGCATTACAGTTGCTTGTATGAAAAGTGCTATACAAAATAAATATGATCAAATTGACTGGTTTACTGCTCACATTTCATGCCCAGAAGCTGTGTCAGCCATCCAGAAAGTTTTTATTTTTCATACTTATTTGCTGTCACTCTTCGTCCAGTTTCCCCTCGTACTCATCCTCTCTCTGTGCCAGCAGCTCAGACGCTATAAAGACGCTCCCCCACACGCTCTGGATCTTTTCTACCCAAGAAACAGTTTGTTTTCATTCCGTCTGCCTTCATCCCCTTGAGCATCCGCATCGTTTTTCATTCTGTCATGTTGGCTTGTTTAACAGAAAGCATTGTTCACCCTAAACATTATATATATTCATATCTATATAGTTATACACTCACTGGCCACTTTATCCAGCAGCGCTGTGGTGTCTGCTCCACTCATACCAGTGCCACACACACACACTACCACCTGCCACATCTGCCCTCTGTCTGGCTATCTATCTTTGTTTACACGCCCTTGTTTGTCCCATGTGCTTGTGTTTATGTTTCCCACCATGTGGATCTGTTTTGTCATGTGCTCTATGTCTCCGCCCTCTGTCTCCGCCCCTCACCTGAGCGTGTTGTCTCTCCCTTGATTAGCCCCAGGTGTTCTTTGTTAGTTCCTGTATTTATCACTGGCTGTCTGGTTAGTCTGTCCTGTCCGGTCCGGTCCGGTCCGTATAGTGTTGGTTTTAGGTTTGACTTGTCTTTGTTTTCTTTTGTTACTTTGCTAGTTAGTCAGTGTTCATAGTTCCTTGTTTTCTTTAGTGTCATTTTGTTTGTGTTTTGTAATAAATGTCCCTCTGGTGTTACATTTGCATCGTGCCTCCTCGTCCTGTCTCTCCCACCACCACACCACCATACCACCATGTCAGTCTACAGACTACAAAGTGCAGGATGGTCAGTGGGCCAGTGTGTGTCTATATATACAGGAAGATTTGAGTCCATCAAAATATATATATATATAATCATCCCTGGTTCGTAATGCGTGGGCATGCTGATAGTCATATTCAGGGCTTGCTTTGTGCATGAATGATGATAGCAGATCTAATGGTACAGGCTTAAATTAACATATGAGATAAAATAAAAATGTTGCATGTGCCTTTAAACTTGAACTTAGACCCTAATGATTGAAGAGTCCACATTGCTTAAGTAAAATTCAAAAAAGATTATCTAATTGTGATTCATTTCAGTAACTCCCCTTAATTAATTTAACATCACACTGATAGACAAAAGTACCTAGACACAGGCTGAGCATATAATACTCAGAAGTGGAAATAGGAATACGTGGGATACTAATATGATTAGAAAATTACAGTAAAAGCTCATCAGAATCAAGCAAGGACATGTTGCCGCACTGCATAGCTAAATGTGCTTTTTGTGACTGCAGTGTGCCCCCCTCAGCCCCCCGCCAGCACAGGCCCTGATATATATATATATATATATATATAAATCTCCTGGTATGGCCGCCAATCCAAGTTAAGGATGTTATTGGGCTAATGGGTTGTTAGGACACTCTTGCTGAATTGTGATGCACAGCTGAAAAACATTCTACTAATAAGTGAGTATAAAAGGGAACAACATTCTAGGTTAGTTTAGTATCTGAAGCATCAGCAGTTGATGGCTTGCTGACCGACTCAAAATGGCCAAAAAGAAACAACTTTCTTTAGAGACCCGTCAGTCCATTGTTGTGTTAAGGAAGAAGATACTCCATTAAAACAAGAACATTTCACTGTGATCCCAAACTTTTGAGTGGTAGTATGTGTGTGTGTGTGTATATATATATATATATATATATATATATATATATATATATACACATATATATGGATGGATGGACACAGACTGTCTAAACACGCTGAAGTAAGCACAATAAAATAATCCTCCTTTGCAGTAAAATTTAATTTTCACAAAATAATTTAATTTTCTGAACATTTATTTATAAAATAATCACACCAAGTTACTTCCAGCTAGTTTCACTGTCAGCTGTAGAGAAAAACATAAAATTGTCCCTAAACTCAGCATAAACAGTGAACGAAGGCTTAAAAATAAGATTATATTATATTATATTATATTATATTATATTATATTATATTATATATTTGCATATACAGGCACATTACCACATACTGAGAAATATTTACAGCAAAGATGTTGAAACATTACATTGTAACTTAACATTTGACTTACTGACACTTAACCTAGAGGCAGACTGTATGGCCAAAATATAATTTTGCAATATTTACAATACACAATATATCATGATAATCAATTTTTCAGACATCTGATCAAAAAAAAAAGAATTGAGGAGAAGACAGTAGTGCTCAATTTGAAAAACACTATCAAAAACTGATTACAGTGAGTCAGTATTAAAACTCACTGTAACTAAATCCAGTTAAGCTGGACTAATTTTGCTCTTATTCTGATGTAACCAGCAGTTGGTCATTGTTGTACGAGTACTGATGATATCCACCAGCATATAGTATTTTACAGCTCCAGGTTTTATATTTTAAAAGTGGGAATGTTTGTTTTTCTATGATAATGCCCGTCCGGTGACTTATCACAGACAATAATTTCAATGGTTTTTTTCCATGAACTTTCTCTCCCTGAACTGATCAGAGAACAGAAAAACAGTTGATTCGGTCTGTTTTTCTGTTCTCTGATCAGTTCAGGGAGAGAAAGTTTATGAAGGCACATGCAACATTTTTATTTCAGAGTGATGTATATGGGATTAGAACACACTGGAGTACCCCTGTGCAGTCTATCTGTAGAGTGTGTAATGTGAGCTCCTTTCACTTTCACTTTCGTCATTATCACTGTCTCTCACTGCATCCTCTTGCTGTCCCATCACGCTCCTCGAGCACTAACACCCCTCACTGTTTCACCGATTGCTCCTTTTATGCTCCTCTCTCACGTCTCTTAAGCAGACACGAGCAGTAAGCCTGGGCCTGACATGGAGGAGGCTGATGTATGCTGTCACTCTTCATCAACTTCCTCCTCTTTCTCAGCCTCCCCCGCTTTCCGTGCTGTGGCAGGCTCCAGCTCTGACATGAAGTGACCTCCCCCGATTCCTCAACCGCCCCCCAACAGGCTGCACACATGGCCAACAAACAGGAGGCGGGGACGAGGGGGAGGGTTGAAGTGACGGTTCACCTAGTAATCAAATTTGGTGTCCGGTTTGCGGCCAGGAGGCAAATGTAGCTTGAAGGTGATTAAAGCTTAGATTTACCTGTTAGTACCATATAACTGCTGCTGTCTATTCAAAAACATGATGCATAGCAAAAAATCTACACCTTGAGTCTTTACTTATATTTATATTGTTTTATGATATGTATCCAAAATAATATTTCTTCATATTGTAATGTATGTATCTGGAAATAAAATGGATTATTTGTGTTACATACTGCATCATCACTGTCCAAAGAAAAACATGTAGCTCCATTTTTGTCAATTTTCATTTTTCTATATCATTTGAATATGACTGGACCAATATAAATGCTCCAAAATCACTTGGAATAAAACCTCTTTATATTTACAACTTACATTAAAAGTTAAGAGGGGCGGCACGGTGGTGTAGTGGTCAGCACTGTCACCTCAAAGCCAGACGATCGGGGTTGGATTCCTGGTCCGGGTCGTTCTGTGTGGAGTGTGTATGTTCTCCCTGTGCTTGAGTGGGTTTCCTCCGGGTACTCCAGTTTACTCCCACAGTCCAAACACATGCATGTTAGGTTGATCCGTCACTCTAAATTGCCTGTAGGTGTGAGTGTGGGCGTGAGTAAATGTTGCCCCCCCCTCCCTACTGTAAACTTACTTTGGACATTAAAAAAGTTTGTTTACAACAAGTGCTGCAGATCTGAGGGCTCTGCTTTGTCTGTTGTGCAAAAAATAAAAGCTAATTTTAGCTTCTTTATTAAAATGTATGATAGTGCCGGCCAAATATTATCTGTATTGTTTGTGTGTTGTTTTAATCCTAGGACAAACACAATATGGATATACCCTGATCACTGTAATAGATCAGAGTAAGAAAAGAGAACGTTTTCCCCAAGGGAAACTAATTCTGAGCCTAATCTAAACCTCAACACAAAACCCAACTCTCACCCTGGTCCTAATCTTAACCCTAACATTAACCCAAAGCCCAAGCCTTACCCTGGTCCTAATCCTAACCCTAACCCTAACCTCAACCTCAACCCAAAACACAAGCCTCATCCTAGTCCTAATCCTGGCCCGAACCTTACCCTCAACCCAAAACCTATGCCAACCTTCACCCTGGTCCTTCTCCTAACAATAACTTTAACCTCAACCCAAAACCTAACTCTCACTCTTGTCCTAATCCTGACCCCAACCTTAACCTCAACTCAAAACCTAATCTAACCTTCACCCTGGTCCTAATCCTAACCTTTACCTCAACCCAAAACCTAACTCTCACTCTGGTCCTAATCCTGACCCCAACCTTAACCTCAACTCAAAACCTAATCTAACCCTCACCCTGGTCCTAATCCTAACCTTTACCTCAACCCAAAACCTAACTCTCACCCTGGTCCTAACCCTAACCTTAACCTTAAACCAAAACCTAACCCTCACTCTGGTCCTAACCTGACCCCGCCTTAACCTCAACCCCAAACCTAACCCAACCCTCACCCTGGTCCTCATCCTAACAAGAACCTTAGCTTTAACCCAAAACCTAACCCTCACCCTCACTCTGGTCCTAATCTTGACCCAGACATTAACCTTCACCCAAAACCTAACCCAGTTAAGCTCCAGTTAAACAGAATGGTGTAAGCAGCATGTCGGTAACTGGCTGAGGGTGTTGAGATGGTCTGTATTATACCTGTTCAGTGTTCAGAAGTTCAGTGACTACTCTGGTTAACATCTTCAGACATGAACCGGGACACTTTACTAATATAAAGTCTACTGATAGTCTACTGAGAGTGTTCAGATGTTTCACTGCGGCTGAATCATGGCATGAAACTAAACTACAGCTGTGTTGAATGTGGCATTACATAGCAGTAAAACATCTAAAGTTATAATAATAATAATAATAATAATAATAATAATAATAATAATAATAATAATGCTTTTTGAATTAGACTAGAACATTCTTGAAATCTGTCATTGGCAACATCAGGAGCCTCAGCTATGAGAGTCATCAGACCAGATGGTGCTGAAAAATCATGTAGGAAAGCCTCTCCAGTGTTTCTCGTCCAAAGTGTGGTAATTCGTTCTTTGTGTTCTAGGTGGGAGTGGGCTGCGATCTCTGCGGCGTTATTGGAGCTCGCCGTTGGGCGCCAGGTTCCGTGATGGGGAGAAGATTTGTGGGGAAGCGGGTCAGTCCTTTGTCCTGCCTTACCGGCGGCTGGAGCATAATGAGATTCAAAGCGTGGTACAGCTAATCGTCTGTCTTAGGAGGTAAGCTGAGTGTAGGAGCAGCGGCACCTGCTGAGGAGGCCTCTTCTCTCCTCTCTCAGTGTGTGAGTGTGAAAGCAGCTGTTGAGGAGTTGTGCTCCTCCTATCTGTCAATGTGTCTGTTAAGAGAGAGAGGGCGTACCTCGGGGAGGAAGCAGCGGAAGATGGAGTGTCAGGGAAAGTGGAGTAGGTGCGCTGCTGAATCCCCCGCTGCATATATTTACTGGTGGTGTATTGAGTGTTCTGCCAGAGCTGGATGTGATGAATGTGTGTATTAAAGCTAACAGCGGAAACCTCAGTTTCTCCTACACACCCTGTGCCGTGCTAATGATGTAAAGCACAGTTTCACCGACAGTCAGTGCGCCGCCTCATTGAAGGTGTAGTTTGAAAAAAAAAAAAGAAACCAAATCTGCCCAGAAATTCACTGGAGTCAAGTCACATTATTATGACCACCAGCCAATATACAGATTAGCCACCGTGTGCAGCACAGACAGCAGCTAGACAGACTGGGAGACCCAATAAGGTCTTGGTAGGTTGTTACAGGTATCTGGAGCCATGCTGACGGTAGTGCATCCCACAGCTGCTAGAGGATGCCTAGGGGCTAGGATCCATAGAGCCAACATCACAATTGAGGCGGTCCCACAGATGCTCAACTGGGGAATTAAGGGTCCAGGGTAGTACTACAAAGTCTTGGTCAGCTCTTTCAGCCGCGTGACAAGTTGCATTGTTTTACTGGAAGATCCCATCCACCCCAGGACAACATGATCTGCAAGGATACACCAGCCAGACCATCTGGCTCCACCAAACTGTTCCACCCCAGACATTGGATGTGTCTCAAAACCTAAGGTGCATCCGAAATCGCCTAATTGCCTACTACACAGTAGGCGAAATCAGTAGGCTAGTGTGGCTAGTATGTCCGAACACTCAGTAGGCATTAGTAGTAGGTGAACGGTACCCGGATGACCTACTGAATCAGCAGCCATTTTTATGAAAAGCGGAACGTCAGCTGTGTGTATGTAGCTACGGCTAATGAACTGCTGCTATAGAAGTTAGCGCTACTGCTGAGGTAAACAATGATTACATTCCTCCCGTTTCATCTTCTCTGAGCTACAGTACATAATCAGACAAAAACACAGATCAGTGTCACTAAAAGATCTAAATCTGTCAGTAAACAAGCTTTTAAATGAACAGCAGGACTTTTACGGTGGAGATCTTGCGTCACAGGACGCTGGCAATATGGTGGACGTAGACCGTCCGAGGTTGTGTGGCTACTAAAACTTACCTACTAGTCTGCCACTCGAGCAGTACATACTGAATCTAATCCAGTACCTACTGACTAGTAGGCGATTTCAGACGCACCTCTAGTGAGTGTCTATGTAGGCAGCTGTTTAAGTAGCAGTGTTCTGTCTGACATCTCTCCTCATAAAACGGATTACTAAGACGCTCTAGTTAGAGAGCAGCTGTGTCACGGCTTGTTCCCAGCCACTGCACGCGACCAGCGTTTTAGCTGGTTGCTAAGCTACCGGCCGGCTATTCAAAACAATAGACAGAGGCTTAAAAATCCGCTAGCATAAATGCTAATGGCTTGAGTATAAAATGACAAAATGGTGAAGGACTTGTTACAAAGTTGATAAAATACTGTTTTGTGTGATTATATGACAAGAAACACATTAAAACACCAGAGAAAATCAGAATAACTTGAATTTGAAGATGACTTCTCCGCTAGTAGCTCCGCTTTTGTCCGCCATGTAGAGAAAAAGTTCTGCCTGTGTTGCATGATGGGATTGCCTTAACGGCTGAGGAAGCATTCGATGCTTCCTTAAAATCGGGGCAAAATAAGGTGCCATAGTAGACAACATGTTTAAGGTATGTAAGAATTGGGACAGCTTACATGTCGGGAGCGCATACTATGACGTAAAATGCTGCCTATGTGTAAGGATTCAGACTCAAGACTGAAATACAGTCCATATGCAAGGCTTTATTAACTTAGAGCAGGGTGTAAACAACAATAAAAAGAGTCCAGTGCTCACTAAGGCGAGAGTTCCACTGCAGCAGGAGGCAGAGAGCCCGAGGCTAGCTGCTAGTCCGTCCTTGGAGGAGGATGGATGGACTGGGTGACTGCTGGTGTGAGCTGCTAAACCTCTCTGGCTCCGCTCAAGGTCTCCTGGCGGAGCGTAGGGGGAACAGAGCAGCACCTCTCATCCTCACTCCACTAGGATGCCAGAGGAAAAGGCTCAGCCGGTGGGAGGTGAGTGCTGGGGCAGTTTGATGAGTGTGCGGGTCTCTTGGGCTTCAGGGATAATGACAGGGTCCTGCTGTGGAGATGCCAAGTATTTTTGGACCTAAGGAGAGACTTGTTACACGGCGGCCTGAAGACCATGGACAGGTAAGCTCTGAACCAAACTGTGTAACAATAATGCCATGCACTGAGGAGTGTGCGTGGCTGTGTTTTATGGGCTGTGCTAACGAGCTACCGCCATTAGCACTGATGGCTGCCAGGTGTGGGTGTTTGGTTGTCATGGTGATAGTGATGAGCTACCTAGAACTCCGGAGACCGCGATCTCTCGACGCAATGGGCTGGAGGACTTACACTATGTAGGCAGCTCACTAGGTTCTGAGACACACCCATTGGGTTAAACACACAACCATAACATTAAAACTGAGATGCATCGCTAAGTTGAACGCTGCTGGTTAATCCACAGGACAGTAAAAGATAATCAAACGACAGTCATTGTGGAGCTTCTTTGTACTGAGATCAACCCAACCTCTAACCAACAAGCATCAATCAAACTTGAAGCATTGAGACCCTTGAAGATCCTACTGGAATGGGATGCTGTGGTGGAGCCTACCCCAGGACAACTGGGTGCCAGCAGGGAGGAAGGAAGGAGGTGAACGTTGAAACGTCTCTGCACCTGAAAGAAATAGAACAGGTCAGTGAGGGGTCAGGAGTAAGGAATGAATGAATGATGTAGCTGGAGAGTTTTCATGGCAGAACTTACTCTAAAGCTTCCATTTCTGTGTAATATTATTCCACGTACAGGCTGTTTGGCCAGACTCTGAAGAAGAATGATACAACATGTTACATCACTTTCCAAACCTGGAGATAGCTCTAAGTAAGCTTCCTAGTGGACAGTTATCATAATAGAACTACCAACTAGAAACAAACATAGTTGAAATGCTTTACAGACTGACTGGAACATATTGACTGTCCAGCTAATCTGGCAAGTATTGAAAAATCTGAGCTGATCTATCAGTAGCACATAAGGGTCTTACTGTATTGGTGGAAAAAACAGGAAATATTAAATCACATTTTATACAATGTCTAGGCATGTTTGCCTACTGTTATATAAGATTGTGTGTTATTGCAAATAACATTATAGCTGTTATGACCAATGAATGCCTTGGTGCCATAATGTTATTCATAAAAACACATTCCCTTTCGAGCTCTTGCTTAAGTAGAGAAGTTCAGCAGGTTCTTCACTGAAAGCCACGCTACTCTATTTATTGCTGAAGGTGCATCACAATTCTCTTGTAACAAACCTACTTTTGCATTAGCATGAAACTTTAACACACCCTGAGTGCCACCCGAAAGCAGGAGTGTGTTTTCAGAAAGTTTAACATTAGAATCCTGAGAAAGGAACGCATGGCTTGTCCGAAGGCAGCACGCGTCCTTAAAAATGAATGCCATGCGAGTTTTCGATTTGAAAAATGAGGGTGAAGCCATGAAAGTTTAAGCAGTGATCTGGCAAACTTGAAGCAGAAGAGCTCTATGAGCTCACATCCGTGAGGAGGACCCAAGAGTGTTCACCTACAGAGGTAAACGCGGGAAAACCACACACAGTGTTAGAATGTGCAGTAATACTGTGTGTTATTGCATACACTGTTAATTACTTGCGTTGTTTTACCCAATTTAGCGCTTTATATACTACCAGTCAAACGTTTTAGATCACTACCAGTCAAACGTTTTAGATCACTACCAGTCATACGTTTTAGTACACTACCAGACAAACGTTTTAGATCACTACCAGTCAAACGTTTTAGATCACTACCAGTCATACGTTTTAGTACACTACCAGACAAACGTTTTAGATACACTACCAGTCAAACGTTTTAGAACACTACCAGTCAAACGTTTTAGTACACTACCAGTCAAACGTTTTAGATACACTACCAGTCAAACGTTTTAGTACACTACCAGCCAAACGTTTTAGTACACTACCAGACAAACGTTTTAGATACACTACCAGTCAAACGTTTTAGATCACTACCAGTCAAACGTTTTAGTACACTACCAGTCAAACGTTTTAGTACACTACCAGCCAAACGTTTTAGAACACTACCAGTCAAACGTTTTAGATCACTACCAGTCAAACGTTTTAGTACACTACCAGTCAAACGTTTTAGTACACTACCAGCCAAACGTTTTAGTACACTACCAGTCAAACGTTTTAGATCACTACCAGTCAAACGTTTTAGATCACTACCAGTCAAACGTTTTAGTACACTACCAGTCAAACGTTATAGATCACTACCAGTCAAACGTTTTAGTACACTACCAGTCAAACGTTTTAGAACACTACCAGCCAAACGTTTTAGTACACTACCAGTCAAACGTTTTAGATCACTACCAGTCAAACGTTTTAGTACACTACCAGACAAACGTTTTAGATCACTACCAGTCAAACATTTTAGATCACTACCAGTCAAACGTTTTAGATCACTACCAGTCAAACGTTTTAGTACACTACCAGTCAAACGTTTTAGATCACTACCAGTCAAACGTTTTAGATCACTACCAGTCAAACGTTTTAGTACACTACCAGTCAAACGTTTTAGTACACTACCAGTCAAACGTTTTAGATCACTACCAGTCAAACGTTTTAGTACACTACCAGTCAAACGTTTTAGATCACTACCAGTCAAACGTTTTAGTACACTACCAGCCAAACGTTTTAGTACACTACCAGTCAAACGTTTTAGATCACTACCAGTCAAACGTTTTAGATCACTACCAGTCAAACGTTTTAGTACACTACCAGTCAAACGTTATAGATCACTACCAGTCAAACGTTTTAGTACACTACCAGTCAAACGTTTTAGAACACTACCAGCCAAACGTTTTAGTACACTACCAGTCAAACGTTTTAGATCACTACCAGTCAAACGTTTTAGTACACTACCAGACAAACGTTTTAGATCACTACCAGTCAAACATTTTAGATCACTACCAGTCAAACGTTTTAGATCACTACCAGTCAAACGTTTTAGTACACTACCAGTCAAACGTTTTAGATCACTACCAGTCAAACGTTTTAGATCACTACCAGTCAAACGTTTTAGTACACTACCAGTCAAACGTTTTAGTACACTACCAGTCAAACGTTTTAGATCACTACCAGTCAAACGTTTTAGTACACTACCAGTCAAACGTTTTAGATCACTACCAGTCAAACGTTTTAGTACACTACCAGTCAAACGTTTTAGATCACTACCAGTCAAACGTTTTAGATCACTACCAGTCAAACGTTTTAGATCACTACCAGTCAAACGTTTTAGTACACTACCAGCCAAACGTTTTAGATACACTACCAGCCAAACGTTTTAGTACACTACCAGTCAAAGGTTTTAGTACACTACCAGTCAAATGTTTTAGTACACTAGCTTTAGCTCCTGAAGTCCTGACCAATAGGATAAATTGGCTGTCTGCTTAGATGCTGTAATAAAACAATTGGCAATGAAAAAAGGGAATAGCACTCTTGCTAACACCTGCCGAATGTAAATAATAATACTTGCAGAGCTTTATACAACAAACATTGACGCAACCTGTTGATTCCATACTCAAACAAATAGGAAGTACAGATAACTTTTCACCAGAAAGTTGTGGTGAAACAAAGAAATGCACAGTCTCTTCAGAGCTAGCATTAACAACTGTTCGCTTACCAGCCTAGGAGAAAGTTCAGCATCCAACTTCATCACTTTGCTCGGCATGTCCAGCAGTGGAAAGCAATGGTAACAAGTATGTTCAAAATTGCAACTTTACAGGAAAGACCAAAAACATGCTTTACTTTCAATGTAAGTCAATGGAACCATCATTTTTTCCAAGCTATTTTCGAGCACTTCTAGTGGTCTATACATCATGCAATTTTCACACAATGTAAAGGGCCATTGCTGTGTTCAAATGATGTAGAAAACTCATAATCGACAAAAATGGAGATACATGTTGGTGTCATAGGGGAGCTGAAGCCTATCCCAGCACTCATTGGCCGGATTCTCATTGGGAGCTCATTGGGTTAAGATTCTAAGATACCAAATATTTTTCCAATCATTTGAATTGGTCTGTTCATCATGTATCCATCACTATACTCATCACACAGGGGCAGCTAGCATATTTACAAATGTGTACATGTATCATCTTTGCTATCAGCTAGCCTTAAACAAGCATGTACATTATATAATAATGGGGCTCGAAAACCATACTCTCATTTTTCTCATCTCGACTCAAACATGTTGGAAACTGCATGGCCTGTGCTGCCTGCGCCGCACTTCCCAGAATTCCCCTGGGCGCCTGCGGGGGGGAAGCAGATGGGCATGTGGCCGTGGTGCTTTTTTACTGGGTCACCTGAGGCTACAGTCGGCAGTGCCGGTAGAAGTCGTCTCTTAACAGTGACTTAAAAGTGAGCTCCTATCTTTCAGCATGAGTTAGGAGTCAAAAGGGCATCATCACGTAGCAATTAGCACAGCATTAGCATGGCCTGCTATCACCTCTGCATCCACTGGCACGTTAACATCCTCCTTTTTATACACACTTCATGAAGCATTAATATAAGCTATGCAGCGAACCCTGGCATGAACCATGGTTTAGAAAGTGTGAGGGTGAGACTAAGCGCATGACTCACTGAGCATTTAGGACAGTATTCAGCTCAGCATGTCTATATGTACAGTACTGTACAAAAGTCTTAGACACTTGGGGATATTATTATATTTAAAAAGCTATTTTTTCCAGACAGGAAGCTTTTATTTATTTTTTGAAATAGTCAAACAGTATTAATACAGTAAGTAATGCTTTTACATGCATCAGTGTGTTCATTTAACAACCCAGTATTATTTACAGTTCTCATCTAATACCTGCTTTGACTGCTCAGTACTTCATTAAACTAAATCAAGATTGCTGCTGAAGGAACTGAATACATTCATACAATGTCTGGGGCGTCCAGGAGAAATCTAAACTACACTTTTTTCTTCAAACTGGAGCTCAAGATATGATCTACTTCTCTCACAATAATATATTTATGTTACTTTGTATTGTATGTATGATTATTTACATCTGTTCTAATCATATCTGCTGTTCTTACTGGTAAACATACGCTTATTGATAAGATAAAGGTTTTTAAACAATAGGCTTTTGCCCAGTAGTGTAGACACATAGATGAACTTAGTGTTTAAGAACAGATTTTACAAGTTTTAATTGGAAAGATAAATGGCTCTCTGCAGGGCGGGAGTGGGCCATTCAGTCCAGGAGTTTCATGCCCAAATCCAGTCCACTTTTTCCATGGAGGAGAAATTTGAATAAATGAAACAGCAGCTAGTTTATTATTATTGGGTATAAGTTCAGGTATATGTTGGTAAGTTAACAGAAAACACATCACCTAAACATGTTTAATTTAAATTTAAATCAGATAAAGACTTAAAAGGTGAAAAATGTAATACATATAAAACGTATTTACCTTTGTACAAGACCAATAAGTTGAAATTAAAATAATTTAAAATTAAAATAGCATTTTCTTTCCCAACAGAGAGAAGCTCTATTGCTAGGTTTACACTAAACTCTTAAGTAGCTTCACTACATGTATGTTTAGTAGCTACCTACCGCATCAAAAGCCTCCTAAGCAGAGCACTGGTCTCTGCATCTTTATTAATAATGGTGTCTATAAGCATGAGAATTTCATTCTCTGTGTATATACACATTAACACAATTAAACATATATCACATGTGTTTTCTATGTTATACTATACATTACAAATAATTATCTTAGTTATTATACAGAGTATAAATAACTTTGGGGGCGGTACGGTGGTGTAGTGGTTAGCACTGTCGCCTCACAGCAAAACGATCCAGGTTGGATTCCCAGTCCGGGCTGTTCTGTGTGGAGTGTGTATGTTCTGCCCGTGCTTGAGTGGGTTTCCTCGGGTACTCTGGTTTCCTCCCACAGTCCAAACACATGCAGTCACTCTAAATTGCCCGTAGGTGTGAGCATGTGAGTGCGTGAGTGTGTGTTGGCCATGCGATGGACTGGTGAGCTGTCCATGGTGTACCCCGCCTTCGCCCGATGACACTGGGATTGGCTCCAGCCCCCTGTGACCCCGACTAGCGGGATAAAGCGGCAGATGATGGATGGATGGATGGATAGATGGATAAATAACTTTGTTAGACTATCCTCTACCTGTCCCTTCAGTAGTCATGGCCTTCATCGGTAGCGTCGGAAGGGGTACAAAATAAACTACGCTAAGTTGACATTGCAAACGTTATTATTTCCATATCCCTGTTTACCGGCTGCAACTGGGGTCTGTCCGGAAAACAGGTCTGTTCATTTCACATTTGGCAGAATCTTCTTCCAACGCATTTCTTTTTTGTAACCTGGCCTTTCCGGCTCCACCTGGTCTCTCTCTGCCCTCCATCACCAACGACTGACTCTTGGTGCTATTCTGTTGATATATTTAATTTTACCGCTTCAGAAAAGATGACTCATGGGTGCAACCAACTTAAACATCTGGGAAGGGAGAATTCCCTCAGATGGTAGAACCCACTTAATCTACTGCGATGTAGGGGCTGTCCTGTCAGATGAATAGAAAATGAATACATAGTTAAATGGATAATGAATGCAAGAAGAAGATTAGATAAGTGGATAGATAAGTGTCAAAATTATTTTTCCCGTCCAACCGGCCCAAACTCGAGATTGACATGACCAGGCCTATCGGGAATCCTCCTCAATCTCCCAATTAGCCACTTCAGGCCTGGCTCTCTGTCTGTTTATGTTATTTTTCTTGAAATGAACCAAAAATGGCCCAACTGTACAGTGAAAGACTATTTGGAGAGAAGCTGAAGCCCAGTGAAATGAACAGTTAGCATATAGAGAATGTTGATTGGCTGTCCCACATCAAAGACCACCAAACGGATGCCTCTGTAAAAAAAAAATCTGCAGTTCTGAAAGAGCTGTGTTATGCTGCACTATGCTAATTCTAAAATAGTATCAGGGGACGCGCTGTAAACAGAAAAAAGCAACATAAAACGCACGTCCTGCCTCGTAAAGCTCCGAAGCCCAGTGAACTGAGACGTTTGCGGATTCCGTTGGAGCACTCACGTCGCGTGGATTCCTTTTGAGAGGCACGACTAAGAGAAAGCAGCAAGGAGATTTGTGTGGTAATCTAATTTCTCCCGAGAGCTACTCTTGTGCACATAATGCCACCTAATTTGCATGGTGTTATGAGAGTCATTACACTAAACGGAGCATTGTCACACTAAATTACACACGAGAACATGCCTCATTGGCCTAAATAGAGGGAGAGAAATTTCACAGCGCGATGGCCACTCAGGAAGGTGTAGGTGTAAACAGGTTTTGCTGCTTCATTTCAAGCGTTGCTTGGGCCAAAAATCAAAGTTACACAATCTTCCCCCTCAGCCTAAATACAGCCAATCAGCGCAGACCTGTTAGGTGTCCTGTCTGCTTCTTAGGTTTTGCACTGATCCTACCAGGACAAGGCTGGGGTGGGACTCATTTACGGTCCTAATCCTAAAACCTTTTCACAATCAAAGTGATCCCTAGTCAGCGATGTTGAAGTCTGGATTCTGGGGTGGTCAGTCCATTGCTCTGACCCTGTAAGCAGCATGTTGGACTGCATGGTCAAGGAAACCAGTTTAAAGAGCTTCAACCAGTTTAAACAAACGTATAGAATATTTATTTACTGACCAAATCTTTGAGTACACCTGAAAGACAGAGCTTCCTTTCTAAACTCCATTAGTGCTGCTATACACGGTAGCTGACCCTGAATCAGAACCTCCTTCCTAAACTCCATTAGTGCTGCTATACACAGTAGCTGATCCTGAATCAGAACCTCCCTCCTAAACTACATTAATGCTGCTATACACGGTAGCTGACCCTGAATCAGAACCTCCCTTCCAAACTCCTTCAGGGCTGCTATACATGGTAGCTGACCCTGAATCAGAACCTCCCTCCTAAACTACATTAGTGCTGCTATACACGGTAGCTGACCCTGAATCAGAACCTCCTTCCTAAACTCCATCAGTGCTGCTATACACGGTAGCTGATCCTGAATCAGAACCTTTTTCCTAAACTGCATTAGTGCTGCTATACACGATAGATGACCCTGAATCAGAACCTCCCTCCTAAACTACATTAGTGCTGCTATACACGTTAGCTGATCCTGAATCAGAACCTTTTTCCTAAACTACATTAGTGCTGCTATACATGGTATCTGATCCTGAATCAGAGCCTCCCTTCCAAACTCCATCAGTGTTGCTATACATGGTATCTGATCCTGAATCAGAACCTCCCTCCTAAACTACATTAGTGCTGCTATACATGGTATCTGATCCTGAATCAGAACCTCCCTTCCAAACTCCATCAGTGCTGCTATACACGGTAGCTGATCCTGAATCAGAACCTCCCTCCTAAACTACATTAGTGCTGCTATACACGGTAGCTGACCCTGAATCAGAACCTCCTTCCTAAACTCCATCAGTGCTGCTATACACGGTAGCTGACCCTGAATCAGAACCTTCCTAGTGGTAGCTGACTTAAGCGTGTTGCTGAAGCGTTGCTCACGGCCATGTCAGTGAATGCTGCTTAGTGTCTTGGACTCTTATTGAAAATTAATGACTTCCGGCCGCCGCTGTCACAGACGATCCGCGTGGATGTTCTCCCCGTGCTTAAGTGGGTTTCCTCCGGGTACTCCAGTTTCCTCCCACAGTCCAAACACATGCATGTTTGGTTGACCCTCACTCTAAACTGCCCGTAGGTGTGAGAGTGTGCGAGTTTGTGTCAGCCATGCGATGGACTGGCGACCTGTCCATGGTTTACCCCACCCTCGCCCAATGATGCTGAGATTGGCTCCAGCCCCCATGTGACCCAGACTAGCGGGATAACACGGAGGATAATTGATGAATGGATGGCTGGATGGACTTCCAGTGGCCGTGTTGCTTTCATTAGTGACAGCATGTTTTTCTATTTACTTTTCTCAGTGAAGGCTGCTTGTTTGCATTGGTTGGACCAAAAAAGTTACACAGTTTTTCCCCTCAGCCTAGATGTGGTTGGTATCCTGCCTGCTTCTTAAGTTTTGCATTGATGTTTCAGGCCAGGGCCAGTGTGACTGACTGCCCTTACAAAAAAAAGTTTATTCAAGTGTACCGTTAGTTTACTTCTTTTAAACTTAAAGGAAGTGAGTATGCTTCAGTTACTTTTTATGTACTTCTCAGTGATATACTAAACACAGTTATACTTAAGTATGCTTGGGTTATACTGACAAGTATAGAACAGTCTAAGTATATTTGACCTTTACTTGTACTTAATCTTTTGATTTAGATAGTAGAAGTAAGTATTCTTGCTGTGTGCAAAACACATCCAGTACAATACTCATTTAAATTTTGATTTATAAAGATTTATAAAGATACAAATATGTTTCTTAATCTGAGTGTCTTGTTTATTTTACGTGTCCACTGGTTTGTAAACGTTGTTAAGTTCTATTTTAAGTAGAAAAAAACCCTTAAACTTAGTCATATACTTTAAAGTACAACAATAATATAAGCAGTAAATTATAAGTATTATGTTAAATTCACTTAAAGAAAACGTACAAGCACGTAAACTAACTGTAAACCCTTAAGATTACTTTTAGTGTAGTTGCAGTACAAAAGATGTAAACTAGTTGTATACCTGGTTTACTACTCTTACACTTAAAGTGTACTTAAAAGTATACTTTTAAAAACTAGAAAGTGGGCCAATTTAGTCCCAAGAAGTATTAAAATAGTACATATACAAGTGTACTACTAGTACAATAACATTAGTATAGTAACTACATAAAGTATACTTAATAAAATGAACTTTAAGTATACTTATTTTCTATAAGGGTGGGGATTTTCAGAGGTCTGGGGTCTGAGGTGGTCCATTCATTGCTCTTACCCTATGTACACTGTGCAAAAGTCAGAGACCGACCTACCTTATAAAAATTTTTCTCGCGAAATTTCCACTTTAGTTTGCATACTGCAAGCGTCAAACTAGCTCAGCGTTGCCCGCGTGGCAGGCAGCCATCATGATGGACTAAATTTGAATTGATTTGCAAATGTTCTTTTATCTCCTTTTCTCAGTGAGCAGCTTCTCGACAGCTACACATCCTTTCAGACCCATAGTGTCTTCTCACAGTGGAAGGATGGACAGAAACATCTGTGGCTATTTTCAGATCCGAAGCCAGAGATAAGCTCGATTTTCTGCTGTCTTTCAAATATTACCTTACAGTTTATCTGACGGGGACAGTTCTAATAGTCTGCCATGATGGTCTCCTACAGTTGTGAGGAGTTCTGAGAAGTTTGAACCTCAGTTTGACCTTCCTCTTCCTTATGTAAGTGGATCATCCTATATCAAACCTCCTCAAAAACATCTCCTGAACTTGGTATTCAGTAGTTGTTTTGAGTGAAAATTGAATATGTAGGATGGTCTCTGACTAATGCACAGTACTGTACTGCGGGTTTCTCGGGGTCAAACATGTGATCATGTGTGTCAACGAAGTCACCACTTGTCTGAGTACTGTTTGCATTAGTGTAATTTGCTTTCTCCTACATGATCGGTACCAGTAGCTGCAAAGCAGGCACATAGAAGAGCGTCACAGGGAGAGAGAGGGGGGAAAGGAGAAAGAGAGAGAGAGAGAGAGAGAGAAAGGCAGTGAAGAGAAAGCTTTGTCACCCAGAAATGCATTTTGTGGCACGGTGCCTACAGCAGAGCAGCTTTAATGGCATTTTCAGATTATTCTATCCCAGCATCCCTTCTATTCCCGTATGAGGTTGCCCTGGCTAGACTGACAGGAGCGTTCAGGGGGGAGACAATAAGCCTTGTATCACTGGGAGCCTTTCCCTATCCAAAAAAAAGTATATAAAAAAAAATTACCAGGCACGAATATCAATACGGGCTCTTGCCTTAAAGCCTCTTGTGGAAGCCTTTTGTAGATAGAAAAGCTTTTGTCCTCTCTCGGAGCCTCTTAATGCAGGCTGACTGGCATTAACGGCGGATGTGTACAGCTGAAAGGAGCCTTTTAGCCCGCTGCTTCGACCTCAGACAGACGTTATAAAAACCGAGCCGTGGCATGGCGTAGCATTCACGTTTGCTGCTTGAAACGCTTCGCCCCAGGGCTTGGCTCTGCAGCATGCCGAGTTCAGGATTAGGTCTTCATTCTGTTGGCTCACCTCCCGTGGCAGAGAATGAGTGACACCATGAGCTATTATCGCGAGTCACCTGTTCAGACACATGGTAGAAAGCCAGAGGGCCTGCAATAGTCTTGAATCTGAGGCTCCATTCAAGTTATCGTGTACTGTCCCATTCAGTTAACCGAAGATATATGAATTGTCATGTTTCTCATATAGTCAAGACAAACAATTTGCTATCACACTTAAACCATACTTACACAGCTTTCTTAACTTAAATGTTAACATGCTAGACATGTTGGGTGTCCAAAGTTTGTTTTTTCTTATTGAAGCTAAGAGGCTAATATAGCTAATATAGCTAATATAGCTACTTGTCTGCTGATTATTCTGGAAACTGTTAGTAGTTTAAGTATTTTAAATCGAGCAATGCTAGCAGATGTACACATTTATACAGTTGTCCTCTTAGCTCAAACACATTCTAGTCAGTTATGTTGATGCTAGTCATTACAGGCTTATGTAGCTACAATAAGTAGAAGCTAGTAGCCAGCAGGTAGCATTGGACCAATAGAATAAAGAATGCTTCAAAATCTTTTGAAATAAAACATTTTTACATTAACCTGCATTGAAGGTAAAGAACATTTTGGCTTCTCTTGTAAAGTTACTGTTTTGGAGAGACTGGATGGTGAAGATAGGCTGCTTTTGATGGTAAACCATATAGCTCCTGACTAGCATCCAAAACACAACCAATGGTGGTTTTGTTGGTGCTGGTTTTTCACTGAAGCTACAAATCACTGGAATAGCTGCAAGGTTTGCCTGGTGCATTATACTTTACACGTAGATTCAAAAATATCTCAGATCCCTCAGATAGATTTACACACCTCTGATGTAATGATTGTTAGCAAGTGTTAATGATTTTGCCCTGCACAGTGCTAACGTTGCCATGATTAACTTCTATTACGCTACTTGTTAATTACATGAGCAGATCATTCAGTCGTTAACTCGATGTTCAATCCGAGTTAAAACACCAGTGTTAATGTAGTGTTAATCGGTGTCATTTTGGTTGCCCTAAATTAATAATTAAACAACATTGAAAATTTTAGGGAGAAGCTATACTTTCCAAACCTTTAAAAAGTCTAATTACTAATATAATAAATATAAATATTGTCTTAAATGATGCTGCTTTGAGATTATTTCTTTAAAAGGCAAATGGAACTGTTTAATTTCATTGGTGAAAAAAAATAAAACACAACAAATAAACAAAATTGCTTTATTCAATCATTTAAAGTGACTCACTATATTCAGTAATGGAAAGTAATTCACATTAATTTGATAGCAAGGTAATGAGAAATCGCGAGGGGATTAGCATTGGCACATTTCTTTTTTTTTCTTTTTTTAAAATATTTTTTATTGAGAGAATACAATACAATACATCAAGTCACAAAAATACAATTTACATATTCCCTTTTTTAACATATGCACTAAACAACCAGCAATCGCCCCACCGCCCAACCCCCCACGACCCCACTCAGCTCAACTTGACCAACACAAAAATTACTGGTTAATCATGCAATATAAGATACATCGAAAGAACAAGTACACATTTAATTGGGTAGTACCTTTAAATTTGTGAAATAGGAAATAAAGGGTTGCCATTTATGAAAAAAATTGACCATACATCCCCTCATAGTGTATTTAATTTTCTCAAGTTAAAAAAAAAAAGACATCTTTGAGCCAACGAGAAATAGAAGGATATTTAACGGACTTCCAATGCAATAACAAAGTACGTCTTGCTACTAAGGATGTGAAAGCAATAATGTCCTTTTGTGTAGAGTTAAGTGCTAGTGAGGGATCAGAAATCCCAAATATAGCAATCAGAGGGCAAGGTTGAAGATTTACCCCAGTGGACATAGTAGTGAAATATCCCTCCCAGAACCCTTTCAAATCAGGACAAAGAAAAAACATGTGGCTTAGATGACATTTGGCACATTTCTGACACAATCAATATATAAAGTCAATATATATATATATATGTAATACTAGAGCTGCCATTGTACAGATCTGGCAACTTTGCTAATTGATAGTTTAATGTTGATCTAACATATTACACACATTGAAATTGACCAAAAAGGTTATTGTGATATAAAATTAATAATGAATCAATGTCACCCTGCTGTCTGGCTTAGGTGGGGATCACGCTAATGCAAAAAAGCACCATGCTTGTCTTGGCTGGTCAACTGTTATTGAAGTTAAGAGGGGGAAACTGTGTGGGCATTGCTTTAATATTATTATCTATTCAGTCTACGTTTATCTACTAGCTAAAGGTTAGAATATGAACTCCGTGCCTTGCGTCTCAGGATGTGTGTGAAGTATGGATGGAGACTCAGCGTCTCAGGAGAGCAAGAAGCACTCATTCAGACAGTGTGGCATGGCCTCAATAAAGCAGCCCATTTATCAGAGGCCGCTGACAATAGGGGCTATGCCATTTCAACGGCCAATTATGGCAGAGAAAGAGGGAGCGCGTGAGCGAGAGGGAAAGTGAGAATGATGTCATCTGCCTCTCTCTGGCATATTAGCTGAGTTCATCGTCTCCTCTCGCTGGTCAGGGGAAGTAAGGCCACCCCTAGCTCCCACCCCCGCCACCTCCCAACTTCAACACACTCACTGTGGACACACACACGCCAAAACGCTCCCTCCTCCCTCCAAAACCTCCGGCCATGGTGACACATGCGCCGCAATCTGTGTCTCTCCTCCTGCTTTTAAGGGCCCACTGGTTTATTCATGAGCTTCCTATGGTCGCTGTCAACTTGCATCAGGTGCACGCAAAGCTAGAGTGTAAATAATAGAAACTCCCCAGAGATGTGTCTGGGGCTGGCCTGCTCTCCCCGTGTGCTAATCTCCTCTCCGGAGTAAAGCAGCAGGCCCAGTCGATTCTAATAAGCTGAACGCTAATTTACTGAGCAGTGCTAGCTCTCGCAGATATCAGTGCAGGACACATGCTAACATTCGGAGCAAAAATAAGACATTTACAATCATTTAGTTTCAGTGTCGCGCTGTATTAGACTATCACGGTGCAACAAAGTGCAGGCTCTGAGGCAGACCCAGTTATGCTGGGAACATTGACTGATCGCCCTTTAAAAGACCATGTGATTAGCATTAGCAACAGTGACTTGAGGAGGCAATCTATCAGGGCTTCGGAGGTGATTCAATAAGGCCACTGATGAGATTGCTGGATCGATACAGCTCCATGAGAAAATCCATGCAGCAAAAAACATAAATTGCCTGTTCAAAGCAGCATTCTGTACATATTTCTGGCCGCAACTCTCAAAGAGAGCCATCACCACTAGCCCGGCCACTTACCACTTCACTGGTGATCTAAAACCACACTGTGTGTTGTACTGGAATATGTAACCAGTTAGTTTGTTAAGATCTAAATCCATATTTAAAAGATATGACAAAACACTACCTGAAGTCCCATTTTAGTCAGAATGCTAACACACTGCAGCTATATTTTAAGCTGATGCAGTCCAGATTGGGCGCACCTGCATTGTATCATTGTTTATTACATATAATTGCCAGTCAGCACCTATCTATAGCATCGATCTGCTAAGCAGCCGTGATTCAACACCTAAGCCATTTTTATTAATAGCTCTTTTCACACTGCTGTGTGATTTAGGTCCGCTTGCTCTGCCAAATTTTCAAGGGCAAATAGAGAATAGAGAGTATATTTTTCTGTAGATGTAATGTAGGATGCATATAAATAGCGTATCTGTATCAACACTATTTACTTCTAAAGTGATCGGCATCGTACAGATATCAAAATTTCACAGATCTTTTGTATTATTTATACTCTGTACCAGTAGGATGTGGACAAATACACTAATATGGCTGCCTGCGGTGATGTGTCTTATACCCGGCCCACCTACCCACTGCTAGTTGTGTCTTGAGTGTACTGATTGTGCCTATCAGCAGAGGTTTTTTGTATGTTCCCACACTGTGCTCCAAGGAGCTCAGTCTGAGGGTTTGACTTTTTTATCCTCATCTCTCCCGGTGTTAACTCTTATGTTTCTGATTTTGCCTGTCTTCCTGTCCTGTCTCCCCTCCCACTCCCCAATACCTTGTATCTGTATGTAACGGACGGGTTGATATATTATCTCGCTGGTCATTTCATTTTACAGATTAGACTGAAGCCCTTTACTGAAAGTGTTTATTGAAGTATGTAGAGTGTACGAAAAGGACAGCTCTCATGTTTTTTTATGAACATACACAAATTTTAACATCGACTCACATACATCAGTTCAGTATACATCAGTTCTGTTCAATGTACAGTCATGACCAAAGGTTTTGAGAATGGCACAAATTTTGGTTTTATTTTAATTAATTGCAAAGTCATTCTCTGCCAAGGAAAATGACCTTATCACAAAAATTACTGCATTTCTGCCCTACACAACAGCCTGCAAACATAATTTCTGAGATAATCTCATTAGCTCAGGAGAAAAGGTTAATGAGGATAAGACGGCTGATATCGCTCTGTCATGCTGTTTAGAAAAGCAAACGGGTTGCTTTAAAAGGATAGTGGTGCTTAAAAGTTTTCTTCTGTTAACCATGGTTATCTCCAAATGAACATGTGCAGTCATCATTGCATTGCATCAAAAGGGTTTCACAGGCGAGGACATTGCTGCTTATAAGATAGCACCCCAATCAAGCATTTGTCAGACCATCAAGAATTTAAGGGAGAGTGGTTCAGCTGCAGTGAAGAAGGTTTCAGGGCGCCCAAGAAAGTCAAGCAAGCATCAGGAACGTCTCCTAAAGTAGATTCAGCTATGAGATTGGGTCACCACCAGTGCAGAGCTTGCTCAGAAATGGCAGAGGGCAGGCGTGAGACAAAGACTTTTGGAGGTGTCAAAAAGGGCAGCAAAGAAGCCCCTTCTTCTCAAGAAAAACATCAAGGACAGACCTACATTCTGCAGGAGGTATAGAGACTGCAGAAGGTTGGGGTAAAGCTATTTTCTCTGATGAAGCCCTCAGACTGTTTGGGACATCTGGAAAAACAATTGTCTGGAGAAGAAAAGGTGAGTGCTACTACACTGTGTCATGCCGACAGTGAAGCAGCCTGAGACCATTCATGTATGGGGTTGCTTCTCATCCAGGGGAGTGGGTTCGCTCAAAACTTTGCCTGAAAACACTGCCATGTATAAGGAATGGTATCAAAACATCCTCCAAGAGCAACTTCTCTTAACGATCCAGCAGCAATATGGAGATGAACAACGCTTTTTTTGGGTCCAAGACCAGGAAACTCCCCAGATCTCAATCCCATTGAGAACTCTGTGGGCAATCCTCAAAAAGAGGGCGGACAAACAAAAGCCCAGAAACTGTGATCAACTCCAAGCACTGATTAGTCAAGACTGGGTTGCCATCATTCAAGATTTTGCCCAGAAACTGATATTCAGCATGTCTAGACAAATTGCAGTCTTAAAGAAAAGTCTTAAAGTGTCAATATTAAGTCTTGGCATAAACTGGATATATTTGTTAATAAAAAGTTAACACACATATGGAATGCTTATAATTCTTCATTATACCATATAAACGACATCTGACAACAGGTTCTAAACAAACTGAGTCAGCCAACTTTGTGAAAAACAAAATTTGTACCATTCTCAAAACTTTTGGCCGTGACTGTATAGATGTGTAGATATACATACATGTACACTAATACCTACTATGATTCTATATTATTAATAAACACCTCGAAACCTGAAAAATTATCTTAAGGTTTTTACTTAAGCTGAATATCTAATAATGTCTGTCATTCTGAATTTGGCTGGTATTCAAATTCTTTAGAATTGTATTGTGTACATATGGATAACTAGCAAAACATTGCTACCAAGCATAAACTATATTACAGTGTATTGCAGCGGTCACTAATAGGTGGAACGCGGTCCAGGTCCGGACCCAGATGTTGTCCAATGCAGCCCCAAACAGTGTTTGGACAGTGTTTATTGTAAGCCGCAGAAAGGCGCGGCGTGCTAAAAAAAAGGAGAACGAAAAACGACTTTTTAACCAGGAATGTACCAAGACTTATGTTTATTCTCTCATAGCCAGCTCCAAACCAAACCAAAGTTTTATACATAATTAATTCAGTTCCTCATTTGAACAGTAAATGTATTGAAATATATTGAACGGTTATGTGTGATGTGTTGGTCTTTCAGTTGTTGACACAAGATACTATTACTAGACTACTTCAGTAAACTGGATTCACCACTGAATCATAACACAAGATAGAAATGATGATGGTCCGGACCTTGGCCTAAAGAAATTTCCCCCAACTGGACCTTACTGAATTCTAATAAAATACCCCTGGTGTATTGCATACAGTCGTGGTTTGTTGCACGGCGAATGAAAAGGTATATTAAGTATGGCACAGTGGTTAACACACTGGAAAAGGAGCATCGGCTAGTGAAATCACAGACGCTACACAGTTACATTGCCTTCTTATCACTCTGGTTTTTCAAGTCAAATGTATGTAAGTAAGGTTTTCGCAGGCCAAATGAAACTCTTGGCCGCTCTATGACTTACTGTCAACTACTGTGACCTCACATGATGATGCCTGGACAGACCTCAAGTTGACTGGAAGAAGCCCAGAGAACAAGCAGCACTTTAGCGGACTACAAATGACTTTCCCCGGTGGCTCTTTTTGCCAATTCGCTCTGATAACCGAAAGCAAAGAAGCTCATTTTGCCTGGGGTGAAATTTACATGAGGATTAATTAGGACTTTCTCTCTCTCTCTCTCTTCCCCCGCACGCTTCTGCCAAGAAGAAAAAGCTGCAGTGTGTGGATCAGCAGAAATGATTCAGTGCATCATGCATAATATGAACCTCAAAAAAAAAGAGAGAGAGAGAGAGAGATGTCTTTGCTTCCTTAACAACTGGACGCAATTAAAAGTGACGTTAACCAATGTATAGGGCAACCTAGATGAAATCAGTACATACCTAACACAATCGCTTTTCATAGAAAGTCATGCAGAAGAGCTATAATACAGTGAATGAATGCATTATGGAAACTCTACTGCGTCTTGCTCCCTTGAGTCAGTTCCAATTATTTGTGCTGAACTCACTCAACAGAGAAAAAGGCCTGTTATTGGTCTTGGCTTCTGCCTCTGAGAAAAGATGTTGGTTTGCCTGCGGATCAGTAGGCATGCTTTTGTCATTACTGGCAAGACTGGCACTATTTTTATCCAGGCGCACTCCGCTGGTCCTTAACGCGCTTGGAAACGTTCACGACTCCATCAGAAGTATGATTAAAAACACAGCGCAACGCTCCTTCCTTCTTTTAAAAGAGACCTAATTTTGTTTTCATGTTTTATGGGGCTTGACCGGCTTTGAATTACAGCGTGCTTTCGTGATACGCTGGTTTTGTGTTTAAAAAAAAGTCCATGGCAGCAAACATTGATTAGCAGAGGGCTGTGATTAGCACAGAGCTAACACTGTGCATATAAGCTCCTTTGCCTGTAGACAGAACTACGTTTTCCTGTTTCATGGCAACTGAAAAGCTTTGATTAAGAACATAGAGTAGACTTTCCTGCCCCGGTGTTTCTGGGTTAAAGACTTTATGTAAAAAGGAAGCTAAAGCTAATTAGCATGGCATTTGTGATTACGGTTGAGGCATGTCATTTTGCTGAACATCCGTCACTGTAAACTATGCTAAAGCTAACGCTCCAATGAAAGAATAGAGTTGGGCTGGCAGAGACTTTCAACAGGTGTTAAACAGGTTAGTCATATATCTATTCAACATGCTATTGCTGTCCAAAGAAATATAAATCTCTCCAAACTAGTAACTTAACAGAAAAAGGCCAGAAATGTTCTTAACTCTTAATTTGACTTAATGTAAAAAGGTTTTATTTCAAGTAATTTTGGAGCATTTCTATTGGTCCATTCATCCCAGTTAATGTTCAGGACAATCTCAATCTGAAAACATACTTTAGCCTTTTGGTAATTAAACTTCCAGGGGTTGATGGACACAGAGGTTTATGGTAAAATGAGATGTTGGTGCTATTGTCCCAATACTTGATCACACAGGTTTGTTCACGGTGGAATGGGGGGATGCCAGTGTCTCAGGGTACTCTCATATCTATGTTACCTTCTGGTTCTCTCCTTTTAATTTATGCTGTTATAGTTAGATCTACTGGAGTCACAAGCCACCCTCTGAAAAATGTTAATATTTTCTGCAGCCATACTCCCAAGTGACTGCCCTCCTGTCGTGCCGAATGTTGGTGGAAGACTGACCATCAGAGGGCCTCCGCCCTCACCTAACACCAACCAGCTCTTCTCTTAATCCTTGCCATCTGCTACACCCTCCACTGCATCAGTAAGTCATCCAGATGTACCAGCTTTGAGATGTGATGGGACTGTTTTAGCTCAGTCAGAGATGGTCTCTACCTGTGCAGTCTCAAGCTTTTACCATCCAGACCTCAAACAGAGATTCTTTGGTATTTAGTTTATTAAACTGTAGATACTGTTTGACCAGAGGAGGATAGGTCTCCTCTCGTGAGTCTCGGTTCCTCCCAAGGTTTCTTCCTCCAGTCTGAGGGAGTTTTTCTTGCCACCTTCACCTGTGGCTTGCTCAATGGGGGATACATGTTGTAACTGTGTTTTTTTAAACTTCTGTGAAGCTGCATTGCATTCTCACAACACTGTTATAAAAAGTGCTATACAAGTAAACTTGAATTGAATTGAATTGAATACAACTTTCACAGGGTTTAAAGTTAAAAAAACAAACAAAAAAAAAGGATTAAAAATGGAGCTATATGTTCTTCTTTGGACGATGATGATATAGTTGCTTTAAGTCCTGTAAGGAGTGTGACTCATGGTTTAATATACAGATAGCATTCTATGCACATCTTGGCTGCAAAAACGGTACTTTAGGGGTGTGTCTTAAAACCTAGTGAGTGCCTAAGTAGGCTGTCTAGGTAGCAGCTGTTTAAGTAGCAGTGTTCTCTCCTCATCTCTCCTCATAAAACAGATTACTGAGACGCTCTAGTTAGAGAGAGACTGCGTCACGGCTTGTTCCCGCCCACTGCAGCACACGACTGGTGGTTTATCTGGTTGCTAAGCTACCGGCCGGCATGCAAAACAATAGCCCAAGACTTAAAAATCCACTAGTATTAACGCTAATGGCTCCAGTATAAAACTGCAAAATGGTCAACGACTCGTTACAGAGTTGATAATAAAATACAGTTTTATGTGATTATATGACAAGAAACACATTAAAACTCCAGAGAGAATCAAAATAACTCACATTTTAAAACCACTTCACTGCTCTTAGAGTTGCCTGCGTTGCATCATGGGATTGTCTTAGTGGCTGAGGAAGCGTTCGATGCTTCCTTAAAATCAGGTCAAAATAAAGTGTCTCAGTAGACAGCATGTTTAAGATATGTAAGAATTGGGACAGCCTACATGCTGGGAGCGCATACTATGACGTAAAATGCTGTCTATGTAGGAGCTCACTAGGTTTTGAGACACACCCTATATCAGTTCTACAGTTGTATGTAGCTGGTAGCCAGATGAACCAAATGAAAGGTCCCAGTTTATCTCTGTAACTGACCCTTCGCTTTGAACATGGAGCACTGAATACATGGTGTGATCTCTCAGCAGCTTATTAGCACTCAAAGTGCAGAGAGCTAGAGGCTAATGCTTGCAGATAAGCACCAATGAGCCACAACATAATGACCACCTGCTATTGGTCAACCAAAACAGTTCTGATCTGATCTTTTTGCACCCTTTGCACCATAATATCTGAAGATCTTAGCTCTGTAACATGACATAGCTGTTTTCCAGAACATCCCACAGATGCTTGATCGGATTGCGATCTGTGGAATCTGGATGAACACCTCAAACCATTCCCAGACCATGTGTCCAGATGGGGCAGGGCAGAGTGACTGCTACATTTTGCCACCCTTCCTTAAATTCCACTATAGGCATCTTCCTACTTCACATATGCCTTCATGGTTTTTCAGCATGGACTGTGCTTTCCTGATATGCGAATATTACACTTGTTTGTTCAAAGATTTCATGCAAAACTGCTGATATTGATTAGCGTAACTCTTGTGCATGTAATATTTGCCTCTTAGCCCTCAGGTCACAAGACGAGGCTACATCGAAGCAAGCCCGCCATAGCTATTGAGAGCTCTGTTATATTTTTCTGTATGTTAATTTGCCGGGGCCTGTGATATAAACGTTAACAGAAACACATGCAGTATTGATGCGGCAGAACCATATTAACATTAACATGGCCCACATTGACCTCAGGCTGCGGCCTTGAATACAAATAGCGTGTCATAGAGGCGAGATTGCGTGCTATTAGGCTTTAAGAACTTGTAATTCTCGGAAAACCAAGAGCATTGGGCATTATATATTTATTATTATTATTGATTCAGGAGCAGCAATCAGTGCAACTGCAATTGCTCACTTTGACTACCTGGTAGTTTGTGTTGGTGGTGGGGTGGTTTAGATGTATGTTATGCTTTATGTTTATAAGTAATATTGGAAATTGGCATGTTGCAAATATATCATTTAGCCATAACATTAAAACCACCACCTTGTATCTACACTATGCGATGGACTGGTGAACTGGGATTGGCTCCAGCACCCCCGTGACCCCGACTAGTGGAATTAAGCGGCAGTTAATGCATGTATGGATGTATCTACACTCATTATCCTTTTTAGCAGCTTCGTTTACCATATAGGAGCACTTTGTAGGTCTACTACTACAAACTGTAGTTTCTGTTTCTCTGCATACTTTGTTTCCCTGTTGATCAATGTTAAGAAGCCCTACAGGACCACCACAGAGTGGGTATTATGGGTGTGGTGAATTATTCTTAGCACTGCAGTAACACTGATGTGGTGGTGGTGGTGGTGTGTTAGTGACACGGCAGACACCTCAGCAACGCTGCTCGACTGAGAATAGTCCACCAACCCAAACTATCCAGCCAACAGCGTCCTACACAAACCAACACAAAACAAACTGTGCAGCAGCAGATGAGCTATTGTCTCTGACTTTACAGCCACAGAGTGGACTGACGAGGACGCTGAGTGGACACACTGTTTTAAATCTCCAGCAGAAAGAACTTTATTAACTTGCAATAGTTTAAGCTCACAGGGAAATGTCCCTGGTATGCTGAACAAAGATAACAAATCAAGTAGGTCAATCCTATAATGATCTTATAATGGCAATCACAGGATCTACTACTAGAATCTCCTCAAAACCATAGGCTCAACATATACAAATCAAACATTGTGTACCATAACAAACAATTCAAATAAATGACAAACCTATTGCAGTTGTGGTTAATTAGTTCATTGGAAAGCAGACTAAGTTCTTATTGAAAATGATATGATATAATAACTCTAATAATTTTGAGAACTATAACCAAATAAAAAGTCTTACTGAGCTGAGCCAACTAATCTGATTAACTATCAACACGTTTTTTTTTTTTTTTCTTGTTATGATGTCAACACCCATCAGTACCCAAACCAATCATCTGTTGGCCACCTTTGGACCAAACGATATTCACTGTGTCATTTTAACAACTGTTCAGCAAAAGAAACCTGTCAAATCCTTATTCATACTGAGGAAATCTGAAGAACATGAAGAGTAAGTGTTATATTAATATATAATATATAATAATACTGCAATAAATAATGATTTAATGATTCAAATACATTTAATATCCATTAATATTTAATAATTCAAATAAAAAGGCAAAATTTTCTCAAATTCAATAGAAAAAACACTGTGTAGAAAGATTTTTTAAATACTAAACTGTAACAGATATTCTGTCACGCTTGGGTTATGCTGTAAACTGACTGTTGAGTAGGAGTTCTGTGGAGCTGGTGAAATGATGGCTGAGCATGAGTTTGGCTAAGACTGTCCATCTGTGACTGGAGCCCTCCGAGAGCACTGCTGTCACAGCATTCTGGTCTGTTCCACACACACACATATACACACACACATGCACATACACACGCACACACACAGGATTTTGTATTCATGTCTTTGTGTGTTATTTTCATTGATGTCTTTATTACTGTAACTAAATCCTGCTGTGCCACACTGAACCCAAGCCTAACCTTAACCTCGGCCACTGAAAGCTCAACAGAAATAGGAGACGTGAAAAAAGTCCCTTCAGTGTCCCCACAAAAAAAAAAGTCCATGGTTTTTCTATAATTCTGGGGACATTTGGCGCAACACATAGACAGTTAAGCACATAGACAGACACACTTTCAATATTAAAAAGTGGTAATGCAAACAAATAGTTCTACATAGAACCATGATTTAAGGGTTCTTTGCTTTGTTAAACCTTCTGACGTTGGCACTCACATAGTACCGGTGTGTTAAACGTTCATTTGTTGCTGCACAGTATGTGTGTGTCATCTCCGAGTCCTACATCAGCGACCAAAGAACCCCGCCCACAGAACCCTGCTGGCTGGATATTTGTGGTTAGTAAACTATTCTCAGTTCAGCAGTGACACTGAGGTATCTGATCTACTCACACCAGCACAACACACACCAACACATCACCACAACCACATCAGTGTCGCTGTAGTGCTGAGAATGATCCACAACCCTAGTAATACCTGTTTGTTTGTTGTCCTGCGGGGGTCCTGAACATTGAAGAACAGGGTAGCACAACATGCAGAGAAGCAGATGGGCAGTCTGTTATTGTAGAACTACAAAGTGGACCGAAGGCCTGATAAAGTGGACAGTGGGTCTACAAACAAGCAGGTGGTTTTAATGCTATGGCTGATCAGTAGTAATAATGTGGCCCAGTCTTCTGGTATTGATATATATATATATATATATATATATATATATATATATATATATATATCTTCAAAGTCCTGCAAATGACACTAAACATGCACACTCTCACCCTCCCTCTCTTTCTCCACACATTTGGATGGATGGATGGACACATGCATAGTCGCACACCCACGCACAAGTGGACAGATGGACAGGCGCAGGCAGGAGCCCCCTCCTCCTCAACTGCCACCACCACACGTACAGACAAGCTCAGACGACAGAGCTCAGTGACATACACAGCAGTTGTTTTTCAACACATATCTGGAATTATTCTGCAAGTCCAGTTGCTTCAATATCACTGCAAGCCTCATGCTGTGCTGGACAAACTCCCATGTGGCCCGTGTCTCTCTGTCTGCTTCAAATCTCAGCTCAGCTCTCTCTCTCTCTCTCTGTTCAGCCTGTAATACATGCTCTCTGGACTGAATCACTGTCATTTAGCTTTCTGGCCCACCATCTTACATTAGCTTTCTCTCTGGCCAGCCTCAGGCCAGTCCTGTCCAAGCGCTCCTTTATGGGAGACTATAATGAAGATCAAGAAAGTAATAATAATAACATACACATGTACCCAGAAGCTCTTGGCTAACTCCTGCAACTGCGGGTTTCCGATTACTGACATATTCAGTGCACTGGGAAAAGGGCATATAAACAAATGTGGTAATGGACAGATACTCTTCTGCTGTAGTTTAGTGAGTTTATTTGTTTCAAATGTATTGATATTTTCCAGCGGAAAACAATTATATTACATCAACACAAACATTGGACAGAACTGTGTTAATGTAGGATAATCTGTCCATGTGAAAATGATGTCCACTGTTGGAACAAGTAAATTCAGTGCATCATCTTTTCCAGTGGTCGGTGATGATGTGTGAATGGAGCTGCAAGCCTTTCATATATATATATATATATATATATATATATATATATATATATATATATATATATATATATATATATATATATATATATATATATTCATAAAGCTTGCAGCTGAAACATCTGAAGCTATGAGTAATTCTACCATCATGAACATCTAATTTATTTATTAATGTGAGAGATTAAATCACAAAATCTGCATCCTTTGGTAAACAAAAAAGTTTTAAACATGATACTTTTTGTCTTGTCTGCTAAAAAAAATTAATAAATATGTAACCAATAAATAAAATGATACTTTTTTTGCCTTCAAAGGTCTAAAAATGTCAGGTGGTGTAGCCACCCAGTCTTGTATGCCAGTCAAATAAACTATCAAAAAGGCATATTATAAAAGCATAAAATATTTTGGCATGATTCTGTATTTAAAAACCTTAAAAAGGCAATTTTGGAAAAAATGGTTAGAATGGGTTTACCAAATCAGTTAATATGACCTTAGGAATTTCATATGAATTGTACTGTATTACATATATTAATATTAATATTTATTTATTTATTTAACAAATATATGTATAAGCTTAAGTTCAATGAGAAAGGTCTCTATGGCTAAACAGATGCCTGCTTAATTCCAAATTAGTCTGAAAAAAGTCAGGTGGCACAACCTGTAAGTTAAATGGTGCAACCAGACCAGTCTAGTTTTATTAACTGAAGTAGGCAATTAAAAGTTTTGATCCTTATTTAAGATATAGAATTACAAAGATCCATATGTAAATAATAAAAGTACACATCATGTTTCTTTTAATCAGATTTTTTTTAAAAACTGACCACTTGACCAACACCCCAACCTTGTTAACACCCCAAATCAGAATAATGCCACATACATGCTACAAGCCAGCTAACACTAAATAAAAATAAACCTAGTAAACTTAATTAATAATTTCATATTACATACCAACACCAGCTAGTCAAACCAACACTATAGCCTACTAGTGTAATAACAACTTAACTACCTTATTTCACAAAACTTAATTTAATAATTTGTATTGTTTGGGTGAAGTCGTATGACTTCAGTTTGATCCACAATGTTAGTTAGCATGGAGCAATATTCATATTTTGGATCACTGGGAGGAAAATGTATAAATATAAGTATATAAGTACATACAACAGCACATAACAACATAACCTAAATCCTTTGAGCCACTGGCCACTCCACTCTACTCCACTCCATCCCACTACAATCACATAGTGGGAAGTAGTATTACATCTAAGAAATGTGTT
Source organism: Megaleporinus macrocephalus (assembly GCA_021613375.1). Taxonomy (NCBI): domain Eukaryota; kingdom Metazoa; phylum Chordata; class Actinopteri; order Characiformes; family Anostomidae; genus Megaleporinus; species Megaleporinus macrocephalus. The sequence continues at coordinate 11,049,750 of CM038725.1, read as the reverse complement.
TGTGTTGCCCCCATCTGGTCAAATGCAGCACTGCAAATCGAAACATAAGCATTAATCAGTAAAAATGATTTGAATGGCATCACAGCAGTGGACGCATCATCATTAATAGGAAAATCGTCATTCAGAGGGATGTGCATTGTGGAGCAATGGGTTCCATTATAATGGCTGAAGTAGAATTTAGGTGTCTTAAATATGTCTTTAACACAAGCATTATACTTGATATCCATGATCTGTGAATCTGTATATGTGTATATATTGTTGCTGTCCAAAGAAAAAACACATATTTCTAAAATAATAACTTTACAGGAGAGACTTTCCTTTACTTTACTTTTAATGTAAGTGAATGGAACCAGACTTTTTTTAAGCTTTATTGAAGGATTTCCTTCGGACCTTCACAGAATATAAAGAGCATCTGCTTCATTCACATGATGTAGACAAAAAAAATGTAATAATGATACAATAGTGGTTAATCTAGCTGAAAAAAAAGATTTTCTTTGGGTACCACTTCGTCTTACAACACCCTGCATGTACCTCTCTTTGAAAAGTCAATGTTTCAGGCTTCAGGCAGCATATTTGTAATTAGTATTTGTATTATATATGTATGAGAACTTTTGCTGACTCACTGACTCACATTCAACCCATCATGCATGACCTTTAAGCATATAATTAAACAGGTATTGTGTAAAATTAGATCTATATATAATGAATACCTAAAGAATTATATGCTGTATTTGCTGAACAGAGATATATGTTCATGTAATGTTTGGTAATGTCTCACAATCAGGGATATCAGCATTGCAAACTAAACTCTACAGCTGCTTCACACCAAATCATATACTCTAGTAAAAAGTTTAACAGCAAATACATATTTGTTTCTGTCTTTGTTAACATTTCGACTGATTTCTTGAATACTGTTCTTAAATGTTAGTGTGCTGTACCAAAAACCTCCCCCTCTTCACCTCAGGACTCAAACGCTAATATGTTTTTGCTTCTTCACTATCAAATAAAAGCTCGACATTCAGGAGAAAATGGCTTCAGGTTGTCCTTGGTAACCATCCAACGTTCACCTCAATGTGAAATTGTTTTCCATCATCCTGAGGACATTCAACCACAAAGGAAGAGCTAAATGCACAGACACCCTCAGCCCTTCAGTATCTACGCCCTGCTCCAGCAGGGGTCGCTCTAACTACGTCGAGCAGGCCTCTGCAGTCTCACCGCTATATTTATAACCACCATCTGTCTCACTGTAAAGGGAGCAGCTATTCATTTATGTGAGGAGAACTAAATTCCCAGTGAAACCATAGATACTCAGCATGATGATGAGACTCCTCAATATGATGGCACAATTATTTTATGACTAGTTTATTATGAAGGACAATAAGGTTGTCTGTTCTAATCCACAGCGAGAAGCCCATTGAAAACAGAGTCATGAGGTTCAAAGTCGGCCAGAATAGCTTTGCCGTTAATAAACAAACAAATAAACCCAGCCGCAACCTCGGAATAGCTGTCCACCTCCTAATTTGTTGAGCAGCAGCATCAAAATTGGCTGAGAAAACTAACCGGACTGTGCGGCACAGCAGTGTAATACGTTGATGCCTTACTGCTCTCTAAAGCTCAACCTCCTTATCTCGAATGTAGACAATCAGCCAAGTTTGCTACTTTAGATTGAATTGGAATTGTGATGCTAATGCAGATATAAGTACAAGAAGCTTTTAGCATCATTTTAGCAGTTGCCAAGCTGCATGAAGCTGTTAATTAATGTCAACTAGACTTGCTTATGCAGTTTGTACTATTGTACAACAGACTGTTATCTATAAAAATGAACAGCGTACAGATAACATTCAGGTTTTGAAATGGTAATCAATAGTTATAGCACTATGATACAGTATTATAATAAATTATCTTATATAATAGTACTGTACTCTTACTACACATAATTATTGACTGGCACTGCCACCGCCATGTTGTTGACCAGTCAATAGGACCATGACAGTGCTGCCCCCAACTACACTGTAAGTGTACTGTTAGTTAATAAGGCATCCTGACCAATATAGCTGTGATGTGTTCACCACTGTAGTAACATCAGCAACAAACATCTAAATGGTGTAAGCTTTTTAATAACATCCCAGCTGTCCAACACTGCGTGGGCACACAGGCTGAAGAGCTGAGCCAGGGACAAGAGGGAGAAATCTTTGGACTGTGTAAATAAACAGAAAAAAAATCTTCCAGCCATCTCCCTATAAGAAGTTTACTCTCAGTAGGCCTCATTCACTGACTATCCTCAATAAGAAATGACTTTATAAAGCCCACATATGCAGTTTTAGGAAGTGTTGCCTCAAAGTGGTACGTGGCTGATGAAGCCACACAAATGTTGGCATTGCATCAGCATTATTGATGAAGCGGAGAACACGAACCTGACATGGACTTGTTCTCTCGGCATTTCTCAGAAAAAAAAACCAAACGTAAATACTGTTGTTAATGAGGCCTCTTGTAAATGAGGCCTGTTATTTTGTCACTGGTAGACAGTTTGGTAAAGGATGAATTCTGCAGTGTTGAGAATAGCTCATGACTGACAGTTGACATTGGTTAGAGATCGACTTCAGCAGTCTATGGCTGTGTCTCAAAACCTAGCTGTCTAAGTAGGCTGTCTAGGTAGGCAGCTGTTTAAGTAGCAGCGTTCTGTCTGACATCTCTCCTCATAAAACAGATTACTGAGACAATCTATTTAGAAAGCAGATGCGTCACAGCTTGTTCCCGCCCACTGCAGCACGTGACCGGTGGTTTAGCTGGTTGCTAAGTTACCAGCCGGCATCCAAAACAATAGCCTGAGGCTTAAAAATCTGCTAGCATAAATGCTAATGGATCGAGCATAAAACTGCAAAATGGTCAACAACTTGTTGAAACGTTGTAAATAAAGTACTGTTTTGTGTGATTATATGACAAGAAACACATTAAAACTCCAGAGAATCAAAATAACTCACATTTAAAACCACTTCACTGCTCATAGATTTGCCTGCGTTGCATCATGGGATTGACTTAGCGGCTGAGGAAGCATCTGATGCTTCCTTAAAATCAGGCCAAAGTAAGGTGCCTTAGTAGACAGCACGTTTAAGGTATGTAAGAATTGGGACAGTCTACATGGTGGGAGCGCATACTATGAAGTAAAATGCTGCCTATGTAGGAGCTCACTAGGTTTTATATCCAGCTCACTCTGGATATCTTATGCTTTAGATAGATGGTCCTGGGCTGGATATTATGGAACCAGCCTTGTGACTGAAAAGGTCACCGGTTTGATCTCTGAATGGAAAGGACATGGCTGAAGTGCCCTTGAGCAAGACACAAACCTAACTGCTGGGTCCCCGGGTGCTGTGGATAGGGCTGCCCACCGCTCTGGGCAGGTGTGCTCACAGTCTCCTAGTATTTGTGTTCACTAGTGCGTGTGTATGTTTGTGATTCATTGCGCTGGTGGATTAAACGTAGAGGTAAAAATAACAGGAAATAAAAAAGTGGGACAGTAGTGGACTGGAGGTTGGGGAACCAGCTTTGTGATCGAAGGCCACTGGTTTGATCCCCTGAACTGACAGGACACAACTGAGGTGCCCTTGAGAAAAGCATGTAACTTCCAACAGCTTCCCGGATCGTGTGGATAGAGCTGCCCACTGTGCTGGGCAAGTGTTCTCACAGTCGCCTAGTGTGTATGTGTGTTCACTAGTGTGTGTGTGTGTGTTTGTTTCACTGCGCAGTAAGGTTAAATACAGAGGTCAGTCAATCTATCAAATTCAATCAAACTAATCAAATTTAGCAGGTCACATGTAACTTGGCTAACTACCACTTATTAGTTGATAGTACAAAAGACAGAATATAGAATATTGCTCACACTTCCATATGAAAGAATAACAATAGCCATTTGTATGCTTTTAGCTCCTGTGTAGGCTGATTCAACATTTAGATCAGATTAGATTAGATTCAACTTAATTGTCATTGTGCACAGAACAGATACAAAGCCAATGAAAAGCAGTTAGCAGTCAACCAGAAGTGCAAAATACTTTATTATTTACATAAAGTGCAAAACAGAAATGACTAACAATTTGAGGTTATTGTACATGTGGTGTATATAAATAAATATATAGAATGTAGGTGTACACAGAATGTGAGATAAGGGGTGGTATATAAAATAGAATATAATTTACTATACATATATACAGCAAGGAGTGAAAGGCAAAGATTGCACAGAGCAGCATATGCTGAACACGTTTTAACAGTGTAAGCAATAACTACAGATATATAGTATATAATATATAATAGTGCAATATGAATAGAATTGTGAATATAAATAGAACTGTACAGGTATGAAATTACAAAAAAAAGATGATGTCCTTGATGATGCTTCTTGTCCTGCTTAGGCAGCGCATCTGATAGACAGACTCAATGGTGGGTAATTACAAGGTGATTATAGATTATAGATAGGTTTATCAGCTCCTCTTACCATATAGGAGCACCTTGTAGTTCTATAATTACAGACTGTGGTCCATCTGTTTCTCTCTATTACCTTAATACCCTGTTCTTCAATGGTCAGGATCCCCACAGGGCCACCACAGAGCAGGTACTATTTGGATGGTGGATCATTCTCAGCATTGCAGTGACACTGACATGGTGGTGGTGTGTTAGTGTGTGTTGCGCAGCAGGATGTCCTGAAAACCGAAGAAGCAATCTTCAAACCCTGAGCATGTCTTGGCCGGTCCTGTATATTTTTTGGGGTAAAGGCAAAATGTGTAGCTTAGATTTCTTGCTGAACTATTTTTTTAAAGGTGTGGACGTAACCATGAGCCTGAATGCTGCGTCACTAGTGTACATTTCAGTGTCTGCAAATGTCACCGTGCTTGCGGCCTTCTGGAGAATCCCTGAAATACAGACTTCTGATTTATGCTTCCTTTGATTTATGCTGAAGTAGTCTCTCTCCCTCTCTCTCTCACTCTCTCTCTCTTTAATGACCTGATCCATAGAACTGATTACAAAAGAAATCGCCAAAGCAGATCAATGGCTTTCGGGACGGGGATGCAAAGGGCCCAGCCATGCGTGGCATGTACGCTCATAAGGGTTGTGTTCTCGGACAATGAGAGCAATAGGAGGAGAATTACGAGCCCCCAGACGCTGGGGCCAGGCTGCCCGCCGCAGTCATAAATAACCCTAATTCTACAAATGCTTAATTAAATTACATAAATCCTGTTTACAATCGCCGAGCACCAGAAGCGGTTTCAGCTGCAACCAAAGAAAAGAAGGACATTGCACAAACTCTGCAGACCCCCCTCCCACCCGGGTTCACCTCCCTTCCCCTCTCTCTCTCTCTCTCTGTTTCTGTCTCGCCCCCACTCTCACACCAGGGAGCACATCGCATTGTGCTGAGCTTTGTATCTGCGAAACATGAGCAATGGTGTACTGATCTCACTTTGCTGATAAGGCTGACCGACGTGACTCTGAGACCACTCGGATATTGGAGGATGTTGATCTAAAAGCAGTTATACTCTTGCTCCTGTGGGGATTGAAGTGGTAGTCTGACGCAAAACCAGACGTGACATGAAGTCTACAGTTGAAGGCACTGGAGCGACTGGAGGCGAAAGCAACAAAGTAGTTTGAAGCTGTAGAACAGTGGGGAACCGTCATGGCCCTCTACGCCCTGTGAGAGGGCCTAAAATACTCTTAACAAACCCACAGAGACATATATATATAATTTTACATATAAATACTTACAGTTTGACAATCAACATCTAAACAATTATAATAATATGGGCAAATAAATTATTCAAATGTATCTATTCAATCTGTGTTGGAACGTGAGGGGTTAAGTGGAAGCCTGTGAGTCTGTGACTCCCCCTATAAGGACTGTGATGACTCTGCAGAATGTTGGTGATTGCTGGTCCCGCTGTTCATGTACAGAGGGGCCAGGCAGTTAGAATTCAGCGCGATACCAATTTCAAATGACAGTAAAACTGACCAATCATATCTTCCCTCTAAGTGGGCGGGCTTAACTGTATGATCATTTCCGCCTGCTGTGGCGACGCTAGCTGGAGAAACAGCTAGCTAGTGCTAGGCTACCACCGCTAGCTAGTTTGCTGAGTCACGATGGAAGCCCATGTCCCGCCTCCAAACTGTGAAAACCACCACCTCTGAAAACTCGGTTGGGTTGATTTGGGGCAGAGGGCAGAGGCTTAAGGGTCATGGTTTGCTACTGGTATAGAACCCCCATAGATGTGGTCATACAGTGAACCACTGGTAAATGTTTTCAAATAGATTTAACACTGTATGACATACTAATACTTATATGTAACGAATCAGACTCAGACATGACGTTATGATCCGAATGCAAGGCTTTATTAACTCAAACAAGGGTATGAACTGTGAACACAAAGCGCAGAACTGGGCCCATGCAGGGGAGAGTCCCGGGAGACCAGGTGAGCTGGAGTCCGAGGCAGCCTGGGGGAGCGGCTACTGGAGCAGGTGAGTTGGTAGGTGTCGGAGTAGCTGCTGTTGGTAGCCACAGAGCCTCGAAGACCCCAGAAGTGGTTCTTGCGTCTGAGTATTGGAATGCAGAGTAGCTCCTTGAGTGCTGGAGAGAAAACCAGGAACTAGGCCCTGTCTGAGCAGTTCAAACAAATAGAGGTTAGTCCTTGCGTCGTTCCGGAGCTCGCCAGGAGAGGATCCCTGTGGGGGTTGACACCACTTCCTCTGTTCCCAGAGAGAGCGTAAGAACATAGTTTCTATTCGGTAACTTCATAAGTCACTTGAGGACCGGTGGGAGCCAGCGGAGGAAGCTCGCTTTAGGGAGGGAGCACAAACACAGTGTCCGATGGCCACACCAACCTCACAACGTGGAGACCCGTGGGGTAGAGATGCCAGGGGTGAGTTCAGATGATAGGAGGTGAGTGCTCAGGCAGGTCAGCGGGTCCGATGGCCTTGAGGGCTCCAGGGAGAACGGCAGGGCCCCGCTGTGGAGATGAAAGGTTAGGCTGGACCTAAGGGGAAGCTCGTCAGAGGCTGGCCTGTGACCACGGGACAGGGAAGGCCATGTTACATTCAATGCCATGCAGTGCGTGGCTAGGTTATATGAGCTGTGATGAATCTATCTATAACAGATTTGGCTTACAGTCTCTGATCTAAACACAAACGCTGTGAACACTCTACCAACACACACACAAGCTGTAGCCGTGTAAGTGTATCTTAGCACAACACGTAATACACTAAAACAAATGAACAGCTGTAAAGGCTAAGAAAACAAGAAAAACAAGCAAGTCAAACCAACTAAAGGAAATAACAAGAAAGGGAGAAAAGGGGAGAAACCAAACATGCAGCATGTGGGAGCGTTCTCATACATGGATCACCACCAGCGAGGAAAAGGGGCCAAGAGACCGCCAATGGCTTCTCCAATGTCGCTTATCAATGCATGTCACCAGTCAGCAGCCAATCAGAGCCGTTCCAGATATATTTCCTGCAAAAAAGGTCACATGATACAAAAAGGATAAAAGACACGGCACAATCGGTCATAACCAGATCAGTTAAACGTAAATAAATAAATAAATCATAAAACGTTACAATGTCAGCCAGCCAGACAGTGTATTGTTGTTGTTGTTGTCAAGTGTGGTGCCTGTCGCATAATGCTGACGTGTAGTGTTTGAATCTGTATAATTTAATGAAATAACAGAGATCCTTTAAACAGCCAGTTAAATTAAGCCACTCATCACATTAGTGGACCACCTCTGGTAAAACCGATCTCACTGGAATAGGAGTTTTTAGAATCTTTTAATCAATGTGATCCCAAACCCAGTCCAGGATGTTGAGGTCTGGACTATGGGGCCAACCTATTGTTCTGAAAACACCAGCAGCTTCTTTGGTGCTGCAAACACACAAAAAACCCAAAAACAAAACAGGCAATGGGGGGACATGGCGAGGGGCGTGGTGTAGCGGGGTAGATTCATAGGTCTCCACTAATGTCAAGAGCATATATACGCCCTTGTAAGAAGTTCTTTGGCTCTGAAGCAGTAGAGCAGCGAATATTTCAGGATATGGCAGGCAAGTGTAGCGCAGAACTTCCGTAAGCAAACACGCCCCTTACAGGAAATAAGTATACTTAAGTTAATTTTATTAAGTATACTTTATGTAGTTACTATACTAATGTTATTGTACTAGTAGTACACTTGTATATGTACTATTTTAATACTTCTAGGGACTAAATTGGCCCACTTTCCAGTTTTTAAAAGTATACTTTTAAGTACACTTTAAGTGTAAGAGTAGTAAACCAGGTATACAACTACATCTTTTGTACTGCAACTACACTAAAAGTAATCTTAAGGGTTTACTGTTTACTAGCTATTACGTTTTCTTTAAGTGAACTTAACATAATACTTATAATTTACTGCTTATATTATTGTTGTACTTTAAAGTATATTACTAGGTTTAAGAGTTTTTTTTCTACTTAAAATAGAACTTAACAACGTTTACTTACTCACCAGTGGACACACATAAAATAAACAAGACACACTCAGATTAAGAAACATATTTGTATCTTTATAAATCTTTATAAATCAAAATTTAAATGAGTATTGTACTGGATGTGTTTTTGTGCAAAGCAAGAATACTTACGTCTACTATCTCAATTAGAAGATTAAGTACAAGTAAAGACCAAATATACTTAGACTGTTCTATACTTGTCAGTATAACCCAAGCATACTTAAGTATAACTGTGTTTAGTATATCACTGAGAAGTACATAAAAAGTAAACATACTCACTTCCTTTAAGCTTAAAAGAAGTAAACTAATGGTACACTTGAATAAACTTTTTTTTGTAAGGGGCTGCTGTGGTATTCTCTACGTAATGATACGACACAGTTCTCATACATGCACCTGCTCTGCAGATCTACCTTCAAATTCAGTTTAGTTTGAATAAAGCCCTGCCTGTATGCTGCAACTGTAGGTACACGCTGCGACTGTATATCAAATCAGGCCAGTGTGTGCTGTAGGTGCTGCGTCTGCATTTTGGCCATGTGCACCCATGCACCCTTTACAATTCTTTAAGTACAAACTTCAATTATTGCTATAACAACCCTCAGATTGATGACGCAAGGAGCTCAGGTCTAAAACATTTAGGTGCAATGTGAGCGAGTGCAGGTCAGCTAGGGAGCAGGGACAATGGTGCTCAGGGCACAGTACAAGGCATCTAGGCCTCAAGTGAGTACCCGCTTAGTTTTAATATTTTTTCACCACACTATTCATTTAAACCTATCACAACTCCAATATCGAAACTGATCTGATCTCCAAACGCCCTCTTGACCTCGTCTAGTCCACATAATGGGAGAGCTACACAAACACAGTCATTTTACAACAGCAGTAGCCACTCAGAGGGTCAGCTGATATTTAGTTTGAGTTGTTTCAGCATCATTAGGCTCGCCTAATGTGATTAATAATGTACAGCACGGTGCAAAAACAAAGATTGATGAGCCATTAGGAGCGAATCAAAAAAGAATTTAAAAAATCATATCCGCAGAGCCCCATGGCAGATGCTCGTCCAAGTCACTCTCTCACTCTCTCTCTCTCTCTTTCTCTCTCTCTCCCATTCTCTGGCTTTGGCAGTGATGGAGAGAGTCAGATATTCATACTTCAGCTCTCTCTCTCTCCTCCTCTGGCTCTTCCTCTCCTACACAGCGCAGTCACTAAACAGCGGTTTGACTGATTGATAATAAATTGCGCGGGCTGCCGTAGCAAACCCACCCCAGCCCTTCTCCCAGATTACATCTGTGATTGTGTTTCAATTTTTTTCTTGAACAGAAGCCACCACAAATAAGAAAGGGGCTCCGCCGGGTTCGCGCGCCGTGCTTCGTGCCATTAGCGGCGTTCAGAAAGACAAATTGAGCGCATTACCAACAACCTAATGTTCATTTATTATCTTTATAACTAAATGGTTTTGTGCTTTTGCGTGCCACCGCAATTGATTAGGATGTGAGGATTGATGTTTTTCTCGGAGCCTCCTAAGTCATTTTTCATCACACTTTTATGAAGTGTGGCTGAAACAAATGTGACTGTCATCTTCCATTACTGTTGTGTGCTGCTGATGTGTTCAGCCCTTTAAGATGTCTCTGTTTCCTCGCTCAGGGGGGATTTCCCGGTTCTTTACACCAGAGGATTGTGCTTGAAGACTTCTAGCTGTTAGCTGCTACGCCATTCACTCTCTGTCATTCCATGACTGAATCTGTGAAAAAAAAAAAAACCTGTAACATGAAAGGCAGCAGTGGGTGCCAGACAGACCCCCTGAATTACAGTAGTAGTAGTGATGGTAAAATTCTGTAACATTACATTAAAGTCATTTATTAGAAATACTGCAGAGCGACTAGTTGTTCTGACATACAGTATTCAAGCATAATAATAACCATTCAAATGAGTGCAAATATTTGGGAAATAATATTTATTTAAGGTGATAATATTGTGCTTGCCCAGTTTTTTCTCTTTCCTTTGCAGTCTATAAAGGAAAAGAGGAAAACTCTCTCCCACGCAAAGCAATTTTCTCAGCTGCCTGAAACATCATTGGAATTTCAGCCCATTTCTCTGTTACAAGATGACATCATCTCATAACACAATCCCCATCTACTCGGAAGATAAGAAGAACTGATACTCTATTTACAGTTTATAGTATTTTTGCAACAACATAAAGTTTAGAGATGGAAGCAATAGTCTTTGAAAAACTGTTGAAATTGAACTGTTTTAGCATAGATTCATTCTATATGTGTAAGTTCAAAGAAATTGGTTGACTTTTGAGTGGTTATCTATCTATATATGTATCTATGTATCTATCTATGTATCTATGTATCTATGTATCTATCTATCTATCTATCGATTCTTTTCAAAAGAAAGAAGTAAACCAATTCAAAGTACATGATATATTCTTGAAGATTCCATGAAAAGACATTCTCAGCTAACAAACACACATTATCTAAAAGTCCTACTGGCCCATGTGACCCGTCTGGCCAAGTCGTTATCTCCTGGGCTTTAGGCAGATTTCCTCAGGAGGTTGCTGTGTAAATTTTTTTCAAAAGAAAGAGGGAGACCAATTCAAAGTATATTCTTTTTTCTTGAATGTTCCACGGAAAGACACGTTCTGATAAGGTCCGATCTCAGCCAGCAAACACACACTATTTAAATGTTCTGCCAACAAGGTCCATGTGACCCATCCATCCATCCATCCATCCATCCATCCATCCATCCATCCATCCATCCATCCATGTGTGTAGTGGGGCCCATTATATCAGACATACAGTATTGTTATATGCATAGTCTCATCTGAATATGGTTATGTGTCTCTTAAAAGCTTGTTTATACAGATGGGCGCACTGAAAAGGAAGCTGCCCAAACCCAGGAAATAACAGATCACATGGGCCAGATGGAACGTGGAGGCAGGTCTGTAAGACCATGTTGGATCATGTTTGAGACGTTCTGCAAGAACATCTGTATCTTTAAGAATAAAGCTTATGCTTTAAAGCTTAAAGCTTATCTGTCTGTCTGTCTGTCTGTCTGTCTGTCTGTGCAGTGGAGCCTATTATATCAGACATACAGTATTGTAATATGCATAGTCTCATCTGAATATGGTTATGTGTCTCTTAAAAGCTTGTTTATACAGATGGGCGCACTGAATGCTACCGAGGTTACTAGAAGTTTATGGTTTATAGCAAGAACCCCTAAGGAAGCTGCCCAAACCCAGGAAATAACAGATCACATGGGCCAGATGGAACGTGGAGGCAGGTCTATAAGACCGTGCATTTACGGAAACCATGTTAGACCATGTTTGAGATGTTCTGCAAGAACATCTGTATCTTCAAGAATAAAACTTATGCTCTGAACTGGTCTCCCTCTTCATTCTGACGGCAAGAAAAGAAGTTAAAACAGTAACAATATGCATTTCTATCTATCTATCTATCTATCTATCTATCTATCTATCTATCTATCTATCTATCTATCTATCTATCTATCTATCTATCTATCTATCTATCAGTGCTGTTTCAGTTTCCTTTTTTAAAACAAGTTGTGACTAGAATCTTTGATTTTGGAGTAAGAAGTCAAGCAATGTGCACGAAAAAGCAGAGATGATGACTCAACACAGCATGTCACTATTCCCAAACGTAGGGAATGTGCCATGGCACCCTCAGTACATCACACCCAACTCACTGGTGCCATGACATACAAATGCTTTAACATCGATGAGTCTCTCAGCTTCTCTGCAAAATTACGAGAGATTTCACAAGTCCAGGAGCGGCTTCGTGCAATGCCGTGCTCGGTGAGACGGAAAACTTCAGCGTGCTTTTTAACTCCTGGGGTGTTAATTATTCAGCACAGGAAACCGCAGGCCTGAGAAAAAAATTGTACATGACGAGCAGCTCACTTCCAGAGCGGTTAGAGCCCGTGATTGCTCAGAGCGCAGCGGTGTAGCACGAGCCAGGAATAGAGCCTGTCAGCAGCTGGTGAGCACTGGGGGTGACAGGACAAGAACTCAGCCCGTCACACCATCCCAAAAGCTCTTAAAGACGCGTTCACTGCGCATCTCATCCGGCCGGAGAAAGTCCATATGTTGCAGAAAGCCCATATGGTGCAGAGACCGCGGCTTGCTAATGCAAAACAGAGTGCTACTTACAGTAACCTACATAGACACTCGATTATTAAGTGGGGTGCTGAAATGAAAGTTGCTTAATTTACAGGAACTATTTGGCTGCACTGGCCGTCCACTTCATTAGATATTGCTGCTGTACAAGCAGAGACCGTAGCACAACTGTTTCTCTGTGTAGCCCAGGAGTTAGTAACCCACATAAGGAGCATTAACTGCCATAAGAGCCACATCTTTTTATACTCATTTTATTGGGTATACTTTATACCATCAGTTTGGATTCTTTTTTTCTAAGACCTCGTAGCTCGTCTGTGGAATCTCAGGTGAATAGCAGAGACGTCTCTGAGACAAAGATGGACAAACCAAAGTGATGAGATCAAAGTGGTTTATTCATGCAAAGTCCGTCTATGGACAGGAAGGCAGGGTATTCATACATTCAAAGGAGGAAGTGAATCTTGCAATCTTGCAAAACGGCAATCTTTCATAGCAGTGCATGTGCATGATTTTAATCAACCGTACCTTAGAAGGTCATAAATCTACTCATAAACAGGAGAACATTGTGACGTAAGCGGTAACTAGGTAACTAACATAAGCTATATTGTGCAACACAAATGTAACCTTATGCCCGCATCTCTTTAATCCCCTCTTTTATACTTACGAAAGTAAGTAAGTATAACAGCTCACAGACATTGTAACGGCATATAGTGCGGGGTCAGTAAGCAGTCGTCATAGCATATATGCGGTCCAAGACAAGGCGATAAAGACAAGGGCCGAAAATGCAAACGACCAGACGTATAGCGAGAACGGGAATAATCATTGCCACATAAGGGGTTAGGAAGCCAAAGAAAGCACCCAGGAAGTTCCATCCATACCCTCCATGTTCATCCTGTCTAAGTTGCTCAGAAACCTGCTGCATGCGCTGAATAGCAGTGGTGATGGAGCCATGATCCTCATCGTTGGCAGGGATATATGTGCAGCAAGAGTCCCCAACCATGGCACAAACACCACCCCCCTTAGCAAGCAGCAGGTTAAAAACAACTCGAATGCCTGTCAGTCCATCAGAAGTAGCATCAACGAAGGCAGCCAGGCGATAATGAGTGACTTCAAGCTGGTTCCAAAGTCCAGGGACACCAAACTGAGGGAATAGAGCTTGCCAAAATTTCTTAAGCCGAAGTTGGTGTTCAGGTGGTGGGAAATCGTCAGAGGAACGCTTGGAAAGGTGACTGTGGTGAAAAGTACCCAATGGATTGCGGGAGACTAGAGTGATAGTGCCGTTTAATTGTGTCAGCGCACAGACACCCCGCCACCGAGCAGGTAGAAACATATATACACTCGAGCCACATACCCAGTTCCAATCAGAGTTGTGCTTAACTGTGCTCCGATGATCAGGGGCAATGGCCGAGCAGTTAGAGGAGCACAGAGAGGCATTATAGGCAGCATATGTATGCAGGCAGTACTGGGATGCAATAACGCCGACAGACACATTTCCCAAGCCTAGGAAACAAACAGGAAAGGAAAAGTAGCGGCAATAGAGCTTTGAAGGTCTCAGGACGGGATTCAGCAGTGGTACTCTGTTTCAAAGCAGTGCGAAGTACGGTCAGGCACAAATCCTTGTCCATGTTATTCCCGTTAATACCTGTTTCAGATGTAAATATGTGCTAATATACAAGTATAGGCTATAAATATAATAATATAAACAAAAAATGCAGACTTGCTCAGCTATATACACTTTTCTTGCATACTTTTCTGTCGCAATAGGTTCTTTTACTTTTCTAAGCCAACTTCTCCTTCAAAATATTCAGATCCACTTTAAATGGTGTTGTAGTTACCTTCTGGCACCTCAGTTTGCATCCAGAAAAGTACTCTTGGCTGGAGATGTTTGGGTAGGGGCCTACTCTAAAGCTGGCTTTGACACTGGCAATTCCCTATAGTTCCTATATATATATATATATATATATATATATATATATATATATATATATATATATATATATATATATATATATATATCACCTGTGCATTTTAATGCACGAATGTCCTAACATGATGTCATGATGACAAATAAACTTGTACTTGAACTTAAAAAGTCCTAGCATGTCTACCACACCACCACTAAATTGTGTAAGACAGCAGATGCCCTACAGCCTATAATGGTATAGTGGACCTATAAGGGAGATGGACCTCATAAAGGCCACTGAGTGAGTGCAGATATAGGTGGGTGTTTCTAATTAAGTACAGGAACACTATCTGTCTTGCTTGAAACTTTAAAAGTGTCTTGGTGGCCAGAGATGCTCCTCGTCTTGTGCAATAGCAGAACGGGAAGCAGGCCCTTTTCAAAGAACAGGCACTCAGAAAGCACTGCGACTTCGTGACTTTCAGCAAGAAGGGAGCTGACACCCAGCAAAAGCGAATATCAGTGAAAGCAGGTATAAGGCATTGTGCATTGACGGAGAGAGTGGAAAACAATGGAAAACATTTCCTGAGATCCCATCTCCCCTTTTTTGTGGGGCTGTGATAAATAGACTTTGATGTTTTTGCTGAACAGCACCTCATAGTCCCAGAGCAGAAATCCAGGTATGAGCAGTCAGCAGTTCAGGGCTGCAGAATCCTGCTGCTTACTGCAACAACAACACCTCGCATGCACACACACACTCACTCACTCTCACACACACACACACACACTCACAAAGACACAAATTCCATCTCTCGCTCCTCCTTAGCATTGCCCACTCTCACATTCACTGCTCACTTGGCCTATTATAAACGTGTAAAATGAAGTGCTGGTCTAAGCAGTGTGTGTGTGTGTGTGTGTGTTTTCTGTTTGTCGGGGTTGTCCTCAAATGTGTCAAAAGTATTTACATTCTTTACTTAGGTAGAAGTAAATATTCTAGGGTTTAAAAACACTTCTGTAGAAGTTAAAGTATTAACACAAGGTTTTTACTCCAGTAAAAGTGTAAAAGTACTGCTTTCAAAACTACTTTAAGTATAAAAGTAAATGTAAGGAGAAAAAAATGCCATTAAGGATGAAAGCTTAGTCCACACCACACCCATTCTAAAAGCCATAATGACTATAATGTTAATGTTGATACAGGAAGCTAGGCTTCCTGTTTCAGCTGCATATACGCCCATTGAAAATGAATGTATTTTAGTACAATGTAAATATATTAAAGAAGCATATCTGTGTACTACTGAGCATTAACATGTGTTTCATGGAGCAGAAGATATGATGACTAGTTGTCTATATGAATTTTAATGGTGCAAAAAGTCAAACTTCAAAGGCATGTTATCAATAACCTCTACTAGAATGTAAATGTACATGAATGAAAACAAGCTGAAATGAAATAGGAGCAACGAGACTACGTTTAAAAAGTAAGGAGTAGAAAGTACAGAAAATTGAGTGTAAATGTAAGGAGTAGAAAGTACAGATAATGGGGTGTAAATGTAAGGAGTAGAAAGTACAGATAATAGAGTGTTAATGGAAGGAATAGAAAGTACTGATAATGTAGTGTAAATGTAAGGAGTAGAAAGTACTGATAATGGAGTGTAAATGTAAGGAGTAGAAAGTACAGATAATGGAGTGTTAATTTAAGGAATAGAAAGTACTGATAATGTAGTGTAAACGTAAGGAGTAGAAAGTACTGATAATGTAGTGTAAACGTAAGGAGTAGAAAGTACTGATAATGGAGTGTAAATGTAAGGAGTAGAAAGTACAGATAATGGAGTGTTAATGTAAGGAATAGAAATTACTGATAATGTAGTGTAAACATAAGGAGTAGAAAGTACTGATAATGGAGTGTAAATGTAAGGAGTAGAAAGTACCGATAATGGAGTGTAAATGTAAGGAGTAGAAAGTACTGATAATGTAGTGTAAATGTAAGGAGTAGAAAGTACTGATAATGGAGTGTAAATGTAAGGAGTAGAAAGTACAGATAATGGGGTGTAAATGTAAGGAGTAGAAAGTACAGATAATGGAGTGTTAATGGAAGGAATAGAAAGTACTGATAATGTAGTGTAAATGTAAGGAGTAGAAAGTACTGATAATGGAGTGTAAATGTAAGGAGTAGAAAGTACAGATAATGGAGTGTAAATGTAAGGAGTAGAAAGTACAGATAATGGAGTGTTAATTTAAGGAATAGAAAGTACTGATAATGTAGTGTAAACGTAAGGAGTAGAAAGTACTGATAATGGAGTGTAAATGCAAGGAGTAGAAAGTACAGATAATGGAGTGTAAACATAAGGAGTAGAAAGTACAGATAATGGAATGTAAATGTAAGGAGTAGAAAGTACTGATAATGGAGTATAAATGTAAGGAGTAGAAAGTACAGATAACGGAGTGTAAATGTATGGAGTGTAAATGCAAGGAGTAGAAAGTACTGATAATGGAGTGTAAATGTAAGGAGTAGAAAGTACTGATAATGGAGTGTAAATGTAAGGAGTAGAAATTACAGATAATGGAGTGTTAATGTAAGGAATAGAAAGTACTGATAATGGAGTGTAAACGTAAGGAGTAGAAAGTACTGATAATGGAGTGTAAATTTAAGGAGTAGAAAGTACTGATAATGGAGTGTAAATGTAAGGAGTAGAAAGTACTGATAATGGAGTGTAAATGTAAGGAGTAGAAAGTACAGATAATGGAGTGTAAATGTGAGGAGTAGAAAGTACTGATAATGGAGTGTAAATGTGAGGAGTAGAAAGTACAGATAATGGAGTTTAAATGTAAGGAGTAGAAAGTACTGATAATGGAGTGTAAATGTGAGGAGTAGAAAGTACAGATAATGGAGTGTAAATGTAAGGAGTAGAAAGTACAGATAATGGAGTGTAAATGTAAGGAGTAGAAAGTACAGATAATGGAGTGTAAATGTAAGGAGTAGAAAGTACAGTTAATGGAGTGTAAATGTAAGGAGTACAAAGTACTGATAATGGAGTATAAATGTAAGGAGTAGAAAGTACTGATAATTGAGTGTAAATGTAAGGAGTAGAAAGTACAGATAATAGAGTGTAAATGTGAGGAGTAGAAAGTACAGATAATGGAGTGTAAATGTAAGGAGTAGAAAGTACAGTTAATGGAGTGTAAATGTAAGGAGTAGAAAGTACAGGTAATAGAGTGTAAATGTAAGGAGTAGAAAGTACTGATAATGGAGTTTAAATGTAAGAAGTAGAAAGTACTGATAATGGAGTTTAAATGTAAGGAGTAGAAAGTACAGATAATGGAGTTTAAATGTAAGGAGTAGAAAGTAATTACTCCAGTAAAGTATAAACAACCAAAATTTCTTCTCCTTACGTATTGAAGTCACCGGTGTAGGTAAGAGGGCAACTATACCACAGTAACTTTTCATTATAGTAATATTAATCCCTTGAATCCTGAGGGCCCACACTTCAGTTATGCATGATCATAAATTCAGCACGTATGGTAACGTGGGGTAAGATGTCCCTGTCTTAAATTTTCTTCTGATTAAAAAGTTGTAGAAGTTGTAGTTGTGCTTAGATTTTCTAGAAAAGCTTAAATTTTGGGGTCAGATTGTAGATGCACACACTTAAAGCTTTACAACAGTGTCACAGTGATGTCAGAAGAGATATAGCACCCCCCACTGGCCTGGAAAGGAATGGTGCTTCCACAAACTCAAAGGGAAACAGGCGATGAGGGCAGCGGCGAGGTCACAGTGGCCGGTGAGGACCTGCTGGCAGAGCAGCCTGGCAGAGCAGCTATAGAGTGCTGTGAATGTGATGGCTTGGCAGGCATATCTAGCATTCAAGAGGAGCTGGGTCGGCACATGCAGCTCACCTCCTCGACCAGCTTTTCAAGCCGCCACAGTCCAATCAAAGAGCACCGCCGCACAAGGGGAGGAGGATACATCACCCAGGTACTCTGCTTTTACTGTATGAGGTCACAGCTGACCTTTAAAAGGGGATCTATGTAGCGGTACTGAGAGACTAGTAGGGACAGACTTCAGTCATTATACATAGTTGTTTTTGACGTTTTAGTCCTGGCTTTTGTCAGGCTGGTTTATTTATTTATTTATTTATTTAAATTAATTTATTTTTTTGCTCACCACCACCCCTCCTCTTCGGAGGACCAATGTTTCTTTATTTCTAGTATTACAAGTTTTCATTTAGCATATGCAGTCACCGTGTAGAGGGAGCACAATAAACATGCAAACAAACAGGGATTGCCAAGGAGAGTAAAGGATATAAAAAAAGGAGAGATGAAAAAACAAACAAACAAATAAACATAAGCATATATACATGCATACAAACAAACAAACACACAAAAAGAAAAAGAGAGACGAGAAAACAGAAATTATAATATTTTACCCTCACAGAGTGCACTGAGCAGAAGCCATTTATAATACCTACCATAAATATTTATTTGTGTGTGTGTGTAAGTGTGTCTATATGTATGTGTGTGTTAATATGTGATCAGGAACATTCGGGTAGGGGCACCACAGGTAGGTATAAAAGAAAACCGAGGTTAAGGTGGCTCTACACTGTTGGCTGGTTTAGAGTAAAGTGAAAGCGTATGGCTAGAATTGGCTTGTATGCTACCTTGGCTGCTTCCGTAGTGCTGAGTGGAGGTTCTTGCTTGCTGCTGTGTTCTAATAATAGAACGCTCACTTAAAGCACTTCGTTTCTGGCATCTTCTTCTATGATGACGTCACGATCGGTAGCGAACCGTGACCCCTAAGCCTCTGCCCTCTCCCCCAACCCCAATCCCAACCCAAAAAATTGCCTATTTCCTCTCCTAATACACTGCAAGTCAAGAAACAAAAAATGAGACGACAGAAATGCAACAAACAATAACATCTGTACAACATAGACAACTTCTTAAGCAAAATAAGGTTCCTCCTTATAAATAACCAAACATCACACAGAACCAAACATCACACAGAACCAAACATCACACAGCTCCGTCTGCGCTTCAGAGAATGTGAAACACGCACTTAAACTGTCTTTTTTCCTCCTTTAATGGTTTCTTTGTGGTGGTAGCCTAGCGCTAGATAGTTGTTTCTCCAGCTAGTGTCGCCACAGTGGGTGGAAATGATCAAACAGTTAAGCCCGCCCACTTAGAGAGAAGATATGATTGGTCAATGTTACTGTCATTTGAAATTGGTGTCTCTGTATTATAACTGACTGGCTGATATAAAATAAAATTATATATATATATATATATATATATATATATATATAAAATTATATAAATTACATATATATATATATACGTCAGTGTGTGTGTTAAGAATAATTTAGGTCGTTTGAGAGGGTGTAGGGCCATGACGGTTCCCCACTGGTCACGATATATATGTGTATTAAGGGTAAAAAGTTGCCCCTAAGACTTCAATGTTCTCTTAGAAATGTCATTAAGGTTGGTTTTTAAAAGGATAAAAGCCTGATGTACTACATATATGTGCTTTTAATCTATTCTGAATAACAACTCATAAATTAATTCATGAATTATAATATGTTAAATTAACTGACAGTGGGTAGGTAGTTGTGCAGTTAATTTCTAAACCATGTTATTCATAGCTACAGACGATGTTAGCCTGCTGTGTTATAACGATGGACACGTTTCTTTGAAAAATAGCTCCTCATGTCCACCTCCTTCTTTTTTCTGCACACCCACGTGTCCCTATGTCTTGCACAGTGAGTCTCGCACAGTGAGTCTCACACAGTGAGTCTCGCATATGCAATATACAATTAAATGTGTTGATACATCTACTTGTGAAAAGCTGACTATACTGCAGGTAGGATGGTTTTGAGTGAAGGTGTAAATCAGGTAGCCACTCCCTGACTTTCTCTCACATTGAAAGCGGAACTGCCTTTTTTCCTGCCTAACTCTGACCTATGCAAATGTCTGAGTGAGATTCATATACATATTCACAGATTCGCAGATGCAGATGTATAATTGGGCCTTTGAGATCAGCTGCCATTTCCAAATGAGCTATAAAAAAGAAGGTGCAAGGTTTTCTTCGAACAGTGACAATAATTTACAGCACTGTGCAAAAGTTTTAGGCGCACAGAGGAGTTTAGGAAGAGAAAGAAACAACCATCCATCATCTGCTGCTTAATCCCGCTAGTTGGGGTCACGGGGGGTGGGCTGGAACCAATTCCAGCGTCGTCAGGCGAAGGTGGGGTACACCATGGACAGTTCGCCAGTCCAAGGAGCTACGCAAATGAATAACCTTTTTTGTTTCTGAACTGTCCAGGCAGAACGTAGATCCTGGTAGTATTCCAGGCGCTCGAGAGGCATCCGACTTCCACTGCTCAGACGGGAGAACAGCACCTGGAGTCATCGGGGCCCTCTAGCTTCCATCAGCCCCTGCTCCAGAACCATCTGACCTGCCTGCTCCAGCAGCCGCCTCCTAAGGCTGCCCCAGCAGATAGCCTGCTCTCCTGGGACTTTCACGCCTGGCTGCCTGGTTCTTTATAATGTTATTTCATATTTTCCTCTCTGATGTGTTAATAAAGGCTTGTGTATGGATCGAGTCTAATGATTCATTACAAACAAGTATCTTCAAATTTGGCAAGTTTACAGGAGAGGACATCAACCGTCCTCACTTTTTTAATGTAAGTCAATGGAACCAGAATTCTTTCCAAGCTATTTTATGAACAATGTAAAGAGCAGTGGTCATGTTCAAATGGAGATACACATTTTTCATTGGATAGCGACAATATTTGAATAGCTTTTATTTGCTCAGGAAAATACTTAATTTTTTAATATTCAAACAGTATTAATAGAGTAAGTAGTGCTTTTACATACGTCAGTGTGTTCATTTAACCCTTTCCAAGCTTCTCCTTGTGGAAACAACCCAGTATTATTCACAGTTCTCATCTAATACCTGCTTTGACTGCTCAGTACTTCATTAAGCTAAATCAAGATTGCTGCTGAATAAATATGGAACTGAATAAATATGGGGAATATCTGGAGCATCAAGGAGAAATCTTGGCCACAACAAGCAACAAAACCTACCAAAAGTTTTTTTTCTTCTTTTTTGTTTGCAAAAAAACATCAAATAACGTAGGGTCCTGCTATAGAATTGTGCAACTGTGAGAAACTTTTACAGCTTAAAAGAAGTGTTTATGTGTTATTTATGCCACAGGGTGCCATTCTATGTAGGGCCATGGGGCAGTGTTAATGCCTGTGTCACTGGTGTCGACTGGCTACAAGTGACCTGTTTGCTATCCCGGTCATTCAGATAGCGCTGAGTGGAGAGTTTTTGCTTGCCGAGTTCAATAAAGAGCATTTGCTTAATGATTCCTGCGTCTCCTTCTTTGCCAAGACGTCGCAATAAGTCTTAAAGCAAATACATAATAAGCCTGCAGTTGAACCCTACCCTTGTGTCCAGCTGTATGAAACAGCAATAACGTTCTGGGGTCACATTGACTCCATGCAGGTTTGACCATCTGAAAGTAGTTTAAAAGAAAAAATATAAGTTTAAGTCTAATTATTATCAATGTAATCAATATTTTATAACTTTCATTCATTTTATTTATGCTTTTTCAACATCTTTGGCAAATTTTTGTCATGGTGGTACGTTGATTGATACAAACAAACTATTTCTGTGACAATAATTACAATAAATGAGGCATGACGACGATTTTAAAACTACATATTATAATTTTTAACAATGTTTAAAACAGAAAAGCTGAACAAGGCAGAAAGAAATTTAGGTATGTGTGTATGAGTGTTGCAATCACATTGGGTCTGTCGCAAAACCTAGTGAGTATATACATAGACAGCTTTTGACGTAATAGTATTTGCGCTCCCGACATGTAGGCTGTCCCAATTCTTAGATACCTTAAACATGCTGTCTACTGGAACACCTTACTTTGGCCTGATTTTAAGGAAGGATCGAGCGCTTCTTCAGCCGCTAAGGCAATCCCATGATGCAACACAGGCAAATCTACAAGCAGTGAAGTGGTTTTAAAATCTAAGTTATTTTGATTCTCTCTAAAGTTTTAATGGGTTTCTTGTCATATAATCACACAAAACAGTATTTTATTATCAACTCTGTAACAAGTCTCAGACCATTTTGTAGTTTTATACAGGAGCCATTGGCAATGCTAGCGGATTCTTAAGCCTTGGGCTATTGTTTTGGATGCTGGCCAGTAGCTTAGCAACTAGCTAAATTTCCGGTCGGGAACAAGCCGTGACGCAGTCTCTCTCTAACTAGAGGGTCTCAGTAATCTGTTTCATGAGGAGAGATGAGGAGAGAACGCTGCTACTTAAACAGCTGCTACCTAGACAGCCTACTTAGACACTAACTAGGATTTGATAAAGACCCATTGTGTCTGAAAGTAAAAACCCCATCAGTTTAAGACTAAGTTTTGCTATTTGAACTTTTTTGTGGCATCCGTTCTCACTGCTGGGTTCAAACGGACCCAAATGTAAACATGCAGGGAGGCCGCCAACACATTTAATGAGATATTTTCTAGAGATGGAAAGATCGATCGGCTATGTATCGGTATCGGCCGATTTTTAATCAAATTATGTGATCGGTGATCAGGCGTTATTTCTCCAATTTAGCCAATCCCGAGAGCCGACCGTTAAACAAATAAGCTTAATTTCTGTATTTCCAGCTAGCGTTCTGCTGAACCCCCCTACGGCCAGCTCCCTGCAATTCCAATCTGAACCGCTAGTTGGAAACACATACCCTTCCATTTTCGACAGACTGACTAAAGAAGCACGCCTCGAGAGAACAGTTTTCCTTTGCGTTGCGTTGCGTTGCATCCATCTGGCAGCTTGTTGCCATATGTGACATAGACAGATTTTTTAAAATCTGTAATATTAACTGTGTCTCGTTGGGAAACCAAGACAAAGACATTTAACACTTCTAATCTGATACGGTTTTTAGAGAACACCCGCGGCTGAATACAGTGAGAATCAGCAAACAGCAGAGCTAGCATGCAAAGCTAACATGAAACTAATAACCCAGAACACCATACAGACCAGATCTGACCAGAACAGCAGCAACAATTCAAGATCTACATTTAATGATTACAGTATTGGTGATATTTGTTTGATTTACTTTGTTTATTTACTGCTAATTTTGTTAAAAATATTATGCTGTTTCACATGAGCTCGTTAAAAATGGTAATAAACCAGTTTAGACCATGTTTCATGACTTGCTTGCACTAATAACTACATGTAGCCCTGCCGTGGCATATAGCCCTGCCCTCTATCGGTATCGGCTATCGGCCTATCGCGTTGAAAGGTGATCGGTGATCGGAATCGGCCTCAAAAATGCTGATCGGTCCATCTCTAATATTTTCCATTAATGAGTTTATCATTGAGTTCAATTGAACGAGTGGGACCTTTTTTTTTTATCATCGGACTGATATCTCAAAGCCTCAGACAGACAGACAGAGAGAGGAGTATCTTAGAGCTGTGCCAAAACCCGAGTTTAACAGGTTCAAGTGAGCGAGCGAGAAAGAACGGGCGAGTCGCATACAGAGCTCTCAAAAACTAGCTGGGGGCCCAAAAATCCCACGAAGAAGGAACATGAAGTTACTGCCTACGAAAATAGCTCTCCACACAGAAGTGCAGGCTGAACGTAGCCATCCGCTGCTCCCTCAGAAGTGCCTGAAATCCGGCAACGACTCAAGCCTAATGAGCGCGGCTAAGTCGAGCGTGCTACATAACCCGCCAGTCACCATCAGCTCTTTTCTGCCGCCGCTTCTCTGAACGATGCCGTGCCAGATAACATTCGCAGTGTTTGGAAATCACTTGGTTTTTTATTATCTTGCCGGCTTGTGTAACACCGGTCCCGAATGTCAAGTGCCCTCTCATCTCGTGTGCCTCCACTTCTCTGTTTATCTGCCCGCGTCTCGCTGGCCTCCTCTCTCGCTCTCTTTCAATTTGCCTATGTCTCTCTATCTCCCTCTCCATTTGTACAAGCAGTCTAGGATTGTAAGCAGCACAGATAGAAACTCCAGCGGGACCTCGCGTTTCATCGGAGGCCTTTATCAAGCTGAGCGCGCTCCCGCACACACACGCGCGCACACGCTCCGTTCCATGTATCTCTTTTTTGCAGCTGGGAGCAGTGATTTGATTCAGTGCTTCACAGAGATTGGGCTTCCCTGCTGCTCGGGCCAAGTGAGCCCTATCCCTGGAGCTCTCTCTCTCTCTTTCTCTCTCTCTCTCTCTGGAGAGCCCTCTGGGACTTCAAATTGTGTACAGTACATTTTCTTTCCTCAGCTCATGTATCTTTTGATGTCACGTCAGACTCACACACACATACACACACAGAGGCGATAGAGGCCACAATCAAGCGGCTGGCTCCAAACTAAAAGCCGCCGCGCGCCAGGCTAGTTAGAAGAGAACACGTTGCGTCATAGTCAACATGGCATCGGCACGATACTTACAGCGGTCACGGGTTAATAGAAGCCATGTCGTATCCTTTTAAGTCTACAAAGAAAAGCAACGTGTTCTGTTGTGCCGCTTGACCGTGTGTTGGAGAGTGATAAAGCGCCAGCACCGGCTATGCTAAGCGGCTCCGCGCCCTAATATCTAGCACTTCTTCTCTTTTTTGTCCGGCGCACCTGTTTGTAATTCCAACCTCGCTGTTCCCGACGACTAATTCATCTCACGGAGGTCGGAGGTCGGCTGCGGAGTGTTGGGCTCACACCGCGCTTGAACCCGGCGCTAATTGCGCTGCCTCCATGTCAAATATTCCCAGCTCGCGGGAGGGGAGCTAGCCGAAAATTCAATTAGCAAGCCGCTAATGCAAATGATCAGGGCTGCTTGAGCGCTCTCCTAAAACCTTCTGTCTGGAATGATGAAAGAAAGAGCCGGGACCTTCTTATTTTTCTTTTTTCTTTCATCGAGCCGATATCTCAAAGCTTCGGACGTACAGAGAGAGGAAGAGAAGTAACTGTGCACGATGTGCGTCGATACCCTCTGAAAGCATCTTTAAGAACTTTAAGATTAATCAATTTAAAGGAGGTTTTTTTTTGGACATAAAATGGAACCTCTTCGAACGAAAACGGTTTTCATCTTCCAACAAGAAAGCAATTAATGTATTATTTCTTTCTGAAATTCTCAAAAGGAACAGCTCATAAAGGACAGTCTCATTACGTAGCCGGTGTGAGATAAGAAATCTCAATTGAGCAGCACTTAAAGGAGTGTATTTCACTGCAGATATTCCATTTACCAAAGCGCACAAAGCTTTATTGATCTGGAAGGAAATCAATCTGCCTTTGGACCGAAAGCTGCTTTTGCATTCTCATTTAGACATTAAAGGCAAAGTTTCTGAATAATGTGGAAGCCCGTTGATGATAGAATTTAATAAACTTGTGTAATAAAGAATCCCAGAAGACTTGAAATATGAAAGCCAGATTCAGAACCGACTGCCAATTAGCTGGCCTAGGTCACCCTCACAAGGCCCCCTGTTTCAATAAGAACAATGTGTCGATGGACAACAGACATCAATACCCGCTAATGTGTGAAAACTGGGCCCCAAACTGCTCACCAGAACTTTTAACAAAGCATCTTCTGGTGTCAGTTAGTGGAAGACTTTCTGGAACAGTCATGATAATGTTGTCAGGTATGAGACAAAAGGTGCGTCTGAAATCGCCTACTGGTCAGTAGGTACTAGATTAGAGTCAGTATGTACTGCTCGAGCAGCAGACTAGTAGTTAATTACAGTAGGAGAGTTTTAGTAGCCACACAAGATCAGACGTACTACATCCACCATATTGCCAGAATCCTGTGACGCGAGACGTCAGACCACCACCGTAAAAGTCCTGCTATTCATTTAAAAGCTCAGTTTACTGACAGATTTAGATCTTTTTGTGACACTGATCTGCGTTTTTATCTGATTATGTATCAGACGGTGTCGAGCTGTAGCTCAGAGAAGATGAAACAGGAGGAATGTAATCATTGTTTATCTCAGCAGTAGCGCTAACTTCTGTAGCAGCAGTTCACTAGCAGTAGCTACGTACACACAGCCGACGTTCAGATTTTCACCGTTTATTTACTCCACTTTGAATTTATCCGCGGCTCCAGGTGAATCATGGGATAGCACAGTGTGCTGTGTTTGCCTACATAAAAATGGCTGCTGATTCAGTAGGTGATCTGGGTACCGTTCACCTACTACTCAATACCTACTGAGTATTCAGACATACTAGCCTCGCTCACCTACTGATTTCACTACTGAGTATTCAGACATACTAGCCGAGCTCGCCTACTGATTTCACTACTGAGTAGTAGACAAGTAGGCGACTCGCTGCCAGGCTGTGTCTCCTGCTATCTACTACATGAAACCAAGAATCAAACCATTAAAAGTTACGGAAGGTAGTCCGTTCCCAATGAATCCTGAAAACTGGCTTTGATAACTGCTGCACCATTTAATCTGGAAAGCACTATTAGCATGAAAAAACTGGCAAACAAGAAACTGAAAATGTATATATATATTTTTTTATTTTTTATTTTATTATTTTTTTTATTTGATATATTTTTATATTTAGGATTAAGATTGTTCTTATTCTCTTTCCATATGCTTCTGTTTATTTTGGTTTTCCAGCTCCACCCTGTCTCTCCCCTCTTGTTTCCCCCTTTACCTGTTCCTACTTTTCAGGTGTATTGATGCCCCCCTGATTGCTCCTGGTCTTTGTCTGGCGAGGCGTGATCTTTTGTGAATTTATTGATTGTGGATTTGTTCTTTGAGCGTGTTGTTGTTATAAAATTTTCTATTTCTTTCTGTTCTGCTAAGTCACTATTTTGTAGATGCATTTTTTTTGTTCTGAAAGCAGTGATACACACACACACACACACACACACACACACCCATACACAGTTGTACACTGATAGCTATGATTTTATTTGTACTTGAATCATCAAGTAATAATTACTAATCTGCTTGTGATTCATTGCTATTACATATTCCAGGCCCATCGTTTGTACTGTCTGGTTGTATGAGTTGAAAAAACTCTGAGTTGAGCAGTAAGAGAAAACAGGTAATTCTCTTATTAGCTCTTATTTTTAATTTAGATGTTTCAAACAAACAACACATTCTCATTTTTAATTTTTATCCCATATTGACTCTTTGTGGAAGAAATCTCAATATAAAACAGAAAACAACAAAGTCTCAGAGTCACATCTAAATAGTAATGTGTTTTATTTTAGAAATATAGCTGAGCATTAACTCCAGGTGAAATACCTAGTGATCTTCACTGAGACCAAAATTACATGAGGTCATGTTGTTCTCTGAAGGCTTGAGAATACATTTCACTGGTTAACAGAGAACAAAGGAGTTACAGTTCATTGACAATTGTGATGAATAATGTATGAATAAGCAAGAGTGCGTTAACATATATGCATAATGGATAAGAAGGAAGGAAACCCCAAATATGGCTGTCCAGACAGGTTCACCATGAGTTCTCATGTCCTCTGGTGTCCCCGGGATGAACTTGCCTGCAGCTGGCCATTGTACAAAGTTTCCTTATGGCTTTCATCAGCTGGGGTGCTTTAACCTGCCCATGGGCCCTGAGGCTGCAGGTGGCTGAGGGTCCTATACATCAAAAACTTAAAACCTTTGTTTTTAATGAAGGTACACACAGTGATGCTGCCAGTCTGTAACTCCCACTATCTACTACATAAACCCAAACCAAGAACCAAACCATTAAAAGCTACAATCGGTAATGGTTGGAAATTTGCGATTAGAAGGCAATGCATTCCCAATGAAGCCAAAGTTTGTCTGTTCCACCTTAAATGGTTACCTGGCTTAAATAACTGCTGCACCATTTAACTTGGAAAGGACTATTAGCATGAAAAAACTGGCAAAAAAGAAGCCAGTTTTAGCTTCATTCATGCCTTTCAGCTCTGCCTCTGATTCTTCTAAATCAGTTCTGATAACCTGCGACTCCTGCCAGTATGAAAAATGAGCTGCTTAGGTTAAGTGGCAGCAAGTGTGGCAGCATTTTCCACTTGGTGGACACCTACCCCTTCCTTCTCCATTCAACTGTATTAGCCTGGGGTGTATCTTGATAGGCCCAGGTCATAGAGTGCAAATAAGTAAATCTCAAAAAAAAAAAAAAAACAACAACGAGGGGCCCTGAATATACTTGAGGCCTCTGGGCTTCAGTCCAAGTAAGCCCATAAATTAAATCACCCCTGCTTAAAAACTAGCTAGACCTGACATGTAACGGGGTAGCCAGCATCTCTTCACCATCAAGAAAGAGAAAAGAAAACACTCATTAAACATGATGAGCGACATGATAAATCAACATGAAGCTGACCACAAACTTCTTGTTTTCAAACAGTAGAGGGTTTCTAGTAAGCTAGGTCCCTCCAGATGTATCCTGGACACCACCATCACATGTGCTGAGTTTTAGCTCCAACCTGTATCCATTGAGCTGCCCCTTAATTAACTCTATTACATATAATCCTGTCTAATAATCAGAGAATTGTGGTTGGACCACTGGCTGGAGACTACTGATGTAACACAATAAGGTACTAATTAGCTGAACCAGGTGCTAGACAATAACTACAACGGATATCTGATTCCTAATGAAGAGGTTTGGAAATCAGTGGCTCACTGTGTTAATATTTTTTGTGTTTGTTCTAATATTAGAAAATTTTTTGAGTTTATAATTTTCTCAGATGGCTAATTATTAAACATGCCTACATCAAACACAGTGCCAAATAAGTGAAATCTTAAAATCTGGTTAATATTGATTACTAATACTGATAATATTAATATTGTTGGAATAACAGTTAATCTCTTTATAGTCGTTTTCATTTGCTTTAAGTGAACTTAGCCCATTGGCAGATGCTATAGCTGACCCTAAGCATTTTTTGTTCTCAGAATATGCAACATTATGTGCATTTTGCCTTGAGAAAAGCTAAATCTGTCAACGGAAAACATCTAGACATCAGGAAAATAGTCTTGTAGTAATAATACAACAACCTCAAAATGAGAAATATTTAATATATTTACTCAATTGGGGATGTTCACTTGTCAAGATAGCATTTTTGTAACACAGTATTGATGCATGTATTGATTTTTATTTGTTTGTTTGTTTGTTTTGAGACACACCGAAATGTCCCTGTGATTGTGCCTTGGTGTACAAGCCACACGCCCATAGCCCATAAGGCAACATTAGCACACAGGGCATACAAGTTATGCATAGATGCCTGTGTGCTGTTTTACCAAAGCAATTATAAACAAATTGCATATTTTTGAACATTTTTCACTCCTGCATGTGTTACTTCACAGCAAAGGAGAGAACTTTCACTTCTAATTAGTTACGATAGTTAGGTTTTTAGCAGACGCTTTCCCACCACTGAAGCGTGTGGAGCGCCTGACAAAGCATCCACACAAATGCCGTTTCAGACTTCTCAGAGAACTAAAGACGTATTGCTGCTTCGTGGGCACCCGGGGCCTTAAGTCAAGCTTGATCCCAGATGGATACAAACAGTGAAGCCAGCAGAAGGATTTTCCTGTAGTGGGCTATATCATTTTGAGAGTATCTTCCCACACAGGGCTGTCAGTGTTTTGATATCAATAGCTGGGGATGTTCTATGTCACTGCTTCCTCTGAGCTTTATTACTGCCACATCTATCAATCTGGTGCAGTTCGCTTTGTAGAAGAAATTGAACAGAAAAAGTCAAATGAGCAATGCCTTTGCGGGATTGCCTGAGTGGAGAGAGAGAGAGAGAGAGAGAGAGAGAGAGAGAATCGGCCTGGTTTCAGACATTACCACCGATGTTCCTTTTTTACGAGTCCAAGTAGCCATGCTGTGCAACAGATTGGGTTGTTTCTTGATGGACGGCAGTGACTGTGACAATACAAAGCCAATTTAAACTGCAAAACAAAGCTGCTTATATAGTGGAAGACCAAAGAACATAACATAACAGTTCCTTTAAGACACAACGGACAAGTCACAGTTGAGTGAATATAACAGTTTTGATGGCAAAATGTAGCGTGAAGTGAAAATAACATCAAAACATGGTATTAAGTACAGTCTTACTTTAGTCAGAGACTTAAGAGTTCGATATTACTGTGACATAATGGTTAGTTATTTAAAAGCAACATAACTACAGATATGCTTTAGCAAGTTGAAGAAGAATAGAATAGAATCTTGAAGAATAGCCCAACACTTTGTGCCACAGTTAGATTTTTCGCTTCCCTACAGTCTTGTCAATTGTAGTCCAGTCTCAACGTCAGTGTGCTAGTAGACCTAGTGCTAGTATGCGCTTCCTTAGTGCTCACCAATGCATATTCAGGATGGCCTTTTGACAGATTGTACCAACACTGATGTAAGCAATGTGGTATGATAACATTTATTTAAAACATAAACCTTTAAAAATAAATTACTATATTGATTCTGTCCAAAAAAACCCCAGATATCTCCAAATAGCAATAGTAGGCCAATGTGTTAATATATTTAATGTAAGTTCAAATAAAGAATCAATTTATTTCAAGTGGTTCTGGAGCATATCTGTGTCTGCATTCACATTTACAGCATTAGGTTACACTCCTATCCAGAGTGACTTTACATGTACACAGGTCGGTGAAGGTAGTGTTAGGAGTCCTGCCAAAGGACTCTTATTGGTATAGTGTGAGGTGGTTACCCAGGTGGGGTCTACAGCATGAACCATTACATTTCATAAACCTATTGGTCCAATCATTATGAAACCTCATGAATCACCTCTTGTTCAAATGATATAGAAAAATCGAAATAAACAAAAACAGAGATATGTTTTTAAAATATTTAATTTTTAAAATATTTAATTATTGAAACCTTTAATGAGGTGCCACAGCATCTCTCCACTCACAACCAAGTGCTGAAGTACATAGCACATAAACATCACTTGGTTGCATCACACACTAAATACCTGTGGAAGTAAGATCAGCACAATATTTATGTCAGGAATTTTATCAAGTGGGTTTCCATAACTGAGCAGTCGCACACAAATTTTTCTGTGTGCAGTGCCGAGCGTTGTCTGGCGTGGTGTAACGCTACTGGCACTGGGCTCTGGAGTGAGGAAACAGTGCTGGCACTCTGATGGGAAAATATAGGTTTGGTGGATGCCAGGAGAAAGATTGTTACAGGAATGCATAGTGCAAACAATAAAGTTTGGTGGAGGAGGAATAATGGTCCGGGTCTGTTTGCCAGAGTTAGGGCTATAGTCCCTTTTAATTCCAGTTAAGGGTAATGTCAATGGCTGTAATCCCTTGTAGTTCCAGTAAAGGTTAGTGTAAATGACTATAGTCCCTTAGAGTTTTAGTGAAGGGTAGTGTCTATTGGCTATAGTACCTTATACATCCAGTGAAGGGTAATGTCAATGGCTATAGTCCCTTATAGTTCTAGTGAAGGGTAATGTCTACTGGCTATAGTCCCTTATAGTTCCAGTGAAGTGTAATGTTTATTGGCTATAGTCCCCCATAGTTCCAGTGAAGGGTAATGTTTATTGGCTATAGTCCCCCATAGTTCCAGTGAAGGGTAATGTTTATTGGCTATAGTCCCTTATAGTTCCAGTGAAGGGTAATGTTTATTGGCTATAGTACCTTGTAGTTCCAGTGAAGTGTAATGTTTATTGGCTATAGTCCCCCATAGTTCTAGTGAAGTGTAATGTTTATTGGCTATAGTCCCTTATAGTTCCAGTGAAGGGTAATGTTTATTGGCTATAGTACCTTATAGTTCCAGTGAAGGGTAATGCTTATTGGCTATAGTCCTTTATACTTCCAGTGAAGGGTAATGTCAATGGCTATAGTCCATTATAGCTCCAGTGAAGGGTAATGCCTATTGGCTATAGTCCCTTATAGTTCCAGTGGAGGGTAATGTCAATGGCTATAGTCCCTTATAGTTCCAGTGAAGAGTAATGCCAATGGCTATAGTCCCTTATAGTTCCAGTGAAGCGTAATGTCAATGGCTATAGTCCCCTATAGTTCCAGTGGTGGGTAATTTCAATGGCTATAGTCCCTTATAGTTCCAGTGGTGGGTAATTTCAATGGCTATAGTCCCTTATAGTTCCAGTGAAGAGTAATGTCAATGGCTATAGTCCCTTATAGTTCCAGTGAAGAGTAATGTCAATGGCTATAGTCCCTTATAGTTCCAGTGAAGAGTAATGTCAATGGCTATAGTCCTTTATAGTTCCAGTGAAGGGTAATGTATATTGTCTATAATCTCTTATAGTCCCAGTGAAGAGTAATGTCAATGGCTATAGTCCCTTATAGTTCCAGTGAAGGGTAATTTCAATGGCTATAGTCCCTTATAGTTCCAGTGGTGGGTAATTTCAATGGCTATAGTTCCTTATAGTTCCGGTGAAGGGTAATGTCTATACTACAGTATACAAACATTTTAAAAAAATGGAAAAAAATAAAGATCATGTTCATAAAGACATGATGTCAGTCCACTAGCCTGCACAGATCCTTGACCTCAACCTCCACCGAACACCTTTGAGATAAACTGGAACTGGATTGTGAGACTTGTCCAACATCAACGCCTGGGCTTACAAATGCTCTTTTGTCTGAACTGGCACAAATCACCACAGACACACTCCACTGTCTTGTGGAAAGCCTTCCTGAAGTGTTGAGATTGGGAGGGGCAGTGCCATATGAATGACCATATGGAGAATGCCCAACAATTTCTCATAATTGTGTTGGTCAGCTGTTTGCATGTTTGACCAGAGAGAACAGTAAACCACAACACTGTAAAAGTGTGAATAACAGCATTTCAAAGAGCAGAAATAGCCATGGCTTCGTATCAGCCGTAAAAGGGTTCTGTTTACTCACTGGAATAGTAACATAAAGTGCCTTAAAGTGCGTGTAGTTATGATTAAATTAGCTTCAGCATGATCCGTCTTCACAACAATATGGGCTCTTAGGTGATTTATTGCAGAATCAGACATATTCACAGCATCTGCCTCCCCGTTTCATAGTGCTGTAAAAACCTCCCGCCCACATTTTGTTTTAGCAGCGATCTATGTGTGCCACTTCATAATTCATCAGTAGGGTTTTTTTTTTACATTTCCTACATAATGCAGTTTTATGCAACTGCTGGGTCACATTCCTATTACTCCCCGTTTTGGCAGCTTGCACAGCGCAATTATGAGACTTTACCATTGCTCTGTTTTCTCCATAAGCGATTCAGTAAATGTTCTCCATTTCCCAGTTGCTCATTTGCTAGACGTCACAGAATGAGCCGGGGTTGCGCTCTTCCTTCAGCCTTCATCATGATTCTCATTCCCCTTCTTGTTTCCCTTGTTCCACTGTGGCTGCCCATCTTAGATACGGTGTTAAAGGGATACTCCTTGGTTTTTTCAACCTAATCCATTACTACAGGCAGTCATTTCAGTGCATTTTGCTGTGCCTACAAAAAATGTTGACTTGAAACTCACTTATAATAGTCAATGGGCAGTTGAAACATTTGAAATAGGTGATTTTAAGAGTAGGGAAGGTGACTGATTATCTGTTACCAATGTAATCTGTAATCTAGTCCTGAAATTGTTATATTAAATAAACAATTTGCAAGATGCTGCAATCTGTTAGATTCCCACTCCAAGCAATAGGGGGCAACATATCACCACAAAATGCACAATCCCTCCTCCTTCTTTAATTCAGCATCAAACTTCACACACTTTACTCACCAAAAGTGTCTCCAGCCATGGAAAACAACGCCAATGTTAACTCTCGTTTAGCTTATATTTATAAGATTTATTTTTGTTTTGCTGCCAAACATGGATTCTTGCCAATATTGGATGGCAGTGGTCATTATGCTGGTTGCTTGTCAAGATCTTCAGCCATCATTATGTTCACTCTTCTTTTTGTTGGCTACCAGTCCTTAAACGATCTAACTGGGAGCATGATTGACAAAAAGTTAGAACACACCATCGGGACAGCCGTGCTACTTCTTCATCCTCACATGTTGGATTGTTTTAACTCAACACTACAGTGACTCTTCAGGTATCATGAGATATTATTGGATGGGCTGGTTAGCATGCAAGCTTTAATAGCTATATCTGCAACAAATTCTTAGATGACTTTGACGTAGCCGCCATTCTTTTTTTTTCAATTGTTCACAGGAGCCCCACTTGCAGTCCAGGTTGGACCCATTAGTGGCCCACATGGGCAAACACACACAGGGACAAATATGGAGCCAATTCACAAATCTTTGTTGGCCCTAACTGGGTTGCCTGAAGGGTACACAACAGGCAGACCATCTTTTTGTGGAGCCCATATGGACATTATGATTGGGAATGGATTATACAGATATAGAAACATTCTGAACAGAGTTTGCTTAAACAGTATCCCTTTCTCATGAACATGAACAAATCAGCAACTGCCCATTGGTTTCCAGAGTAAGTTGGTGTATTTTGAGTCTTCTGGAAGGTACATAGAAATGCTGGGAATTTATTGCAAGCTAAGGCAGTCGATAGTTTTGAAAAGCTGGAATATTTCAATGGGCATTGTTGCAGTCTTACACATTCACACACAAAGAAAGAACATAACTTTTTCCTTCCCACACAATGAGCCTCAAGTACCCTCCAACTGGCAGGGTGGGGGTGGGGGGGGTGATCAATGATTAGGTTGGTGCTTTTTCGGTAACAACCTTTCCACACCTCCCTCCACTTCCTCTCCAATTACAGAGAAAAGTCAAGAAGACCCAAGCGATGAGCCACTCTTCCGAACGAAGCGAAGGAACACGGAAGGGGGAAGTGTTTGAGTCTTGTGTATGAGGGATGATGAAGTGGAGTCGAAGTGAGGGAAAGCCTTTCATCTTCCAGTACAATAGTTGCTCCAGATTTTAGGCTTCACTGGAGAGCCATTTTTTTTTTCCTGTGGAAAGTTAGGAAAACTTCACCATTGTGTGCCTAGTGGCTGAACACTCACGCAAAGCCGGCACTCAGAATAAAAGCCAAGATGTGCTTTCCTCAAGCAGGAGGACAGCTGGACAGGGAACGCTTTAGGCTAGGCCTGCTTTTGCTTCTGAAAAAAAAAATCTAGAAGCCTGAAAGGAAAGCAGTTGTGGTGACAAGGGATGTTTTACATATGACCCGTGAAACAACTGAAGTGAAACATGGCCCACATAGCCGCCTTTTCACATAGCTCTTTTCACCTTCCAATGTGGAAAGACTTGAAAGATTTGAAATGATTGAAAATGAATCTTTCTTCTGTTTTGACCTTCCATCCACACCAAAAAATGGCTGATGACTAACAACAGTACAATTTTGAAACACTCTCCAGAGAATAAAAATTCAAATGTAGTATGTACATGAAAGACACCGACTAGATGAAAACACAGACTACTGCCCTGTGATAGGCGCCTGATAGTCACATGATCACTGCTCCTCCAAATAACCCATAAATGTCTTGTTTTGAAAAAACACTGGGGCTATTAATGGGTGCCATTCGCTATCCAGGCTGTTATGACCCCTGGTCACAATAGCCATTTTATCTATTGGCGGCCTTGTTGTGTGTGTTCTTTCTCCAGGTCCACTACTGACCACTAGGTGGAGCCTACTAGTATATAAGATCAGGGTTCTCTCATTTGACCTGACCTGGAACAACTCCTGCCCAGACCAGCCCGGCACCTCCACCACATTTTTCCATTTAGCTATAGCTTTGTTAGATTCCATAAGATTTCTGTGGGACGTAGGGGACGGGTGCCTTTTGTTTATCTACCCTTTACTCCTGTGTTGGTAGGAAGTTAGGGGTAGTTTGGTGTACATTTGTTTGCTTTGTTGTGAACAGTGTCCGGTGTTTGGTCTGGCAGAGGTCAGGGGAGAGAACCCACCCTCAATTTCTATTACGGCCTGACCCTAGACCAGGTCGTAACAAGGTTACATTTACTAATTTTGGTCAGTTAGCTAACGTATCCTTC
Organism: Megaleporinus macrocephalus; assembly: GCA_021613375.1. Classification (NCBI taxonomy): domain Eukaryota; kingdom Metazoa; phylum Chordata; class Actinopteri; order Characiformes; family Anostomidae; genus Megaleporinus; species Megaleporinus macrocephalus. The sequence continues at coordinate 11,013,290 of CM038725.1, read as the reverse complement.
ATAACACATGACCCTCATAGGAATAAGCCTTTATAAGCATTCATGTAGGGTTATGTCAGCTGTAATAACAAGCTGTCATGAATCCTTTTGAACAGTACCCTACAGTGACCATTAAGATGAATCCCTTTAGCAGGAACTTTACTGGCCATGTCATAAGTGTTGAGCTGCTAGTGAGCAATGAGGGCGAAAAAGGAGAGTTGAAATCCCTCTGCTGTGGAAGCAATTCACACCTCTGCAAAGGAAAGGGGCAGACCTGTAGCTTTTTTCTTTTCTGAAAGATGACAAAAATTCAGTAGCGATTCAAAAGTTTGCATTAATATATTGCCAGTGTACCAAGAAAAAACTAAATATCTCTAAAATGTCATGGCCCAGGCTGCCCTGCCAGCCACCAGCAGAGGGCTCAGTCAGCACAGAAGAAGGCCTGGCAGGAAAAGGGGGAAAAACTTCAACTCCCAGGCTCCTTAGTGGCAATCGGCCCTGACTGGGCACACCTGTGCAGCCCCTTATTTAAGTCAGCCACAAACAACAACTGCCATTGCACCTTTGTAGAAGGTAGCAATTTTGATTTAGCTTAATGAAGTCCTGAGCAGTCAAAGCAGGTATTAGATGAGAACTGTAAATAATACTGGGTTGTTTCTACAAGGAGAAGCTTTGAAAGGGTTAAATAAACACACTGACATATGTAAAAGCACTACTTACTGTATTAATACTGTTTGAATATTAAAAAAAATATATCAGAATTTTGATTAAGGCTGATTGGTAGAGGTGAGTATTCAGGAAAAGAGAAAGGAAAAGACAACAAAAAACAAAAGTGAAAAGAACAAAAAGAAAGGATATTCTGTACAAAACTGAAAACATCTGGAAAAAAAAGAAGAATGAAAAAGAACAGAAAATACAGAGAGTAATGCTGATCTAAGATCTAAAAGAAAAGAAGAGGAAACGTATAAAAGAGATGGTTTAAAGTTAAAGAGAGTTTTAGTTTGGGGGCTTATTTCCTTACGGGCTTCTATTGATCCTTTTGTTTAACCCCCCCCACACACACACTGCTAGTACACTAGTCACAAAACAAATAAACACAAACTAACTATCAAACTCTACACTTGGGTCCACCCTTGTAACGAAAACCTTTTAACTTTTAATGTAGTTATATAAAACTGGGGTACTGGTTAACAGATCTAATGGTGACTGACGGAAAAGACAAAGTAAGATCTGTAAACATCACAATCTGAGCTTTAACTGTATAAAATAAAGGTGGGTTCACTGTTAGGCAGATCGCTTGTCCTTTTATTAACGTGCTGTACCTTTTTTTAAGATTTATGAGCTAAATAATATCCATTAATAAACTCAATTTAACCCATCTATAAAGGCTTTGTATAGGTAGTCATATTCTAAAATGACACCAAAATTTTGGAGATTTTCTATTGATTTTCTATTCTAATCATCATAAAAGTTTCACAATATATAAAGGGCAGCTGTCGTGTTTATATAATATAGACACTGAAAATCAACATAAATGGAAATGCATGATTTTATTTGGGCAGAGACGATAGTCCATCAACATCACTGAAGAAAATAGGTGCAAAGCACAAACGCTGAGGAACCTGCAGGAGAAAATCACAATAAACTAACCTCCTGGCTCAAAGGCTGCGCACATTCAATGATAAGAAGGCAAAACAGTCAGCAATACCAAAACCAGAGAGTTAAAGAGAGCCTTAATTGGAGTTAATTGGCCTTGCTCTGTGTGTTGGGGGAGTAGGATGGGTTCCATCACTCCCCCCATCACATGCTAGTCCAAGCAGGTTACTGTTAGCTGATGTAACAGATAGCTGTGACAACCTACCACTACCTTATTAAGTCTCCTAGTCCGTCTAGCTGCTGTCCTTGCTGCACATGGCTGTTACTTTGGATATTAGGTCATAATAATGTGACTATGTATTTCAGTATAGACTGTATAAGTATAGACTGTATTAGTATAGACTATGTATATTAGTATAGACCAGGACCCAAACCTTAACTTGGCCCATGTTCAGAAATGATGTAATTCTAGGAAAAGAAAGTGGCAAATGTTTGCAGTGTGACCTGAGTTTCCCCTGAAAGGTCAGAGTTAGCCAATAAATCCTGCACATCCCCGGAGTTCGCCTTCACATCGGTGCCTCCACCAAGGACGGCATCATTAACAAGACAAGTGTCTGTCTATCTGCAGTCTCTCCACGGACTCACAAATTGTGTCTCTGAGCATCGGGGACTTTTTTGTGCGAGGGCGTTTTTTTATTTCCCCCCCATCTTTCTCCACTAGGCACATAATGTTTGTCACCATTTGAAACGCCACAGGTAGAAACCAACAGGTGGAAAACAATGGCGGCAGTCTCTGCATCGGATTTTAAAAGTCAAGTCTTTCTGTCTGTGGGAGAGAAAAAAAAAGAATTGCGACACAGTGAAAAACAAATAATGATCCGCAAACAGTGCAGCAGCAGTGGAGCCTTAGAGCTCCGGGGGGACCAACATACATAGAATTGTATTTCTATAGAACAAATCGTCTCTGCCGCCTTCTCAGTGTCTGTCATCATAATTGTATGTATATTTAGCATATGTAGCTGCCAGTGAAGTATCTGAAGGTGAAGTCAGTATATTTTAGCATACTTTATCATAACTTGACAGGTCTTTGCATTGTAAAAGCCTTTATCAGTGCATTGTCACCAGGAAAAACATCACATATCATAATAACAGAGGTAGGAAAGTATAAATACAATACAAAAAAAGTAGATAATATCATTTGCACCAGTTTGAAGAGCAAAGTGTAGTTCCAGATTTCTAGATAGATAGATACTTTATTGATCCCAGAGGGAAATTCAAGTCTGTTGGATCATGATTGCATATACTTCTATGCAAAAGTCTGATTGTTTTAATTTTTTTATGTTAATAATAAGCGTATTTTCACCAGTAAGATGTAAATGCCCATAACTACAATATAAAGTAGTATGAATATCTTACTGTGAAAGAAAAGATCAAATCTTAAGCCACAATTTGAAGAAGAAAGTGTAGTTCCAGATTTGTCCTGGATGCCCCAGACATTGTATGAATGTATTCACTTCCTTTAGCAGCAATCTTGATTTAGCTTAATGAAGTACTGAGCAGTCAAAGCAGGTATTAGAACTGTAAATAATACTGGGTTGTTTCCACAAGGAGAAGCTTAGAAAGGGTTAAATAAACACACTGACGTATGTAAAAGCACAACTTACTCTATTAATACTGTTTGAATATTTAAAAAAAAAAAGAGTTTTCATGAGCAAATAAAAGCTTCCTGAAGAAATAGCTTTTGAATATAATAATGTCTCCAGGTGCCCTAAAACCATTGGCACAGTACTGTACAACTAAGAAGTGCAGCATTTAAGCAGCACTGCAGCATCCTTCTGTTTTAACAGGTAAACAGCCAGAGTGGGATTAAAGAAGTGTTTCTCAACCATGAGCTCCTGGAGGCTCAGCACCCTGCACATTTCATGCTTTATCTCTTGAACTTAGTTGGATCAGGTGTGCTGGGAGCAGGAAAAACACTTACAGGTGCAACAGGACAGTGGGCCGTGTTAAATATGATTTTACTTTGCTTTTATTAACTTTGTAAATTCTCCTTATTTCTTTTTGTAGCTTCTCCTGAATTTTCTATATGTTCCTTTGCCTTTTGTATGTCTCTCTTGGGGGTTTGTGTGGGGGCTGTGAAGAGTAGTCCAAGTGTCATGTAACGACATCCAACGGTTAGCCTACTTTACATCTGATTATTTATAGCTCCCCAATCTAGCAATGCCATTTGTTTGTAGGCTTCTCAGAGACATCCCGGATGCTAGATGGGCCACACTGTAAATTCTTGGGTGGGCCTCAACAAATCTATTTTAAATACAAAGGTAGAGGCAGTCGCCCATCATGTAGTGGAGTTACCACGTAACTCAGTTTTGGGAGCTGGACCACGCCCTAATTACCTCTACCTACTATATATACAACCCCATTCTCGCTTTATTCCCGTGCCGAACAACATCGCACCCACCACCTCCCCATCTCCTCCCTACATTTTTTCTTTATCCCAAAGACCGCACAAGCTCCAAGCCACGCGGAACTCCAGCCCAAGCCCTCTGAGTCCATACTAGCAAAGGGAGGTTATGGGTTGTTTAGACAAAGGGACAACAAGAAAGAATGGTTTACATGGTTGACTATGTAAGTCCATCGTTTTGTAAGCTTAGTGAGACTTGCTTGGTACGACACAAGTTCTTTTTCCTTGACAAAGTCTCCAAAGAACCCCTGTTCTGCAAGAAACCAACAATTTTGCCTCCAGGACCAGGGTTGAGAACCAGCATTCCAAATTGAGATCCTACAGGACTAGGTTGAATCCCTGACTGGACAACCAACCCTAGGGTTTTGCAAGCATCAAGCTTAGAAAACTAAAATGACTTTTATTTCTCCTTATTTTTTTAGCATTGGTATATTGCTGTTGTTGAACTAAACCTCATATCTACAAAATAACTTAACAACAATAGGTAACCTTACTTTTAATCTAAGTCAGTGTTACAATGAGTTGGGCATTTCTATTTGTCCATTCATCATGAAATGTATACACAATTTGAAGGGCATGAAACATCAGCAGTAATGTTTGATGTACTTAACCTTAAATAGATCTTCTTAGAACATTGTTCAGCTGCTAACAAATCTTGCCAGGCCAGATGTGAATGTATAACAAGAATACACGTCTGGGGATGGCCTGTTAAACTTTTAGTGATGGACTTTGATGAAATTCATGTCAAACAAGGGTACGTATCTCTGCAAAAAAAACCCCAAACCCCTCTGGTGTGCTTAACTCGAAATGTGATTGTTTGTCCTTTCCTGAAAATATCTGCCAGTTCTTTCGACATCACATTTACTTCAGCTTTGTTGCTGTTGCTGTGAGAGTCAGAGACCACTTACGGCTGCTATATCACTAGCCCAGCAACATCATCACAACCATCAAGTACAAATTGGTTTCAGTTCTTTACGTGTAAAAGGGGATGTTTGTTTTTACCTCATATACTGTGTTCTCTGCACACACAACATATACATTACCAGCCAAACGTTTTAGAATACTACCAGCCAAACGTTTTAGTACACTACCAGTCAAACGTTTTAGTACACTACCAACCAAACGTTTTAGTACACTACCAGCCAAACGTTTTAGTACACTACCAGCCAAACGTTTTAGTACACTACCAGCCAAATGTTTTAGATACACTACCAGTCAAACGTTTTAGTACACTACCAACCAAACGTTTTAGTACACTACCAGCCAAACGTTTTAGTACACTACCAGCCAAACGTTTTAGTACACTACCAGTCAAACATTTTAGTACACTACCAGTCAAACATTTTAGTACACTACCAGCCAAACGTTTTAGATACACTACCAGCCAAACGTTTTAGATACACTACCAGTCAAACGTTTTAGTACACTACCAGCCAAACGTTTTAGATACACTACCAGTCAAACGTTTTAGATACACTACCAGTCAAAAGTTTTAGTACACTACCAGTCAAACGTTTTAGATACACTACCAGCCAAACGTTTTAGTACACTACCAGCCAAATGTTTTAGAACACTACCAACCAAACATTTTAGATACACTACCAGCCAAACGTTTGGTTATTTTACTTATGTATTTTGGGTCATTGTCTTGTTGCATTAACCATTATCTTCGGTCTAAAGTCATGGACTGCTATCCTACACCTTTGAATTGATTGTTCCTTCAATGATTGCAAAGCATCCAGGCCCTAAAGCAGCAATGCAGCCCAAACCATGACACTCCCTCCACCATGCTTCTCTGTTGGGATGAGGTTTTGGTGTTGGTGTACAATTGTGCTAAAATTGTGCACTGTGGATGTTATTCAGTGTGCTCAATAAAAGACGTGAAAAGTACAACTGTTTGCGTTTTTAGGTCGGTTAAATTATGTTTGCAAGTAACGATAAGACCACATTTTATTAGTAATCAATGCAGAAATCCAGGTCATTTTAAAGGGTCCTCTTACCTTTTTTTGCAACTGTAACTGAATGTTCTGTAAAGATTCTTGGTTCAGCTGAGCCAGACTTGTTGAAAGGCTTCAGCCAAGGGCAGATGCTTCCACAGAAAAAAGGAATCCAGGCTCTTCATTCAGGAGGAATAAAGCAACTTAATGTAACCCAAATGTATATTACATGAGGACAAGAAACTCACATTGGGTTCCCCGGAGTGGTATAGGACACACAGCTTTTCACGGGAAAAGCTGAAATTGGCATGATTCTTTAAAACCAGAACTTCTTCTACAAAGCTTTCCCACTGAGCTATTAACAACAGCAGAGGAAGGTGTTGCATTATTGAAACATCGTCTTGTATCAGCTCCTAAATCGAGGCTGTGGTCCTCGCCGAGAATAATGCCATGCGTGCTTCAGTGATGGAGGAGAACGTTTTTTGATTCGGGTTCCCATTACGCTAGTTATTAATGTCTAAATGAAATGGAGGGAATGGGGGGAGCGTTACAGTTACAGCACTCCAGCAATCTTATGTAAGCTGTGACTCTCTCTCTCTCTCTCTCTCTCTCTCTCTCTCTCTCTCTCTCTCTCTTATACACATGCACGCAATCCAGCTCTCACCTCTTCTGAACAGTGGTTCCCCAGAGACCTGATGCTAATTGAGTTCCTGTGAGATAAGACGGAGTCAGAGGCCGCTGAAGAGGGAGGTGCTTTCACACTTCATCTTCTGCTCTGACAATGCATTCCCTCCAGTCAGCATATTTACAGGTCTAGTGTCATAAACAGATTGCAAGAACGAGTATCAGAGAGACAGAGAGAGAGAGAGAGAGAGAGAGTGAGAAAATCTGGAGTCATTGAAGGTACCCTTGAATGAGATGAGGCTCCAGTCAGAAAGTAAAGTCTGCGCAAGTCAACTTTCATCCCACGGAAGGAAAAGTTGGTATTAGTCTAGTTCTAATACACTTAAACACACAGTCGACTAGCACCAACTTGTGATTGTGAGTGATCCAGAGCCATTCCACCTTTTTTTCTCTAGTTATAATATTTGGATGGTTTAGACTTCTTCTATTTCCAACCTCTCTTTCTCCTATTATTAACTATTTGCCACTTGTGTTTTGCACACACAAGAATTTGACCCCTGCACTTAAAAACAGTGAAACACTTACATACACACACACACACTCTAGTGAACACACATGCTTGCCCAGAGCGATGGGCATCCTTTTCCACAGAACCCAGGTAGCAGTTGGGGTTAGGCACCTCACTCAAGGGCACTACAGTCATGTCCTGTCAGCTCCTGAGATTGAACCGGCGCCCTTGTGGCCACAAAGCCAGTTCCCTAGCCACCAGCCCACAACATTTAACGTCTAACACTTTGAAAACGAATGTCTCACCGGCAATCCATTCTGAGTATTTGCCATTTAACCCACACTGAGGATATACTGGGCCAGCTCCTCTTTACCTTACCTCAAAAGTCGAACCACACCTCGAGCCCTTCGCGCTTCAAGTACTGCTCGGCTTGACCCGCCATCACTCAAGACTCATGGAAGACAAGCGACAAGACGGTTCTCTGACCTGGCACCCAGATGGTGGAACAAACTTCCACTGGCTGTCCGAACAGCGAACTCTCTCGCGGTCTTCAAACGCAGACCGAAGACCACCTTCTCTTTGTAAAGCACTTATAAACACTAATCTACTGAAGCATTGGTATAAACTGTAATTGCACTTTATCTTCTAGGAACTCTGGATAAGTTCTGCACTTGTACTGTATGTATTCTTGTATTTGTTTTCTTCTCTGTAGGTGTTCCAGTCTTGCTAGGTATTGCATTGTCTTTTTTCTAGGTATCAGCACTGGCCCTGTGTTTATGGCAGTGTTTGAGTATAAGAGTAGTTTGGACTTAAACCTGTTTGTACTAGATAGAGGTACATACTCTAACTGAACACTAAGCACTTTTGTAAGTCGCTCTGGATAAGAGCGTCTGCTAAATGCCCTAAAAGTAAAATGTAGGACACCAACATATAACCAAATGTTCATGTCCTGGCAGAAAACAATGAAGATTCCTTGTTCAGCTTAGCAATGCCTGTTAAAGGTCTCAGTTTTAGTGAGCTGGACTCCTTTAACTCATTCAAATCTGTATCAGTATGCAGAATCTGAGATTTCAGCGTGCATCCATGTTTTCTATCTCTGTATACAGTACAGTATATGCACAAGGCTTTCCTTGTTGATGACCGCACCACAGATTTTTCACAGTGAGCTTGTAATCAGAGCAGGTATTTTCATTTGGTTAATCAGAGCACTGATTAAAACACGCCATGTCTTACGCCAGTGATAAATACCTGTTCTGAGTTTGATACACCGCATGAACAGTGTGTTATTAACCTCTGAGACAAATCTCAATGGTTAACCAATCGCTATTTAAATTTATTTAAATTGTGAAGGAAAAAGCAGCATTCTCAGCTCTAGAGAGAACTGTACACGTGAAGTAAATATTTGTAATCTTTACACTTTTTAATACAGGTGTTTTAATATATATTAAGAATTGACTGGCTCAAAAATAAGCTGAAAGGTGGACTAATCTGAAGCCAGAACTATTCAATTCAATAAAATTCAATTCAATTCAATTCAATTCAAGTTTATTTGTGTAGCACTTTTTACAGTGATGTTGTCACAAAGAAGCTTTACAGAAGTTTGAAAACAGACCATTACAACATGTATCCTGCAGTGAGCAAGACAGAGGCGACAGTAGCAAGGAAAAACCTTCTTCAGACTGGAGGAAGAAACCTTGGGAGGAACCAGGACTCACAAGGGGAGACCCGTCCTCCTCTGTTCAAACAGTATTTACCGTTTAATACAGAAAAGTTTAATAAACTAAACACCAAAGAAAACTAAGAGAATCTCTGTTTGAAGTCTGGATGGTAAAAGCTTTAGAAACTGCACAGGTAGAGGCAGTCTCTAACTGAGGCAGTCTCTGACTTTGAGTCTTTAGGAGAGTGGGAGTGAAATAAAACTTAGAGCTGGTACATCTGGATGGCACATTGATGTAATTGAGGGTGTTGCAGTTGGCACAAATAAACAGATGAGCTGGCTGGTGACAGGTGATGAGGAGGCTCTGATGGTCAGTCTTCCAACAGAGTTCACCAGGACGGGAGGACAGTCATTATCTCAGGAAGACCCTCAGAGGTGAGCTTGAGCTTAGAGAACCTGGTGGCAATGCAGCATAGAATTGATGTATGGCTTTTTCCTTGCATAGTAGAGTTTAAGCTGCATGGTAAATCCTTAGTCACAAAGTCTGACACAAACTGAGCCTCCATGACACCCTCACTTGGTACTGATATATCCCCTTGTTGAGGAGATGTTTCAAAACAATGCGACTTGAATATTCTATAAACTTCCCATTCTTATTTTGTTCTTTCTCGAATTTGTTTTGAATGCGTTGCAAGCATCAAATGCAAAACTTATTTATTTATTATTTATGTTTACAAAATACAATCGAACCGGTCCGTCAAAACATTTAAAGTCATTTCTTTGTACCTTTTTCAGTTAAAATTAATAAATCACAGATTCTTGTTTTTCACTGCATTGTAAAATGTGGGTTTTGTTGTTTACATTGGCATCCACTTATGATGTTTACATGGGTCTATCTGGCATAAACATTCATCATTTGTCATTTATTTCAACAAAACAATTTTCCAACCTCATTTTCACCCCTTGCTGCCTTTGAATCCAACGCATGCAAATAATCTCTGTTCCGATTGGCTGATTCTGTATTGCTGATTCTGTATTGCACCACATTTAAAAAGCTGAACAATACAAGCTGAAACAATAACTTGAACAAACTGCTGTAGGCTATAGGCAGATATATATATATACATACTACTGCTCAAAAGTTTAGGATCACTTTAGAGAATAAAAATGTTTGTATTAAAGTCTATTTTTGTATAGAGGCTTATTTTGCATATAGTCCTATTATCAGCAATTCTCAGTCCTCTGTCTAAATCTCCTGGTACGGCCGCCAATCCAAGTTAAGGATGTTATTGGACTAATTGGTTGTTAGGACACTCTTGCTCAATTGTGATGCACAGCTGAAAAACATTCTACTAATAAGTGAGTATAAAAGGGAGAACAACATTCTAGGTTAGTTTAGTATCTGAAGATCAGCAGGCTTGCTGACCAACTCAAAATGACCAAAAAGAAACAACTTTCTTTAGAGACCTGTCAGTCCATTGTTGTGTTAGGGAAGGAAGATACTCCATTGAAAACAAGAACATTTCACTGTGATCCCAAACTTTTAAGCAGTAGTGTATATATATATATATATATATATATATATATATATATCACATATAATTTAAAACAGACTGTTTTTGCAGCTGATATTTCTGCATATTTACAGTACTGGGGAGTGAATGGTACATTTTGAAAGGTTAACTGTGCTTATATAGTAGACCCAACTCTTATTAAAGGAGGAGAAAAATTCAGTTCCCATTGTACAGGCCATTGAAAGGACGCCTGAGCTCTGTAAGTACCAGCTTTTGCCTGAAAATGAGAGTATAACCAGTTTATTATTGCGTTTGCTTCTATTGCTTGGGGGTAATTTTATGCAACATTAACTTTATAGCTGCATCACAGTTCAAAATCATTAAACGCTCATATATAATTGTAGTATTGATTTTTAATGGCTGTGCTTTATTTTTAACTAGCGCCTACATCCATGGGTGGAGTTTTAGAGTAGACTGGCTGACTTTGGACTGTTTTGGACAATGAGATATTTTAATGAGCCTCATTTGTGACTTTAATGCAGCTGCCAGAAGCCACAATAATATATTGCCGCTTACAGCGTGAGACCAGCGACAAGAATTACAGTACTCCAGTTTACGGAGATGGTGAATGTGCGGCTTGAGGCAATGCTTGACTACAAATGACTGTTTACATCATTGTATCATGTGTGACTAGGTCTATATAAAGTGGAAGAACACTTGAGAAGCCGTCTATATGTGCGTAACTTGATATTTCTAACCTACAAGGACACAACATGTTGATAAAATATTGACTGTTGCGCAGAAAGCATTTTAGGGTTCGTATCAAATTAAATGTTCAGGAGTTTCATGTCCTGTATAAATCAGCACACCTTTCCGAAACAAGCCTTTTTTGAATAGTGTTTTATGTTATGCCATAAAACACTATTGTATTTATATTATCTGATTCAGTCACATGGCCTTATTATTGATCATCAACTGCTGCACCTTGACGGAAGCCACAATTAAATTAAAAGATAAAACCAGTCCTGACCCAAAAAAGGCAATATGTCCATCAACAGTAGCAACATTTGAATACTGAACTCATTGTTCTAAATGTGTTCATGAACTTATTTTATTACAGTAGGCAACTCTATGGGTGTAACCGCATTGGGCAGCAACCTGTTGGGAAAAGAAGACTTTGACCAATCATAGCGCTAGTTTTAGAGAGTCTGAGAGCCGGAGAGCCGTCAAAACCACAGTAACGAAATTAGTTTTCACCTTTCTCGATCCATCTTTATACTGGGACTGGTCAAGACAGTGCTAAACACAGTTTTAAAGGTAACTGGCAGGTATGAATTGAGAATTGTGTCCTCTTCAATAAGCCTGCCAACTTCTGGAAATAATGTGGCGCCACATCCGTGTCAAAACTAGGGGGCGCAAAAACACAAGATGCCTGTGAATTACTTTCGACTGCTTTCTGTGCTTGAGTGAACTTTCTGTGCTCGAGTATTGGATTGGGGTGGTTTTGACAGTTTGGGCCGGGCATGGGAGTTGGGGGTGTTGTTTGATATCTGTCCAAGGGACATAGCAGTTTTCAGTTATTTATAATGTTTGTCTGTTTAGTAAACATAGAAAGCCCTTTGGTCGTTCTGTTATTCATACAGTATAATGTGTAATGACAAAAGGGACATAGCATGCCGGTTGTGATTCTTTGTTATTTATAATGTCCAATACGTAATAGCCATAGGCCATTCAGTTTTCGTCTTCAGTTATGTTTAAGTGTAAGTTCTGTTTAAGGCACATATTCTTGGTGAAAACATTGGAACATATTCCAAAATTTGAGGTGTATCAAAGCACAAACTAATATATTGCCTTTGCATGAAAAGAGTTCTTGTTTTCTTCATAGTCTACTTGTATGTTGAATAACTAGATATGGTTGTAAGTGGGAACTGTGGTTGTGATGAGTAAGCATTTGAACTCAATCAATACTGATCAGCAAATGTACCTGACCTCGCTCCATGCTGGCCATGACGTGTTTCTGTTTTTCAAGGTTGGCAAATCTGCAAGCACAATGTATTGGCCTCCCTGTGGAAACAGTGGTGGAGCTTGTGGCCTCATAATACCTGTGGCTGTTGTCTTCATCTTTGTGTTGCCTCTCAAGGTTGCGGATCTGCAGATGGCTGACGACTTCCTACCACAATCTCTTGCAATAGACGTCATCTTATATGGTTCAGGTACTGCCTTCCTACCTCCCCTCAGAGCTGTCATTGGTGTCTGGGGATCAATAACTGATCACATTGATTTATAAGTCTACTCAGGCTTTAGCAGAGCTCAGCAACACTGCGTTTAATAACCGATCACAATTATTTGTCTGTCTACTCAGGCTTTAGCAGAGCTCAGCAACACTGAGTTGGGTTGTCCTCTCACAGTGGTATTGTGACAGTTGTGGACAGTTGTGGTGACTGACCGCCAGTCAGGAGTTCCCTTTTTTCTGTATCTTTTAATTGATTTTCTGGATTTTACCTTATCTGTAATCAAGTCTAACGGTTTGCACAACAAGAACAGGCTATTTCAGGCTAAAGGATGAAAGGAGGTTGTTTAATTGCCATATAAAACGGAATTATGAGTTTTAAGTAGACCTCGGGGAAAGAAAGAAATAAAATACAGGAAAAATGCAGGACATGGCCTCTTTCACATTCCTGTTTTCTACCCTCCTAGGACTCTCCCCCCCAACGGCTAGACTAGTGTGTCAGCCATAACTCACGGATGATGTGTTGTTTTCTAATCCATACAAACGGTTCGCTCAGTATACAGCTCCCGAAACGAGGCAAGGCTCATGTACTTTTCATAGGTTGCCGCTGCTGCCGCGTTGTAGCTTGGTCGCCTTCCAAAAAGAGTGTGCCTGTTGTGCCTAATTGGTCTTCACGTAGCAGGAGACAAGTTGAAATCTGGGATGTTTACGTCCCCTTGGAAAAGTCCAGGATGACTACATAATTGGGACAATTTTGTCTCCATAACTGGCTTGGTGTTGCTCTTCCTCATCCACTATTCTTTGAAGTGACTCGTGTGATCGTGGCTTGTGAGCAGGAAATTATGCTCCAGTCATTTTCTCGGCGCGGGTCTTCTGGAGCACGGAGAGGGACGATGTTATTTCCAAATGAAGCATTCTTTAGAAAATGTAAGCCCCATTTCTGTGTGCCACAATAATGAATGGCAGAGCAAGGCAGGCTTAATGGAAGGCAGTAACTCAATCAAATGTAATCCAGGTGGAAGAGAAATTCCTGGGAGGGAACTGTTTGCCTACAGCAATTCTATAGCCCGACTAACCGCGGCGAAATACTACGTAATCAGATTGGACGTGATTACAGTATTCACCGCAGGGAGGGAGGAAGGGATAGCCGGAGAGAACGAGAACGAGAAGTGCCACTCTGTTAATGCAGGAGCCATATTTAAATTTTAAATTAAGATTTTAATTGCGCTTTAGACACAAAAGTGTGGGGTACTGCTCCCGCGGGGGATAAGAATGTTTGAATATTTAGGTTTGAAGAGTTTCTCTTTTCATCTGTTGATGTAAAACGTTTGGGAGATTTCTTTCGATCGCTTCTGCTTTGAGTTGCACATAAGCTCTTATCAATGAGAGAAACTTAAAAAGAAAGAAAAAGCATAAAAATCTATCATATACCTGACAAAGGTTTTATGTTTTAGAACACTACCGGCCAAACGTTTTAGGAAACTTTTGACAGGTTGTGTATATATTTTATATCTTTATGTTTCATTTTTGGCAGAATTTCAACATGGCAGATGTCCTTGGTGTACTCTACTTTTGCCCTACTTTGATGCTAGGATATATATATATATATATATATATATATATATATATATATATATATATATATATATATATATATATATATATATATACACACACACACACACACACACACACACCAGTAGGCTATTACTACATGTTAACATTTAATAATGAATGAATCAACAGTAATGATCTAAAATTAATTGAAAAAGAAGTCCTGTTCCTTCAACTTTCCGACATCAACTTATTTCATCAAACACCGATTCTGTTGATTTTTATTTTTTTGCAATTTCAACACAGCATTTGTTTATTTATTTTTTTTATGTCATGATGACTGAACCAACATATTTTCATTCATTTATTTTAAGAGTTTGAAAACACCAGTAGTCTATTTGTTGACATTAAAGGCTAAATGGCAGCAATTATCTAAAATTAATGGGGAAAAAAGTCCTGTTCCACCAACTTTCATTCAAAGTTAAGAATACGTTTTACTATAAAAGTTTTTGTCCTAACAGCAGTCGTATGTGATATGTAAAATGTAAAAACTATATAAAGTAGACCTGTACGTCAACACTAACAGTACAATAAGATGTTTAATGTTCTATCCTTTCTAACATCTTCATTTGTCCTAAAACTGATGCAACATATTCAAAAATAATGTTGGAACAGACGCAGTTGTTCCACATTGTGAAATGTTCAAAAACACCTCAAACAGATAATTCAGTAATATTTGAATGAAGAAGGCATGAAAAGGAGCATACAGGAAAGGCCTAATCCTTTATGGGCAGGGATGGTTTTGCATTGGTTTGCTGGTATCTCACCCTGTATAGTGCATAGTATCATCAGAAGATATATGGAATCAGGTGAGCATACAGAAAAACAACTCTCACAAATGAATGCCTGTGACCTTTAACCACTCGGATGGCACTGCATTAACATACTGGCATGTTTCTTGGGTTTGACTATAGTCTGAAAAACTGTGTCAACAAACGATACGTGTCACTGTATCCACAAATCCAAGTAAAGCCTATATTATCCACAGCAGAATTCGTATGTCAACAGCATCCACAAACACTGCAGACATCTTTGGACTCGAGCAGATCTTAGATGTACCGTTGAAATATTGTCTATGGTCAGACAAGTAAACCTTTCATATTATTTAAGGAACTGATAGATGTTGTAGATGGGTGTTCTCTGGGCTAAAGAAGAAGAGAATGTGCATATTATATTACTGGTTTGTAAGATATGCAGTTTAGAACTATTGGGTTGCTCCCCGAAGTGTCAGTCTATCTTTCGCGCAACTGTTGTGAGCAAAGCAATCACTGAATTCATGCTGGTCAACCTACGAGGTGCATTTACACCTAGTATTAATAGGCAGTTCTAACTGTACAGCATACAAATAGTAGTAAATGTAGTACAAATACATACAGGGCAGTCTGTCTGGACAGGCATTGTGATCCCATCACTTAATAATAATAATAATAATAATAATAATAATAATACATTTTATTTAAGGGCGCCTTTCTTGACAATCAAGGACACCTTACATAGTTTATCCTACCAAATAAAATAAAAATACATAATAAAAATGAGTAGAAAATTAAAAAGAAGTACAATCACAGTTTATAGGCAACTTTAAACAAGTGAGTTTTAGGTTCGGTTTTAAAATGTGGCAATGAATATGTGTCACAAAGATCAGCTGGGAGTGAGTTCCAAATCTGAGGAGCAGCACGACTAAACACTCTGTCCCCCATAGTAGCAAGACGGACAGAGGGAATAGTGAGATGTATGGAAGGAGAAGATCTAAGGGTATGTAGCAATATGAAGGAGGTCGAAAATATATGAAGGGGCAAGATTATGGAGAGTGTTTTATAATTGATGCAATATGAAATGGGAAGCCAATGAAGCTGCTGTAAAACAGAAGTGACATGTTGGATTGAAGGGGTCCGTGTAATAACATAGGCAGCTGAATTTTGAACCAATTGTAATTTATGAAGAGTTTTTTGTGGTAGACCAAACAAAAGAGATTTAAAGTAATCTAAACGAGAAGTAATGAGGAGTAAGAGAAGGACGGAGACGATTAATATTTCCAAGATGAAAATAAGCTGACTGATATTATTAACATGGGAAACAAAAGAGAGGGTGCTATCAAGGATGACACCACCTTTAAAGATGCTCTGGGACTCATATGCCCACATGTCCTAAGTAGAATGTAGCCCACAGCAAAAAAAACTGGATAAAAAAACTGGAAAGCAACTGCAGAGTTAATTTTTACTGCTCCTGCTTTTTGAGGAAAGCACTGCAGTGGATTCTGAGGCCTGTGAACCTGAAGTTCTGTTAACAATCCCTGTAACCTAAAGCATCGCCACAGCCCTTATACATATAAACTAACAAGAGCTCGCGTGGAAACCTTTATCGGACAAAAACAGCAAGAGACTGACATTCAGCCAAAGAAAATCCAATCACTTGTCCTTTGGAAATAAGACACACTTAAATGACTGTTGTAAACGGCTATATGTCTCGCTGTCCACTTATGATCGGATCACTCAGAACAGATGTTAATACCAAGTCTCAATGGGGCCTAAGGTGCTTTCCGGCCCTGTTACGACGCACGGCAGCTTATTCCACTGCTGCTGACGCATCCCCTGCCAAACTGATGCTTCTTATATACAACCTACAGTCCTCAACGAAGGAAGAATAATGGAAGACAGAGGAGAAAACTAAAGAGCAGGCCGCCTGTCTATTCGTTGGAACAGTCACTTGGTCAGACTATACTTACTTCACACCTCGGACAAATGCCTGTCCTCAGCGCCACAAGCAACCTGGCCCAGTGACATTTCAATTAAGTGATGGCTTGTGATGGCATGCTAGTCAGTGGAAAAGTGTGCCATGTGTCAAGCCCTGAAGTGAATTCCGACAGCTTCTCTTTGTAGCTGTCACATAGATGCTCCTCAACGTTCCCTGATTCGAAGTGCCAGCCCTTCACTCCTAAAAACAAAGGTGCCAAAAAGGCTTCTCTGGAGTGATGGCACGGAAGAACTCCCTTGAGCGGTCATTCTCAACACCAGGTCGTGTGGAGCCTTGCACAGTTTAAAGGATTTCCTGCCCCATCACCCCTGATCCAGCCTGTCAGGTCATTATCAAACCTTTTCCTGGCTTGGATCAGGTATGTTGATGATGGCAACGGTTGAAGGGGTCCCTAGGACCGGAGCTGAAAAGCACTGCCCTAAAGCGGTGTTTTTTGAACTGGGCTCTAGGGCTCTAACAAACTAAGCTCCCAGTACAGCTGCACCAGGTGTTGAGTGTTCTCAATAGGTTTAGATGTGATAAGAGCTGGAATACAGATCGATTTCGGACTGGCTGGTAAGCCCTCGAGCACTGGTTTGAGATAACAGGCCCTTAAAAAATGTATAATAAATAATCATTTTAATGATGCCATTTTTTTTAGCACTATTAATTGTTCTCTGATGTTCTACACAGTAGGTATGTGACTTTGGCTAGAGGGAAAAATGGCCTATGATTACAGCCTATGATCTGGCCCTGGAATTAAACTGGCTGTTTACCCGTTTTGGAAGGGCTGATTGGCTGGTTTAGAGTGAGACACTTGATGATCACACAGGAGAAACAGTTGTTGAAACAGACACAGACAGGAAAACAAGATAAACCTCCATGTAAACGGAGACTATATCATTTATCATTACTGTCCAAAGAAATACATTAACAGTAACTTTACAGGAGAGCCTAAACCCATTCTCTACTTTCAATGTAAGTTCATGTAAAGAAGTTTTATTGCTGTGATTTCAGAGCTTTTCTATTGGTCCATACATCTGTGCTGTAAATAAACTAGATCATCAGACTACATAGATAGCGATGCTAACAATAGTTATTTGGCTCTTACTAGTAGCTTATGTCACCTATTCTAGCTACTTTTTTTTTTTGAGCGAAGCTGCTCAATATTGTCCAAGGTTTGAGAAACCCCATGCATAAGACTCTGGCAGCACTGGGCAGCTCCTTCAGCGACAGGCTGCTGCACTCCAAGTGTATGAAGGAGCAGTATGGCAGAAGCAACGTGCAAAATTTTTGCAAATACTTTGTATTATTTATATTGTATATACTGTACTGTTTATTTATCATTTTTTTTGTAGTAAGTGCCTAGTTATCATTTTGCTGCTGTAACTCTGAATTTCCCCACCGTGAGACTAATAAAGGATTATCTTATCTTAAAACTGTCCATGTATGTGGGAGCTTGCTTTGCAAACTTTCCGTTCCACCTTAAATAGTACGTGTATGTGGGTTATGAAAATCTTTGGGTCACCATCACGTTTACAGCCTGGAACAGAAGATTTTTTAACATAGTCTGCTGTGGTAGTTTTTGTTGTATGTAAATGTTGAGGGTTATACATTTCAATGATTCGAGAGTTTTTGGGAGTCAGCCTGTAAACTGTAAACCCTATATTGTAAATGAGGATTTGTATTTGAAGGTTGAACAACAGTGTTTAAAGGTCACTGTATATCTGAACTCTCCTTTTCTATAGGTTATAATAATGTAAAAATAAATAAAAGAACATATTTTCCTAGAACCATTATTGACGAAGGTGTAGCCACTTTTTATTTTACTTTAGTCTGTAAGCATAAGCTCTTTGTAGCTTGTTTCTGAATGTGTAATAATTTCAAATATGAATAACTTTGTTGCTTTGAACTGAGCAAAGACTATATTGCCCTGAGAAAAAAATAAGGCATGGTTCTTCCATCATATCACAAGGACAGATGCCACCAAGCTTTTAAAGAACTAAATGAACTGCGGCTTTAAATACAATACGACTCAATGAAATTTCATTGGAACTTTTCAAGGAGATTCAAACTGAATATACAATGCACAATGAACTCTAGACGCTCTAGAAACATTTAGACTGTACCCTATTACACACCCCACACTAGCTGTTCCCCTATCTTTCAACAGCTGGCTGTGTCCACACTCAGTCTACAGACTCAACGCACCTTAAAACCTCAAGCTATTATAAGAAAAAACCTGGAAAAAAACAGGCACAGCACAATGTTAAGATAACTGCTTTCTTCAGGCGACACTATAAAAGATACAGTAGTCTACCTGCTTGACCTCAATGTTCTTCAGCCCAGAGCAGCCTAAGGCTTTAGCATAGCCAGCACAATCGCTTGAACCATGGTCTGGTTTACAAGCCCTATAAGGCCCAGCTGTTTACCTTCTTTGCTACCTTATTTCTTATCTTTATGACCCGTATGCTCATGTCCTTTAACATCCGGACCAAACAAGCCGAACGCAACATGGACGGCCTGAACATAAACAGGCATCCAGCTATACCCAACATGACAGGCCTTTACTTTCCAAATATTACCCTGCCGCTTTCCTCTGCTCCCTCCCTGCTGTTTAGTTCTTGGATATTTATAGCTTCTGGCAGTAGAAGGTTAATTGAACTGAAATGGGTTGTTCACTGAAATTCGTCAGCGGAGCCGAGGCGTGTGCAGAGGGGGGAAAACAATACCCATCTCAAAGGCTTTCAGCCTTGCAACAACTGGACTTCTCTTGAAGCCTGATCTGAATTCAAATTGACAGGCCCATTTAAACACCCCGTGTAGTAACGTTATCTTGTTATGGAACGTCTTGTTTCATTTCCATTACACACGAGCTCAGCTGGAGATGTCAGTGGCATGAACGTGTTAAACGTGCAAGTCCTACAGCACGCACAGGAGCAAAAATGATGTGTTTTGTTTTGACTAATCTTTTGACTAATCTAGACAAAATTAAGACTATTATATAGACCCATATATTAAATTTCCTATTCTTATAAAATATATGCAATGAGTCAACAAAATCTAGGTATTTTAAAGTCACAAAAACATTAATGTCTTTAAGTTCACTGTACCAACAATTAACCAGGCTGTTGTTTATTGGATGCATTCTGGTAGCAGAAAATGACGACACATACAATATATGTAATGTGTCATTTTATTTACAAATAATGTTAGGGGAACCACATCAGAAGAAACGAAGACAGCCGTTCTTGGCAAAGATTCACACTGACCTGCAACACAAAACACAAAACAAAATTAAATATGTATTAAATAGTAGCATACTGGTCAAATGGTCAGAACTGTACTAAAACGTTTGACTGGCAGTGTAGGGTGTGTCTTATAACCTAGTGAGCTGCCTACATAGGCAGCATTTAACATCATAGTATGCGCTCCTGACATGTAGGCTGTCCCAATTCTTACATACCTTAAACATGCTGTCTACTAAGGCCCCTTATTTTGGCCCGATTTTAAAAAAGCATTGAACATTTCTTCAGCCGCTAAGGCAATCCCATGACACAACACAGGCAAATCTACGAGCAGTGAATTCATTTAAAATTAATTCGTTTTAAAAGTTATTTTGATTCTCTCTGGTGTTTTAATGTGTTTCTTGTCATATAATCACACAAAACAGTTTTTATGGTAACGAGTCGTTGACCATTTTGCCGTTTTATACTCAAGGTATTAACATTTATTCTAGCTGATTTTTGAGCCTCGGGCTATTGTTTTGGATGCTGTCCTTCCGGTAGCTTAGCAACCAGCTAAACCACCGGTTGCATGCTGCAGTGGGCGGGAACAAGCTGTGACGCAGTTGCTCTCTAACTAGAGCGTCTCAGTTTTATTAGATGAGATGTCAGACAGAACAGCTGCGTACCTAGACAGCCCACTTAGACACTCACTAGGTTTTGAGAGAGACACTATGTGTAATAGTTCTGACTGTAACAAACTAGCAGACATTTTCAGTACCGGGAAAACCTTAAAAAAAAAAAAAAAAAGTGATTAACGTTGTTTAAGCAGCCAATAAGAAAACATGAGCAGTCCTCTACAAACTATGCAGTGTATTATAAACAATACATATGCACTTAACACAAATTAAGTCCCTTTTCCATGTACTATTCTTACACCTAAGCACCTGAACTCATTCAATCACTTTAGTAAACACCAGCTACAGAAAAGGTGAACTGTTACAGCCGCACACTGGACACTGATGCTACTCTTACGCTGTTAAAAGGGACCTACTATGCCCATTAGGGTCGATTACAACAGATTAAATTTCCCCAAAGTATTCTCTGATTTGTCAATCATCAGAGAGAATAAAAGTGGTAGTGGCAATCTGTTACAAATTCTGCTTCTAGGATTGTTACGAGATAACATCACCTTGTAACAAAATCAAGTGCTGGAATTCCAATGAAAAGATAAACTTAAAACCTTTAACCTAAACTGGCGCTGATGAAACAAATGTGTATTAATAAATTTACCATGTGAGACAAGTAAAGGCTTCACTTCTTCAGGATCTGGTGCCTGACGACAAGGAAGGGGAAGGTGAAGCCACTGCCGAAGAAGAGCACCATCATGCCCAGCAGCCTCCACTTGTTCTCTACGGAGAAAGGCAGGTTCTAAAAGGAAAAAAGAATCACAAATGTGACCTTAACAATGCAAAACTGTGACATTGCTCCACAATTATGAGTCAAATTCAGGTGCAACTCATGCCAGCCTGACCATTTAATACAGTGGTTCTCAAAATCAGTCCCAGATTATTCACGAGATTCATTTTTTTTTAAAAGCATCTGGACCTGCTCAGGTGGGTTAAGAGTAGGGGAAACAACTTTGCAGACAATTTTGCAGTTTGTCTGACTCCAGGAAGCAACTTCTTATATAAAAGCATGGCAATTCAAATGGAAGAAAGCTGCATTGACAGAACAGCACTACTCAAATGAAAGGCCACAGAACAAGCGAGAAATGACAAGCTACTCTGATATAACCTTGAAAGCTTCATGCAAGTTAGTAGTAACAGCAGCCTGTATGATCTTATTTGTCTTAACCTAAAAAATTGTGTTTCTTAAAGACCCAGTTTGACCATTTCCATTTTCAAACTTTTCAAGTCAAACTTCAATTAGTAGCTGTTTTGCATGAACTTTTATCACTGGCTTGTAAGGTAGTTAGCCTAAATATCTTGCTAGATATTATGTTTTCTTGAGATTCTGTTAACATGTCAACTAGACTCATTTACATCTGGAGAATGTCAGATGTGATTCTTAACAGGCTGTTTTCAACAGAGACTGAACACAAAACAGAGTAAATAGCAGCCACTGCTTGTGCGTGCAACAAACTACGTATTAAAATGCATTAAAACGTTTTAAAAAGCATGTCAGTGCTAGTTGAACCATGTATAACTTTGTATGTGACAAATAAACTTGGACTTGACTGAAGTAATTGAAGCACAGTACAAACAGCAACGGTAAGTTAGCCTGTTAGCAAGCCATGTACTTCCTTTACGAATAACGTCCAACTAGCTAATATACACCATATCTACCACCGTGTCCGTCGCTCAACTACAGTCCAGATCAAAACAAGTTATGTTCTGCGTCTTGCTTTTATTTTTAGCAGCTAATATTAACGTTAATTTCTTAAATCCAACCAATATGACCTCCAAAGGAGGTTTCACCGCGGAGCAAGGCCTAACATTAGCGGCTAGCCCTGCTAACACTAGTTCACCGCATCACCAAACACAAGAACTGGCTTTATATTAGTTTATAGTTGATAAATTACCTTTCCTGGTCCCTCAGCATAGTGAGAAGAGCGCACAGCAGAGGTTGTGAATCGGCGAACTGCTTGTCCGAGCATGGTTGAGGTCTGACGCGCTACAAGCTGCTTGGCGGCTTTGAGTGACTGAGCGACCTTGTTGGAATGGAGAGGAAGGAGAACAGCATTATGGGTAACGTAGCGCAGTCGCGAGTGCTTGTGGGAAATGAAGTTTTCTGACGGAGTCACGTATCGACCGTCTTCTGAAGGGCGGAATCAGATATGAGTGGAAGGGATTGGTGGAGGAGGGGAGGCAGCCTATATTCACTCGCTAATTACTCGAGTACGAGTAACAACAAACGTATCAGTTCTGAAAAGTACATAAAGGGGAATTCCACCGTCTTTGCAAAATTTATGGTTAAAGGTGATATACTATATTTTTCAGTATTTTAAAAACTTCTCTGATTTCTACATAGAAGGTGTGTGACTTACATAAAAGATGCAACATCAGGCAAAGGCGGGGTACACCATGCACTGGTTGCCAGTCCATCACATGGCCAACACACACTCATGCACACTCTCACACCTACAGGCATTTTAGAGTGACCTATCAACCTAACATGTATGTGTTTGGACTGTGGGAGGAAACCCAAGTACCCAGAGGAAACCCACTCAAGCACGGGGAGAACATGCACACTCCACACAAAACAGCCCAGACCAAGAAGCCAACCCAGTTTGTGTTGCTGTGAAGTGATCGTGCTAACGTTGTCACAACACTGAAATGTAATTCCTTAGAAAGTTGTGACAAGAATATCCTACAACATTGTGACAACATAGTGGCAACATTGTCAGTTTGTTCTCACAGCCTCCTAGAATTCTTTACAGATTCCATTATATCTACATGATAATAGGCAAAGTAATCATAATACTTTAAAACATAATTTTATAGTGACGTTGTGACAGTTTTGTTCAGACAGTGTAGAAAGCACCACCTTTTGACAACATTGTGTATTTGCTGGGTTATGATCATGGTATTTTTTGCTGAATTCATAATTCATAATTAATAATTCAGTGGACTTTGTTCTGATTGGCTGGTTTGGCTGGCACCATAATGATCACACAGAAGCAACATGTCAAAATAGACACAGACAGGAAAATAAAATAAACCTCTATATAAATATACACGGTTGTCATACATACTAGATAATTGATGTTTGCTAGCAGGTAATGATACCTATAAAACAAAGTAAATTAAAGTTACTCACTGTGAAACGTCGAGTTTAAGATGGACTGCTTCAACCAGCAAACCGAACATGGCTGCTACTTACAGATTACTGTTGGGGTTGTGATGAAGGTGGAACTGCTTCTCACTTCAGTCTCTTCAGTGTCAAACACTGAGCGAAGCTGTCTGGAGTAAAATGTGTGGAACAAACTTTAAATTGAAGTTGTCCAGGCTTATATTACAGATATAGGAGCAGAGCATGGCCTCCTATTTGCCTGCTTGATATGCTAATGTTCTGTTCCACCTTCAACAGTGTTTGAGTTTCAATCAATCAATCAATCAACCTTTATTTTAACTCTG
The DNA here is from genome assembly GCA_021613375.1 of Megaleporinus macrocephalus. Lineage (NCBI taxonomy): Eukaryota > Metazoa > Chordata > Actinopteri > Characiformes > Anostomidae > Megaleporinus > Megaleporinus macrocephalus. Next base: position 10,989,071 of record CM038725.1, on the reverse strand, counting down.
AAGTACATTGAGGGCAACCCTCATTTTCAATGTAGCCGAAGAAAATAAAAAGAAAATAAAAACTAAATTAATCATTAAAAATTATAACAACTTAGAAGAATAGTAAGAAATTAAGATAAAGGGGGGTAAGGGATTAATAATGATAATAAAAAAGTAAAATAAATAAAAATAAAATTATTATGAAATTATAATAAAAATAATCATAATAATAAATAAAACAACATTAAAATAAGATTAAAAAAGTAATAATACAAAACTAATTGAAACAATAAAATAATAAAAATAAAATAAAATAATAAATAATAAATAAAGCTAAAGCACAAAATATAAATTAAGAATAAGTAAGATTAAGTAAAACAGGTACAGGCTGTCTGATTGAGTGACACCAGTGAGCTGAGTTCTTGTATTTCACTCTATATCAGTTCTATGTACTGAACTCTCCTTATTTAGCTATACTAATGTAAGTCCTACAGTTTTCACTATTATGGCGTCTGTAACAAAATCATTCAGAACAGTTATATGTGAAACAGTGAAATGCTTTAATGTAGAGAAACTTGTTGACTGTACAGATTTACAGTGGTTATAGAAACCAGAGGGTGCAATACCTACAACACCGGTAAAGTTATTTTAATTACTATAGCAACCCACTGAACCTACATGTGTCACCTGATATTTCTATTTTCTATGATATGATATGACTATTTTGAATCACAACACCCGGCATGTACGTCTCCAGGATGAATGTATCTTTTGTTTGGGATCTCAAAATTGTGATAGATGAAGTGTTTCAGGCATCAAGCAATGTATTTACATCCAAACAGCTTTTTATAAGGCAGCTTTTAATGAGACATCTGGCTCCTATTTCCACCACTGTGAACAAATCTCTGACTTCGGTGAGTTTCTCTGGAATGAACTGTATTACATGAACACACTTCTGTTAAATCTGAACCAGTTATTTATTTATTTATTTATTTATTTAATCAATCAATTTGGTCTGTTTCATCCACCATACATAAATATACATTACATGTTTAATTCAGTACATTTTAAAGAATAAATGTGTTTTTCTGGCAATATAGCAATAATAATAATAATAATAATAATAATAATAATAATAATAATAATAATAATAATAATAAAACTACTCAATTCAAGCGCTTCATGATGAGCCATTCCATTCTCAGTTCTAGATTGAGTATTCTGGCCATTGTTGGCTCTGCTCTTGAATTGTTCACTTTCTATCTAACAGCTCTTAAGCAATTTGTTCTTCTCTCTGGGCACAGTTTCTCTACTTACACTGTCGCTCAAGAGGTCCCACAAGGTTCAGTAGTTGGACCTTTATTATTCATTATTTACATGCTCCCACTAGGCCAGAGCGTGTGCTGTTTTAACCCGGACTTCCATTACTTAGCGGACAACACACATCTATCAGATTTATCTTCGGACAAATTCCCAGAGTAATCTTCCTCTAGAGAGTTTCCGATTCAGCCTCTTAGAAATTAGGAGCTGGATGAAACTCACAGTGATAAGACAGGACTCATTCTCATTGGTTCCAAATCTGCTCTCAATAAAATGAGCTCCCTTGTGCTTTTGATTAATAGCACTGTTTTGTCTCTCTGCTCTTTGGTTCGAAACCTGACTTCGGACTTAAACTCAACACAGCTCCCATGTTAGAACCTCTTTCTTTCACTTAAGCAATATAAGTAAAATTCGACCATCATTTTGAAGCCTGCTGCGGAAACTCTTATTCACATTTTCATTTCTAGCTGCTGAGGCTATAGCCAGTCTGTTCTTGCAGGCATTAGTTCTTCATTACATCACAAACTTCGTCTCCTTACTTATAGCCAGTCACATCACCACATTACACCTGTTCTCCAGAACCTTCACTGACTTCTCATAAAATACTGAATGCAGGTTAAGATGCTTCTCCTTACATATCTCAATAATCTGGCTCCTTTCTACCTGTCTGATCTTCTTCAATCGTACAAGCCTATGTCTCTCCGATCTTCTACAGCTGGTCTGCTTTCCATTCCCTCCTCTGATCTAGTGATTGAGCATTTTCCAGACTTCAGCACCTCTGGAGTTCTCTCCAAGCTTATATTTAGCAGTCTTACTCTCTGTCATCATTTAAGTCCAACCTTAAAACACATCTGTGATGTCTTGCATGCAATCATCCTCACTTCATTATAAATCTATTACAGCTCATGTCATTTTATCATCTTTGTGACTTTGTATCTCTATGATTGTTGTGTCATCTGCATAGTTAAAATAATGTGTTTTGTATGCAAATAAGTTGTAATCTGTAAGAGTGTTTAGGCCCTAGAGAAGCGCTATATACACGCCATATGTTATTCTTCTACTTCTTTTATTATTATAAGTATTTGTAGTAGTAGTAGTAGTATAAGTATTAGTTTAAGTAGTATAGTACTAGTAGTAGTAGTATAAGAAGTAGAAGTATTTGTTGTAGTAGTAGTAACACTAGTAGTAGTATTAGAATTTTAGTAGTATTTTTAGTAGTAGTAGTATTTGTTGTAGTAGTATAAGTTTCAGTAGTAGTTGCAGTGGAAGCAGTATTAGTAGTTGTAATAATAGTAGAAGTAGTAGTCTAAGTATTAGTAGTAGTTATAGTAGTAGTCATTGTATCTGTAGTAATTGTAGTAGTACTTTAAGTATTAGTAGCATTTGTAGTATTTTGGTAGTAGTAGTAGTAGTAGTTATAGTAGTAGTCATGGTATTTGTAGGAATTGTAGTAGAAGTTGTGGTATTTGTAGTAATTGTAGTAGTAGTAGTACTGTAAGTATTAGTCGTAGCAGAAGTAATAGTATAGGTATTAGTAGTAGTCATGGTATTTGTAGTAATTGTAGTAGTAGTTTTGGTATCTATAGTAATAGTAGTGTAAGTATTAGTTGTAGTTTTAGTAGAAGTAATAGTATGAATATTATTGGTAGTTTTAGTAGTAGTCATGGTATTTGTAGTAATTGTAGTATTAGTAGAGGTATTTGTAGTAATTGTAGTAGTAGTTTTGGTATTTATAGTAATAGTAGTGTAAGTATTAGTTGTAGTTGTAATAGAAGTAATAGTATAAATATTATTGGTAGTTTTAGTAGTAGTCATGGTATTTGTAGTAATTGTAGTAGTAGTTGTGGTATTTTTAGTAATTGTAGTTGTAGTTTTGGTATTTATAGTAATAGTAGTGTAAGTATTAGTTGTAGTTGTAGTAGAAGTAATAGTATGAATATTACCGGTAGTCATGGTATTTGTAGTAATTGTAGTAGTAGTCGTGGTATTTGTATCAATTGTAGTGGTAGTGTAAGTATTTGTAGTAGTTGTAGTAGAAGTAGTAGTAGTAGTAGTGGTAGTTGCATTAAGATGATAATGATTAATAATAATAATAATAATAATAATAATAATAATAATAATAATAATAATAATAATAATAATGTTATTATTATTAGTAGTATTAGTACTAGTGTATTATAACTCTGGAATCCAGAATCCTTTACAGCCCCAACTTGATAGAGATTCATGGGGTAAACAGCTGGAGTGGAAGCAACACAGATAACACCTCCCTTCATTCCTGCTAAATGCAAATGAAGTGTGTTGTGAATAAATCGATTTGCACTGGTGGATACATGTTGTTGTTTGTAGCTGTTGCATTGTTGGGCTCCTGTCAGACTTGATAATAGTAATGATGTGTGATGACTTGTGATGTGGATGGATGCTGATGTGGAAGAAAACCAACACAAGATAATAGCTTTCAAATTCCAGATTGCACTTCTTCTCCTTTTGCTGATTCTGGTGCTGGAATGTCAGCTATAGGCACACCTACAGCAAAGTACATCTACATCACATTCAGATGACTTTATGCAAAATAGCTCTGGATTCTTCTAGCAATGAATCTACTTACGACAAAACTCTCAGAAAGTCGTACTCCTTCTCCATTCCTCAGACGGTTTCTCTTTGTGTTTGATGGTCTTAATGAGCACTTTTCATGTCATTGCAAAGTCCAGAGAACTGAATATGAGATGTGTCCGGCTGCAGAGGCTAACGACTACTTTGACAAAAATATCCCACTTTATGAAGGTGATTTGAAAGTGCTTAAGCTCTGAAATGCTAAGGAGATATGAATGGGTACAGTCAGCTTTCTGTCAGTAGCGCAAAACAAAATGAGAGAGATGTTTTCTTGCAAGAATGGAGCACAATGTCGCCATCAAGCCCCAATTTACAATCCACTGGCACCTGAAAGTGGTGCAAAATTGCCCATTTACAGTGCTTCCAGGTTTGATGTTAAAATCAGCAGTTCAGCTGCACTGGCCCGTACGTGTCGGGTCAATGGGTTTAGAATTAAATCCGGGGCACTGCACGGTCCTGTGCTTGTAAAAGTGCCAGGCTCTGTTTGACGCAGCTCTGAGTGCTGCACTGATGAATGGGCAGAATGGAGAAGGAAGCATACGGTGGCCAGGATTTTTTTTTCTTTTTTTTTTCACTTGGCATGCAGAGCTTATTTCTTTTATCCCCATCATGAAGATGGAGTAACCATATTTTTTCCCCCGAGCTATCAGGAAATACAGTAGCACAATATAAACTTCACTTGCAAGAAATCCATAAAATGTGTCATTATGCAATAGATAGCCTAACCACATCTGTTGTAAACCAGCTTCTGACTGTATTCTCTGTGAGACTCTCCAGTTTATAAAGAAATAATTTTCTCAGATGATTTCAGATGATGTTTCTTGAAGGTGGGATCATCTTATATTGGAGAGAATGGATTACTCGAATGGCATAAATGACTCTTCAGATATGAAATGGGAATAAACGTATATATATATTTTTTTTAAGGTAGCCAGCTGGATATTTTACCTCCGTTTGGCTTCTTTTCTCTGGTTGAAAGGGAAGAAAACCTTGTCCTTGGTGCCGATTTTGTGTTAAATAGAGAAGGACAAAATATACAGTTCAATTATGTGAATAAAAGTGGTCAAATATCATTCCACATGAAGGTCTTTCAGTCAAAAATAAAAAAAAGTACTGGAGTATTTGGTTTTAAAAGAGGTCAAATATCACTCCACATGAAGGTCTTTCAGTCAAAAATAAAAAAAAGTACTGGAGTATTTGGTTTTTAAGGTGGTCAGATATCAAACATCAGTACACATGAAAGTCTTTCAGTCAAAAAGAAAAATATACTGGAGTATTTGTTTTTAAAAGAGGTAAAACAATCACTCTACATGATAGTCTTTCAGTCAAAAAAAAGTACTGGAGTATTTGGTTTTAAAAGAGGTCAAATATCACTCTACATGAAAGTCTTTCAGTCAAAAATAAAACAAGTACTGGAGTATTTGGTTTTTAAAGAGGTCAAATATCACTCTACATGATAGTCTTTCAGTCAAAAATAAAAAATGACTGGAGTATTTGGTTTTAAAAGTGATCAAATATCACTCTACATGATAGTCTTCCAGTCAACAAAAAGTACATTTATATACGTATATATATATATATATAAAATACAAGTAAAAGTACATTTAATTATTATTATTATTATTATTATTATTATTATTATTATTATTATTATTTGTAAAAGTACTTTTTTTTAATGGCAGCACATTGTTGTATTGTTGCCACAGTGCATTCACAGAGCCTAATGACTCTGAAACAAACTATGTATGGCACTTCTTTTGCGTTCAGTTACTAATGCAGTATAGTATTTGTTTGACGAGATTAAAACACATATTTCTGAAAGGCCTTAGTAACGTTAACTCTTTCATAGTCTCTAGCTCACCATTCAATTGCATCAGTGTTGGATTCACACAGCAGTGTTATGAACCAGCTGGTTTTTAAGCTTACTGGTTCCCATATGTGTTCATAAACTGTGTAAGCATCAGTCTGCCTCTGTCACCAGATTCATCACGCATTCACAAACACTGTGCGAACCAGTTAGCTCGGAACCCTGCCATCTACTTGCTCGTCCACTCATCCTAACATCGCACTGTACTAATATGACCACGTATTAACCAAATTCATTAAAAACCTCATACAAAGGCATAACAAGCTCAGGCTGTTACTGGAATTAAACAAGTTAAGCTCAGCGGGCTTTCTCAGGTTGAATGGCAATTTTTTGTTGTTTAATCTGAAATCTCACACTTTAGATATGGCCATGGCTGTTCTGGTGGGGAACCTTTATCACCTTTATCAGAATCAGAATCAGAAATACTTTATAGATCCCAGGGGGAAATTGCAGTTAGTACAGTTTATCTGCTGTAGTGTAGCCTTAACCCTTTGATTCACAAGCTAAGCAAACCCCTTCTAATGCACAGCATGCGTCAAACTTGACCCGTATTCATTACCTATGTTATTTTATGTGTATGTCTTTGGTATATCTATTGAAATCAGTTTATTTCATTATTTAATGTTCCAAGTTTTAAAAATCTTGTTTTGATTAATTACCTTAAATTATAAATTACATTTTTTTATTTACTTCATGAACAAAAATAGTTGTTGTAAATATGTTACTTGTTAAATATTATACAAATGTCAACAGTTTCTATTAAATTCTATAGTAAATAAATAAGGGTTAATATTGACCAACGTTGTGTGTTAGAGGGGGTCTGTATGGAGGGTGCATGTTCTTCCTGTGCTTGATTGGGTTTCCTCCGGGTACTCCGGTTTCCTCCCACAGTCCAAACACATGAGAGTTAGGTTGACCGCTCACTCTAAATTGCCTGTAGGTGTGAGTGAGTGCTCGAGTGTGTGTTGTCCCAAGCCCAGGTACGTGGCAGGGTTTGTGTCAGGAAGGGCATCCGACGTAAAACACTTTGCCAAATCTAGCATGCGAGTTGACTCGCTATGGCGCCCCCTGTAGATGGGAAAAAGCCGAAAGATGTGTGTGTGTGTGTTGTGTTAGAAGGGCAGTGATACAAAAATGGTTTCCATTAACAAAGTAAAGAAATGTGTGATGATCAAAACAAGTAAATTGAGGAATTCATGGAAGGTTGTATAATAAAATGAATTTATTGCAAACATTAAGAAAATAAAATCTCACTTTTGATCCAGAGTGTTTACAAAGGGTTAATTACGTCCAACTGTTTATAAAATGTAACACGCAGCTTGAACTTGAGCTTGAACTGACAGTGAAGGAAGAGTTTACTGTGATTGTTGTTTTTCTCCTGTGATGATCACAATATGAAAATGAAAACACAAATTTGTCCACTGACTTCAAAGCTATAGTAAGTAATTCATTTATGGCTCACAGTTAAAATCAAAGTGCTGCACGCAGATGCACATAATTTACCCACCATGGAGCTCCTGCTGTCCAGTGTTTTGTGGAAAGCTTTGTGTTCATGCTGCTGGCTCCCCTGAAGATTCTGCTCACTTACTTAATTACAGGTGTTTTCTTCTCCTGCTTTCACAAACTAATCAGTCCTTTCTTCTCCTGCCTCTCAAACACTGAGCTGGTCTGCACTGCTACTCTGGTGGGACAGTTTTCTGCATTCTCTGAATTTAATATTGCATATAATTGTAAATACTTTGTACTCGTTTTGCTGGCTGGTGTGGACCAGAAGAAGATGAGTTTCCCTCTTTGAGTCTGGTTCCTCTCGAGGTTGGTCCTCTTGCTCTGAGGGAGTTTTTCCTGGCTTGCTCATTGAGGGTTTGGACCTGGATTTTCTGTAAAGCTTTGTAACTTCATATTTAAGAACATTCTTAAAATTTCTAATGTTACCCGAAAGTCTTCGTGACTTACGTAGTGCGTAAAGTCGTTCGGAAATGTAGGAGTAATCCAACCCACTCGTAACTCAGTAAGTTCTTCTTAACTTGAAGTTCACGTGCAGTTCTGTCTCAAAAATAAAAGAGGCCACTAATCATCCTTTTAAAAACACATTGTTCTGTGCATGGAGACTACCATGTATTTATTTAAAAAATATTTAAATTCAAAATCCCTTTTAAAAGCGTAATTGCATCACGTATACTACATCTAATGTCAACAAATATTATATCCAACAGCTTGAATGATGCAAACAGTACACTTCTAGTATAAACAGTTGTTCACTTGTATCATGGTGTAGTGGGACGTATAACTGCCTACCACTCTGAAGGTCCTGAGTTCAATAAATGTGCATGTTACTTTTTTTATTTCAAGGTTGGAATCATCGTAATCATGTGAAACAAACAGTTTAAACTGCTTATAGTACAATATATTATTTGTTGATATACACATAAATTACATACTTTAATTAATTTTCTTCTAGTGTAACAGTCATTGTAGTAAATTAATACATATTATTATTTTAGAATTTTATACATTGGCTTATTAAGCTTGTTATCACTTAACCAATCAAACTGACTAATCAATTACATACACATATAAATTACCAAGTGGAAGGCTGACAAAGGTAAGTGTGTGATGAACACTATAGGCACTTATGTTCCTAGCAATCTCCATTTCTGCTTTTTTTCTTTATTTTTAGAACTCCCCCGAGCTTTGGAAAGTAGTATGTTTTGTTTTTTTCTCTTTTTCTTCAAGCGTTTGGCTTTTAGTTCATCCTGGGAAAATTTGCGTTTGCGTGGCCAGTATGCCATGCTTGGAATAGGGTTGGCGTTTTTTATTTTTTTTACATAATAGTAATGTAAATCCTTGAAACCTGAAACTTGTTTGTAAGTTTAGAAACTAAGAAGGCTTTTCGGAAACAAGTTACGTTGTTCTTAAAGTTGTCAATAAATCACTAAGATTAATTGTTATCGGGAAACGCACCCCTGCTTTGTGACAAACATCATTTATGACAAACCTTGACTTGCCCTGACATATAATAAATATCCACAAATACATAACAAATACATAAACACACAACATATACACCAACGCACAGTAAACACACATATACACCTTATTCATTTTCAATTGAGTGTTACAAACTGAAAACATGTTTCAGAGTAATGCGTAACAAGGACCTTCATGGTTTTAGTGGAGTAAAAGGCCCTGTCCCAATACTCAACCCAATACCCCTCTTTTGCGCATGCCTGCCTAGGTGTGCAAGACTAGCATGTTTCTTGAATGAGCACTTCATGAGCCCCTCTAGTAAGTCCACATAAGAACACACTATCTCCATAGTCTGGTGACGTTCCTCACATAACCCAATTACAAGACGCTAACTCTAAATGTAAGTGAATTAGTATATATAAGGATAAGTAATACTAATATTTTTAATATTAATATTTCTTTTTCTCTTTCTAGGGTAATAACCACCCTCCTGTCCTGCCAAATACTGTTGGAGGTCCGACCTTCAGAGCCTCCTCGCCACCTGGCACTAACCAGCTCTCCTCTTTCTGCTACACCTTGACTGCATTACTGTATCCTCCAGATGTAGCACCTGTGCAGCTTCTCTTCTTTTAGTTTATTCGGTTTAAATCAGATCTACTGGCCAACACACACTCACTCACACATTCACACCTACGAGCAGTTTAGAGTGAGCGTTCAACCTAACATGCATGTGTTTGGACTATGGGAGGAAACCGGAGTACCCGGAGGAAACCCACTTAAGCACGGGGAGAACCTGGAATCCAACCAGGATCGTCTTGCTGTGAGGCGACATTGCTAACCACTGCACCACCGTGCTGCCGGCCTCATATTTAAAAAAAAAATACAGTAAAATACAGTAACTACAGAAATAGCACTTCATTACTGTCGACACGGGTTATAAATATAAACAAAATCACAGATTTCTTAATAGATTTGTTCAACGACTGCGGTAGGAGTTACATTAACAATAGCTTTGTTGTATTTATTAGCCTATACTTCAGTGGCTTGACCAACAGTCAGGATTGGGTGACACTACAGAGACACTACAGAGATGCCCATGTTTGTATAATGCATTCCCATAATGCAGGCTGGATAGTAAAGTGTGAGAACATTAGTTCTAGGCCAGAACAATTATGGATGAAAATGATATAAAACTGAGAATTGTCTGACTGATATAATGCTGCATATCACCACAATAACAAATAACAAATCAAACTTTAGTTTTAGGCCAGAATGATCCTTTAACATATATAAAAAATAAAGCTTTTATCAGCTCTGATAAGCCTGGTAAGCATATTTACTGTAGCAGCTGCTGCACTCGGCTCCCTCATCATTTGCGTGGCATGAAAATGGTCTGCTGAGTCAAATTTACAGCACGGTAAATAATTGAGGAGTGGAGCACTCTAAAGACTTGGGCTGGGCAATGTTTAATTTATCTTCGGGTAACTCACAATCAAGGCAAATGAGATTAGTTCAGTAAACGCCAAGTGCTCAAAGAACTCAAGCAGACGGATATTGGGAAACCACTCAGAAATTATTAAATAGCATGCATGCTTAACTCTCCAAAATGAAGGTGTCAAACGAGTTCTTTGGAGCAATACTACAAAAGAAGAACTACTTTTGGCTTCCTAAAAAACCTTTCAGAAGTTTAACAACCCGAAGAGAAGAGAGGATATGCTGGAGAAACACTATTCGTATAGCCGTCAGTAGACGGAATGGACTTAATGGCACATGATAATAGTATAGAACCTTTCAGTGGATCTTTAAAGAAACCCATCTGCCTGTGCATCCGCCCACCCATCTGCCCAACTATCTACCCAGCTGCCCCATCCAACCTTCCACCCACCCAACCAATCATCCACTCATCCACATACTCATCCACTTACCCATCCACTCACTCATCCATATACTCATCCACTCACCCATCCATGTACTCATTCACCCACCCATCAGTCCACCCATCTGCCAAACTATCCACCCTGCAGTCCCATCCACGCTTTTACCCACCCAACCGATCATACACTCATCCACATACTCATCCACTTACCCATCCACTCACTCATCCATGTACTCATCCACCCCCCCATCCATGTACTCATCCACTCACTCATTCCGTCACCCATCCATATACTCATCTGCCCATCCATCTGCCCAACTATCCACCCAGTCGCCCCATCCACCCTCCCACCGACACAACAAATCATGGATGAGTGGATGATCGGTTGGGTGGGTAAAAGTTGGCTTTTACCCACCCAACCGATCATCCACTCATCCACGTACTCATCCATATACTCATCCACTCACCCATCCACTCACCCATCCATGAACTCATCCACTCATTCATTCAATCACCCATCCATATACTCATCTGCCATCCATCTGCCCAACTATCCACCCAGTCGCCCCAGCCACCCTTCCACCGAACCAACCAATCATCCACCCATCCCCTCACCCATCCACTTACTCATCCACTCACCCATCCACATACTCATTCATCCACTCACTCACCCATCCACTCACTCATCCACTTCCCCATCCACTCACTCATCCACCAACGCCTTCACCCACCCATTCACTCACCCATCCACTCACCCATCCACTCTCTCATCCACTCTCTCATCTACTCACCCATCCACTTACCCATCCACTTACCTATCCACTCTCTCATCTACTCACCCATCCACTAGCCCATCCCTTCCCATTTGCACTCCCCTGCCCTTCCCTTAATCAGTACTTCCCCCTGATCCTATTCTGGGCTACATGCTAGCTCTACATTGCAGCCTTCCTTGGAACATGACCCACTCCCCTAGAGATTTGAAGGCCTCATTCTAGGCTGATGAAGACATGATATTTACTTACAGGTGATTATACACTAATGAAAACATAGATTTTTATATTATAATCAATTTCTGCTAATATATACCCTCACCACTATATCTTACACACTGCTAAGATGTTTAAGGGTGTAGAAAGACTTTGTAAATCTTCTTTAAGTTTGAAGAACCTCCACACAGTGCAAAGGCGCTATAAGAAAAGAACTTTAATTGCTAAAGAACCTTTACATTTTGTGATAGAGCTTCAAACGATTCCCCACACTTACATGTCTCATCCATTAAAAGGTTCTTTATGGAATCCCAAGTGGTTCTTTTATAGCGCTGCTCCAAAAACCCTTTGAGCGACTCTGTTTTTTAGGAGTATATGACAAATTTACAGAGCGAGAGAGAGAATCACCATGAAAAAAAAACAGAAAAGGAAAATAAACTTTCTTCATAATATTGAAAGAAGAAAAAAACCCCACAAACCAGGTTACACCTACAAATATGAGTCCAAGACGAGGCGGCTGGCTCATATAATAAACCAGTGACCTTCTCCATTGCTCTGTTTTCGGGTAATTTTAGGCACGATATGAAGAATTTATTATAGCAGGTCCTGAAATGAATTGGGAACTTAGGCTATATCCAGCTCTTGTTCAATATATCTCTCGCACTAAGATGGAGAAGAGGATTAAAAATTGATGTGTTTCATTTCTTTTATGTCAAGGAGTGCAGCTCCCCGAATCCTCCAATTAGATTGGAGAGTTATCACAGATTTCACAGATGAAAAAGTGTTTCCCCACTCGATTTGATGCATATGAGCTCGCTTGACTGATCCGCTCAGAAGATTATATGTGGGCTAAGTTTCTCGGAACCACATTAAAGCAAATTCACTGTTTTTTCATCTTTTACTCACGTTACGGTGGAGACTGGTGAAAGGATGTAGCTACAATATATGGTATGAGTAAGGCCTAATATAATGCAACTTCACCTGTTGCTCACGCTCACAACTTGTAATGTGTATATTAGCTTCATAGTAGTTCCTTAATAAAAAAAGTCCTGAGATTAAAATTTGGCAAAAATCTAATTTACATAATTCCCCCCTCAATTTTCCTAAAAAGGAATCAATCAAGATATCAGTCAGTTTTGCACTGGAAGTACTGGGGCAGGGTCATGTCACTCTATTGGATCAACTCTCCTTTAAAGGCTAAGCCCTGGTGATTTCACAATGTTTTAGATACTGAAAATATATAAACATGACTTAAAATGAAATCCATTGCTTTAAAGAAGACGATTTAAATTTAAATCCGATAAAATTTCTGAATTTGAATTTGAAAGAGCTGTAATGTAGAAATAGACAACCATATCACTTAGTCCTGAGACTTTTAGTCAAACCACACCCACAAAAGCAGCTCATCCTGAGTGTAAACAGTGTCTAGCTAAATAACCAACATTATTCATGACACTAGCCTAGCAACCAGCTAAACTCAGATATAGAGGTACAGTTATTGTTGTTAAATAAAGCTTAGCATAACTTGAGCCACCGAACTTAGCAAGTGAAGCTAACATCAGCTAAAGCAGGTGAAGTAACGGCGCTTACCTGATTTACCTCAACTTACACGGAGGCTCTTGAACACCTCTTGCTGGTTTCCTTACACGCCCATACTGTTGGAACAGCGTCAGTAAACCTACGTCCCATAGTTGTGCTAATCTATCTATCTATCTATCTATCTATCTATCTATCTATCTATCTATCTATCTATCTATCTATCTATCTTTTTATACCCTGTAAGGTTATTGACCAGTGGTTATTATATTTAATTAGTTGGGAAATGTGCCACCAGGCGTTACACAACTTTACCAGTCTGTTGTTGCCCCGTCAATTACATAGCCACTGATATTTGGGGGGTCCCTTGTTAAATGGCTGCTCACTTGCCATGAAGGACTACAGGATGACCAACACTGTGCAGCAACAGATGAACTATCAGCTTTGACTTTACACCTACACAGTGGACCAGCAAGATAGGTGTGTTTAATAGAGCGGACAGTGAGTGGACACAGTGTTTAAACACTCCTGCAGCGCTGCTGTGTCTGATCCACTCACACCAGCACATCACACATAAACACACCACCACCACATCAGTGTCACTGCAGTGCTGAGAATGACCCACCACCCAAATAGTACTTGCTCTGTGGGGGTCCTGACCATTGAAGAACAGGGTAACATATACATATACAGGGTAAGTATACAGAGAATCAGAAGAGCTACAGTCTGTAAGTGTAGAACTACAAAGTGCTCCTATATGGTAGGTGGAGCTGATACAATGGTTTCTCTAAGGTGATCAATTTCACATCAAACCACTCAAAATGACTTTCACAACACACAGATTTTGAAAAATAATGGGCAACCCCTTTAAGTAATCTCTGATATACTTGCTTATGTATGAAAAGGGAGAAGAGTAGATTGTAGGTAATGTTAGCTGCCAGGCAGTTAACTATGTAATGCTTTTGTTTGTACAAATTGAAAGCGCATAAGCAGGTCTATTTCAGATTAGGTTTAATGTGTAATGGTGTATGCAGTTTGCTAAATTAGTGGCTCTAAGCTTATTTTGCTCATTAGCTAGGCTACATTAGCTTCATACCAACAGTGCAGAACTAAAGAAGTAAACTTCAGACTTTGAAGAGGTCCATATTGGTAAAAAGGAATATCAATATATTGTCTAAACAGGAGAGGCCAAAAACCTTCTTTACTTTTAATGTAAGTCAATAGAACCAGACATTTTGGAGTGTTTCTATTGGTCCATTCATCATGAAATCCTCACACAATGTAAAAGGCAGCTGTCGTGTTCAAAGGTGTCGAAAAATAAACATCAACCTACATATATATATATATCAACCTACATATATATATATATATATATATATAAATAAAATGTAAGTGCCTTGTTCTGTTGCCAGATCATTTTATTGATTGGGAATAGTAATACCTAAAACAAACCACTGTGTTTGGCAACGGGATAAATTCCAGACAGAACTGCATAACGGACTTATATCATGGACAACTGGATACTGAATTTTTTTTAGACATTACAAGTAGTGTTTCAGTCCAGGACCAGTCAGAACAGAGCTCAGAGCTATATATATATATATATATATATATATATATATATATATATATATATATATATATAGCTTATATATTTTTTAACATTCAAAAAGTTTTAATACAGTAATTACATATGCTTATTTAACCCTTTCCAAGCTTCTCCTTGTGGAAACAACCCAGTATTATTTACAGTTCTCCTCTAATACCTGCTTTGACTGCTCAGTACTTCATTAAGCTAAATCTAGATTGCTGCTGAAGGAACTGAATACATTCATACAATGTCTGGGGCGTCCAGGAGAAATCTGGAACTACACTTTGTTCTTCAAACTGGAGCTCGAGATATTTCTAAATAAGACATTTATGCTACTTTGTTTTGTATTTATGGTTATTTACATCTGTTCTAATGATATCTGGTGTTCTTACTGTTAAAAAATACACTTACTTCTAAGATTAAGGCTTTTAAACGATGAACTTAGACTTTTTGCACTGTAGTGTGTCTTATAACGTTCTTACAGCAGCCTCAGAATAAGAAATAATATATATATTGACTAGATTTAAAATTTTTCAAGATATTGTATCATTCTGTGTATGGTAAGTGTAACAATGTATAGATTTGCTTTATGGATGCTCCTCTCTTCTTTTTTAACACTAGATCTATGAAATGCTCCTATACTGAACAAATGAACATCTGCCTGTAGCTCAGTGCAGGGCATCACACTGCAGGTGACTGTGTGTGTGTGTGTGTGTGTGTATGTGTGAGTGTGACAGGTAGCTGTAGTAGCTGCTTACCCTCCTCACTGACGGCACATCCATCACCGCGGGGGGTCATGACCTGGGCAGCCGCCACCTGCCTGCGCTGTCATTTGGCTGATTAGGGAAATGAAGGGCTCAGGAGCAGCTTCCTCCACTACTGCCATAACCTGTCAACCTGCACCGACAAACTTCCTGGCAAACCGCAACACATTGTTCTGCTATTGGCAGAAGCCTTCTGTCATCGTTTACTTCAGCTTGAGGAGAATAGAGTTTGCTATGGCTGGGGAATGCAACAAAGCACTCCAACGTCGGAGCATGCAAACAGAACGTCGTCTTCATAAATAAGAAAAATACGCCCACGATCTGAGGTAGTGGCAACCACAGGAAGGACATAAAGCAAGATTCTGGCATCCAAATATCTGCGATCGAGGTGCTTATGGGTCGTTTGGAGGCAAATTTCCAGGACGACTGCTGGAGAGTGGCAGCTGAATTAAACAGTGGAGCGCAAGATGGTGTATGTTATCAAAAGTGATGTGGATCATCTGAGTCGTTATGTCATTCGTGATGACACATTTCTTCTCATATTATGTGGCTGTTGTATAGCAGTTCTGCAAAACAAAGCATGAAAGTGAAGCAGAGGAGTCTGGAACGTTGCATCAAATGAGCTTTAATGTTGCCAGTTTCAAAAAGTTGGGTCCCTCTGCATTATGAATGCAGCTATAAAGCTGTCTCTATACGAGGCTCCGCTCTGCTTTCTCAATACATGCCAGAACTTGAATGGCATTTAGTTTCAGTCAGTCTATAAAGGATCTCAGAGCCCATCTTCTTTGCCACATTGTTAGTTTTTGGCCAATTCCGGTTTATTCATTTGTTCTGTATAACTGCAAAGCTTAAAGGCTACAGAGGTTCTGAATTTGATGTAGTTTGTCTGTTACAGTCTTCTTCAGAATTTGACCAGAAGTGTAGGGGAAGTCTTATAAAAGTGATCCAGGTCCATGGTTTTTGTTAGTATGTGTGCTAAAGTAAAAGAAAGTGAATATTTATCACATGGGCAGACGAGGAGACGAGGACGCAAACGCAAGTTTAAACAAATTACTTTTAATAAACAAACAAAACAAACACAAAACACAAAAGCAAACAAACCGGAATCAGGAAGGCAACCAGAGAAACACGGGAATCACAGAAAACAAACCACAAAGGAGAGGGCAAAACAGGATGTATATATGCACAGACTAACAGGAGGGAACAAGAAAAACCTGAGGACAATAGGTGGGGGCACAGATGAGATGCAGGTGAGGGGCGGAGACAAGGAGCACATGACAAAAACATAAACAGAACCACATGGCAGACGTAGAGACAAGCACATGGGACAGACAAGGGAATGTAAACAAAGACAGACAGGTAGGAAAACAGGGCAGGACGTGACAATATTAGCAACATGTGATCAATGGGATGATAACTGTTACCATGAAAAAATGCATCCCAACCAAATTGGCTCCTCCTTCACAACCAATGGACATTCCATGTTATGTGAGCCTACAAGCACATAGTCTGAATGTCATTATATATAATGTGGTGCAAATTAAAACAGAATGCATTGATGTTCGAATTATTTAAACTCTTATTTTTTTTACTATTTCAGTTTTTAGCTATGTGAGTCTGGTGAAAAGATGTAGCTACAATTTATGGTATTCTTTTTTTTTTAGTTTTGCACTGAAACTACAGCTCCATCCCAAAAACAGTTGGGATGCTATGGAAAATAAAATCAGAATACACTTAATAAACCCCATATCAAACTTCATAAAAAAAAAAAAAACAACAATATGGGAAGGGATCATGTTTACCACTCTATTGCATCAGCTCTCCTTTAAACAGCATACGTTCTGGTCCAGAGAATCCGGCTGTGTTTCTGGATTGTGTGAACCCACCGGGTTCCATTAATTCGCAACAGGTCAGTACCATGACTGGGTATAAAAAGAGCATCCCAGAGTTGTAGAGTTGGGGAGGGGCCACCACTCTCTGAAAGACTGCACCAATTCAGGAATAATGTTTCTTAATGTAAAATAGCAAAGAACTTGGAAATCTCATCATCTACAGTCCAGTAAAAGATTCAGAACAAAGGCCAGAAATCAATTTTAGATGGTTGGGATTTTGGGCCCTCAGGCAGCACTGCATTAAAAACAGACATGATTCTGTAGTGGAAATCACTGCCTGGAGTTCACACTTTCCAAAAAAAATTGTCAAAGACAAGACACAGTTTGTTGCTGCTCCACAAAAGCAAGTCAAAACTCTACAATGCAAAGAAGAAACCAATTTAAGCAGGATCCAAAAAAAAAAAAACACCACTGCTGCCTTCTGTGGACCTAAGCTCATTCACATCTCTGAGGTGAAGTAGAAAAGTTTCTTGTGGGACCAATGAATCAAAATAGGGTTTTTTTTGGAGGCGTGGGGGTGATTGTAGTTAGGGCATGTGTTTTGTATATATATATTTATATATATATATATATATTTAAATATAAAAATAAAAAAATATATATCTTTTTCATTGGACAGTGATAATTTTTTTCAAAATGAATGTAATGTGGCAGCTGCTGTTTACATTGTGTGAAAATGTCTTGATGAATGGACCAATAGAAATGCTCCAAAATAGCTTAGGAAAAAATCTGGTACCGTTGACTTACATTATCCTCTCCTGTAAAGTTATCATTTTGGGGATACTTGTTTTACTATATATATATATATATATATATATATATATATATATATATATATATATATATATATATATATATATATATATATATATATATATATATATATATATAATAGGTTGAAACAACATATGCTGCCATCCAGGTGACATCCTTGTTTATTTTATCAAGACAAGACAATGCAAACCACATGTAGCACATATTACACCAGCATGGCCCTGTTGCAAAATAGTCCAGGTTCTAAACTGGCCTGCCTGTAGTCCAGACTGGTCATCCACTAAAAACAATTGGTGCATTACAAAATAAAAAATA
The DNA here is from genome assembly GCA_021613375.1 of Megaleporinus macrocephalus. NCBI lineage: Eukaryota > Metazoa > Chordata > Actinopteri > Characiformes > Anostomidae > Megaleporinus > Megaleporinus macrocephalus. Next base: position 10,970,591 of record CM038725.1, on the reverse strand, counting down.
CAATAAAGGAAGCCCCAAACTGTCAAGCAGCTGAAATTCTCAGTTCCCAAATGCTTATAGGGTGTCAATAAAAGAAGAGGTGATGAAAGCAGTGGTAACATTGACCATGTTCCAACTTCTCTGTTGCTGGCATCAAATTCAAAATGGCCATATATTAAAAAACAATACAATTTGAAATTTTTAGTTAAATATAGGGTTAAAATTATTTGTACATCTTTGTGTGTTGTTTTTATTTACATTCCCCACATTAAAGTTCCTATAAAACCTCTGACCTTGTAACACTTACTATGAAAAACTGTGAAACATGGCTACGTCAACACAAAGCAAATGTTCTAAGTTAATTAACATGCATTAATTAACGATGGCTCTAAAATATTTATTCAGTTAACTCCAGCAGTTATAAACCACTTTAGCACCTTCTAAGGTGTGCCACAGCTTTCTCCTCTGAAACAAGAACTTTACACAAGGCCAGTTATCATAATAGTGAGAACAGTTCCAGCAGCCTAGCCCCAGCAATCTATAGGTAACATCGAAGCTGTGCTGCAAAAGTTAACAATGCAAAGAGTCCATGGTCTTCTGTGTGTTTTCTTTCCAAGCAGTGAGCTCCAGCTCTTCATCAGGTTCCCCGCCCCTCGGCCAGCGCAGAGAGTGACAGCTTTATCTGCTGTCTCCCAAGGTTAGAGAGGAGGCGAGTGATGAAGCAAGGGGAGGGGGAGCTCTGTAGCTCAAGGCCAGGGATTATAGAGTTATGAGTCCACAAACACATCAGTGAAATAGCTCCTCAAACAAACACACACATATACATGTTCATGTGTACACTTTCATTTGAGTGCAAAGTCGGTTGTAGTGGCAGATTAACATATTGCTTAAGTACATACTTGACTCTTACAAATATATTATGTAGGATTTATAGGATTAACTGGTTCTTGAATATAACGTAAAAGAAATAGAGTCAGGTCGAGAAGTATTTTTAAAAAGGGACACAATTGAATTGATATGGGAATATGGCCATTGCTGGATGCATGTTTGTGGCCTTTCTGCCTTCAGTTTTGTCTTCAGTAATCGAAGAGCATGCTCAGTTGGGATACGCCAGGTCACTGACTCATCCATTTCTCTTTCCTTAAGAAGCCTTTGGGTTACTTTTAATGTCAAAGTTTGGGTCATCATTCATCTGCAAGGCCCCATCCTATCAGTTTTGGAATATTTGACTGAATTTGAGCAGCTGTGTACACTTCAGAGTTCATACTGCTACTTCTATGAGCCGTCACATCACCAATAATCACCAATGGCCCAGTTACACTGGCAGCCATGCATGACCATGCCATAACGCTGCCTCCGCCATGTTTGACAGATGATGCTTTGGATCATGAGCTATTCCTTTTCTTCTCAGTTCTCTTTCCATTATTGTGGTATAGTTTAATCCTGGTTTTATCTGTCCAGGGAAGTGTCTAGATGTTTCCTAGCAAAGTCTAATCTCTTTTTGATTGTTACCTATGGTTTGATGTATTTACATTCATGAAGGCATCTCTTGATTTAGACTTTGGGACTTTATGTGCCTGCCTCCTCTAGTATGTCTTTGACTTTACTATATGTTGTGAAGTGGTTTTTCTTAAGCATGGAAAGAGCTCATTCACTTTAGTTGTCTTCTATGATCTTCCAAACCATTTGATGTTGCTGAGCTCAATAGTTCATACCTTCTTTAAGGAATTCTTGATCTGGCCACTCCTAAATGTTTTGTTATCTCTCTGTTATTTTTATTGATTTATTTATTTTTGAGCCTGAAGAGGGCCCGCTTCACCCGCATCGGCAACTCTTTGGGCCGCTTATTAAGAGTTCCCAATGAACAGTCACCAAATGCATATTCTAAACTTAGAATCAAGGCCTTTTTATCTCCTTCATTTGTCCAGGCTCATGAATGTAGTCTAATTGGAGCCTATGGGTATAACCCAGCTGGGGCTTACATACAGCCTATTCATGGTATTTTCCATGACAACACTGGGGGGGCATTTTTTCGTTTCTTTTTTGTTAGAACTTCCGCATTAACTTGCATTAACTCTGGTTTGACTGGCCATTTTATGGTTGTGACTGTTGCCGTTTCAAGTAACTTTATGCAACTCAGGTGCAACATAGCTTCATGTAGGTTTCAAAATGTTTCATAAACGTTAAAGCCAGCATAAGACCTCTACTGACCACCATATAGACACTGTGCCGAGTACAGCACATAGCCTATATTAGCATTTGTGGTTATTAGTTTACATTTTGGTAATAGTAACTCCAACTGACCACCAAGTTGAGACACAGTTCATCTCAAACCAGCCCCAGTTGCTATTACTAATTATTCATCCTCATGACCATGGCCCATGATCAGACAGGACAGAAAAAAACACCAGCACATAGTAAAGATGAAGACACTTGAAGTTCTTAGTTTGTGCTAAACTTGTAACAAAGTATCACTTTGCTTCTTCAAACTTCTCAACCTCAGAAAGCAGTCTGCAAAAGCTCATGTCTCACCTGACCAATCAGAGCATCTGCTGGCATGTTGCGTGATGTTTTTCTGTGCTAATGAATGCAGCTAAGTAGCAATTGGCACCACAAGATTCTGACAATGGCACCTGATTACTGGAGTTAAACTTGCCAGCCGAAGCGCATGGTACACAAGCCTAAATCTGGATATGATTATTGGACAAATACAACATGCAGATGGATACAATGAGGCCATTATGAGGACATCTCTTGGAAAAATGCCATTGTCTAATGTGCTTTTAACACACTCACGCTCAGGCTGTTAACATGATACATGAGTATATGTTGTTTTTTTCCAAAAATGAAGGACATCTTCTACAGCATTTAACGACTGCACTTGTAGGCGTGCATGATGTACCTGTCAGGTCTGGAAGAACTGTATCCCCGGTACCTGTGATACTGTAGATGAATGAGTACCATCAACTCATTTACCAAAACCACTACATTAACATATATCTGCATATTCAGCCTACAGTAGTAGAGGTAGAGAAAAACAGAGCTTGTATACATGTACAAGTTTGGGTGCACTTGGTCAAATGAGCTCTTAAGTAAATATAAAATCTGGCACTACAGATATATGTTTTTATTTTCCTAATAAATTACACTAGAAATTGGGCTCTACAGTTTGCAGACATGTACCATATTTAAGTTTGTTACCTATAAAGGACGTGTTCAATTATTTTCACTTATTTTCACTTTTGTCTTCACTATGATGCACAGGAATGCAAGAAAAATCAATCTATACTACCTCATAATGTCTGCCATTAGCCTGTATATGTCACGCCTGCCCTATGTCTTGTCTGTCTGTCTTTGTTTACATTCCCTTGTCTGTCCCATGTGCTTGTGTTTACGTTCCTGGTCATGTGGGTCTGTTTGTTTTGTCATGTGATCCATGTCTCCGCCCTCCGTCTCCGCCCCTCACCTGATCAGCATTGTCTCCCTCTTGTTGGCCCCAGGTGTTTGTCATTAGTTCCTGTTTATATCCCCTGGTCTGTGGGTTTGGTCTTTGTTGAGTGTTTTGTCTTGCTGTGAGTTGTGTTTGTAAGAACTTTGCTACCTGTTGTTTTAATTTGGGTTTAGGTTCATCTCGTCTTTGCTTTTGTCTGTATCAGTCAGTAAGTCAGTGTGTCTATTTCCTGGGTTTGTGATCTTTGTTTATCTTTTGTTTAGTTTGTTAATAAACATATACCGACTTATGCACTTGCATCCTGCCCCCTCATCTCTCCAACGTGACAATATCGTTGATTATAAGTAGATAGCATTAAAATTCTTATCACTTTATAGCACAAATATGAATTTATAATGTCAGATTTCATAAAGAATCATAATATTCACTCATTAGATCACTGTAAACATGAATAAGGAGATGTAACTGGTTTCTGCTATGTTTCCTGTATAACACTACCAACTCACACATTTTCATGTATTTTGTAATAGTTAAAAATAATAACAATACCTTTTATATGCAGTGTGTACTTGACAGAGTAATATATTTTTTTACTAACTGGTAACTGAACATATATTATTATGGAGCCAGACTCATGTACTTTTGCTTTATAGTGTTGTGCATATATTTATTACTGCTTAAGAGCAATTATTTACACTAAGGCCTACTATTTTTAAGGCAGTGTAGGTGCAATATAATACCTTCTGCATTATAAATATTGAATTCATAGGAAGAGTTACTCAAGGACACAAATAGTGGTTATCTGTGACATGGCTCCATATATTTTGAATCCTGACCCAGACAGTTTCCTGTTGTTGACCTTCTGTCCTGTAGGGAGCAGCATTGCTCAGTTGCTGCGCGGTCAAGGCGACTGGAAGGCACAGCCAAGTCCAGATCAGCACATCCTTCAGCAGAGCCCGCAGCCCAGCCGGGCTGGAATCATTCCGCTTATCTCCGCTCAGCCGCCCTGGCTGATGCGCCGTGACACCTAAACGCAGAAATCACGCAATGGTTTCAGACAAGTGTGCCGAAACAACAATGCATAACCAACCGTGACAGGCGCTGTGTGTAGCTCCTTCAAACACCCACCCCTCAGACACCTCATGACTGACAATCGCCTTGGTTCCCCCCCCTCAGAGCCCACCCGCTCCATTTCTCCCATTGTTCACAAAAGAAGAAGGTGGAAGGTGGGGGAGAAAGCTAGAGGGAGATAATGTCCGTAAGAGGTGGATGAGAGACAGTTTGCCCTTCAGCACTTTATGAGGCATCAAGTTGAGCCTGACGTCTGAGTTAAGGTCTACCAGGCAGTAATTAAATATGAACTAGGAAAAAAAACATTTCTTGGACCACCTTGAGTGGCAAGCTTGATCTTTTCAGTCAATGGGCTTCAACGAGTCGTGACAGAAGATGTGAATTCTTCTTCTAGCGGCTACGCTTTCAGGTGAATACACAAGCGGCTCCATCAGATAATATAGGCCTAACGTTATTAAGCAGTCTAATTGGAACGCTATCGGAGCCACAGTAAGTTGGGAATGCAGCACAGATAGGCCTGTGTTTAAAGGAGAATTAATAAATAATGGAAGGCTGCTTTGATGGTATGTGCTGATATGCCATTTCAATAAGCCCTGATATGACTCAAACTCAGGAACCCTAATATATATATATATATATATATATATATATATATATATATATATATATATATATGCATGCTTGATATGCACGACTGTTCATCTCGTGGAGGCAGAAAGCATTTGATGCGATCTCTCAACCCTGCGCTTGATCTCAGCATATGCACGAAGCCTATGATAATGTTGTTTACTGCGGAAATGTGGGGGTACTGTATGTGATGGAGCATAAAATAGTCTTTTTAATGTACTGCCAGAAAGTAAATGAAGTCGAGACACATGATCGTATTAGTTCACCACCAATTTGCCTTTAAGATTAAGACTTTTTTTCTCCTCTAACTTGGAAACGAGGCTTTTGTTATTGAAATCTCCCAGCGTGGACACATGTTGACCACTTGTATCCTATAATGCAGCTGTCCTCTCTTATAAACTCACTTCCTAAACTCACTTTCATTAAGTGCCTGTTACATTTGGCCAGTAATTTACTTGTGGACCAAAAACCATCATTTCTATTTTTACATGACCAGTTTCAAGCTTAAAGCAGGCTGTTTTTGTTACTGCGCCTTTAAGACTAGCAGCCAATCAGAGCAGAGTTCATTTATAGTACCATGTATTTCTTTAACCTTCATTTAAAATGGGCAGCAAGTACATCTGTTCATTTCTGAGCTTTAGGGGGAAAAAAGCAGAAAACATTCAACAGATAATTACACAGAAGACTTAACAATTAGATATGATATCAGATGTTTCAGTGTTGTTGAGGTCTGGACTGGTCAGTCCAATGTTCTGGAGACACCAGCAGCTTCTGTGTTTGATTAGCAAATGCTTTACTTTGTCGTTTGTTTCCTTTTCTCAGTAATGACTACTTGAACTGCTACACGTCCTTTCAGACCCATAGTGTTGAGATGTCTTCTCACAGAGGAATGATTGACAGGAACACCTGCGCATGCTTACATAACTGAACTAGATTTTCTCTCAGAGATGATAGTCAAAGGGCTGTTTAGTCCGGCATGGTTTTAATGCATCCCATTTTCTCTGCATCATCTTTTTTGCGTCATTTTTTAAAATAATTTCTTCATCTTTATGTAAGTGGACTATTTTATATCAGATCTGCTCTGAAATCCTTTCTCAAAATGTATGCTTTGTACTCAATGCCCTTTATGACTGGTCACTTTTGCACAGTACTATATAAAAAAAGCTTCTGTTCTGTTCTGTTCTGTTCTGATTGGTTGTCCCGCATTGTGCCTTACTCAAGCTCAAAGGGTTTGGGGCTAAAACACTTCTTATGAAATGCAAATACATTGATTTCTGTGACATCACTAAAACAATACATGTTTTCACATTAGCAAATCATTCCTGTCCCAGGAAAAACATTATCTCCATTCTTATTGATTTTTATTTTTCTACATCATTTGAAAGCAGCAGCTGCCATGGACATTGTGTATAAATGTCTCGATAAATAGAGTAATAGAAATGTTCCAGATAAACTCTGAAAGAATTTCGGTTCCATTGACTTCCATTGAAAGTAAAGTAGGTTTTTCCCCTCTCCTGTAAAGTTGTCATTTTGGAGACACATGTTTTAAATATATAGACTGGAGAGTGAATAGTTTGTTTTAAACTTCACTCCTGTTTACATACTGCATCAAAATATTATTTAAAGCTTTTTTGTTAACAAACTTTGAGAAAAGTTCAAAAATGTATCTATAATATAAATACCACCAACAATCATTTATACATACACTCGCCAAGCACTACATTAAGTACACCTACCTTGTATCTAGACTTATTGTTGATTTTATCAGCTCCACTGACCATATTCGAGCACTTTGTAGTTCTACACTTGCAGACTGTAGTCCGTCTGTTTCTTTGCATACTTTGCTTACCCTGTTCTTCAACAATCACGACCCCCACAGAGCGGTCATTACTACTCAGTGAACAGCATACTGGAACAGCACAGCTAGCGGATGACCAACACAAACTGTGCAGACTGACCAAGAAGGTAGGCGTGTCTAATAGAGTGGACAGTGAGTGGACACAGTGTTTAAAAACTCCAGCAGCATGGCTGCGTCTGATCCACTTATACCAGCTCAACACACACTTACACACCACTGCCATGTCAGTAGTCACTACAGTGCTGAGAATGATCCACCACCCAAATAAAAGCTCTCTGCAGTGGTCCTGTGGGGGCCCTGACCACTAAAGAACAGGATATCAATGCATAAAGAGAAACCGGTGGACTACAGTCTGTAAGTGTAGAACTACACTTGTGCTCCTATATGACAATGAGAACTAAATAAAGATGCTGCTTCTTCCCACATGCCATAAGACTGCCAAACTCTGAACAATGCTGCTACTCCATAGCTTGGGGCTCCAGTGCAATACATTATATTGTGTATAAAACTCATTTAACATTTATTTATCTGGTGATATATGTGTTTTACATATGCACTACATTGCACATATACACTACACTTTGCACTACACTGTACTTTGCACTTTTGTACTACGTTCTATTATGTAAAATAATACATAATAGACAATAATAGACAATAAGTCGGCCTATGTCTGTGTCTATGTCAGTGTAAATACAAGCTAGGTGTTCCTAATAAAGTGCTCGGTCAGTGTACATTCCAGCACTTAGGAGAAAACAGAAGACCCTTTGACTTGAGTAGAAATGAACGCCCAAACAGGCCCATAGGGCAGTTACACAGTACAAAACAAAGTACAAAACACAGTACAAAAAACAATAAGGTATATAACATAGTATAAATAAAGAAGAATTCTATACTAAAACTATACAACCTGACTGAAGGTAAAAAGGTAGTGCAGTAATAAATTAGGTAATGTGCAAGAGAAAAACTGGTATCAGCAGATACATGACAGTACTAGGATATTTATTAAAAAATAAATAAGTAGATGTACAAAGATTGTATTTACGTAAATGTTAAATAGTGTTAAATACTATCCAGGAGTGCAAATTTACAGGATGTACAGCAACGAGTCAAATAGTGTCCAGGAGTGCAGATGTACAGGACATGCAGTGTCAAATAGTGTCCAGGAGTGCAGATGTACAGGATTTACAGCAAAGTGTCAAATAGTGTCCAGGAGTGCAGATGTACAGGACATACAGTGTCAAATAGTGTCCAGGAGTGCAGATGTACAGGACATACAGTGTTAAATGGTGTCCAGGAGTGCAGATGTACAGGACATGCAGTGTCAAATAGTGTCCAGGATTGCAGATGTGCAGGACATGCAGTGTCAAATAGTGTCCAGGAGTGCAGATGTGCAGGACATACAGTGTTAAATAGTGTCCAGGAGTGCAGATGTACAGGACATGCAGTGTCAAATAGTGTCCAGGAGTGCAGATGTACAGGACATACAGTGTTAAATAGTGTCCAGGAGTGCAGATGTACAGGATGTACAGCAAAGTGTCAAATAGTGTCCAGGAGTGCAGATGTACAGGACATACAGTGTCAAATAGTGTCCAGGAGTGCAGATGTACAGGACATACAGTGTTAAATAGTGTCCAGGAGTGCAGATGTACAGGACATACAGCAAAATGTCAATAGTGTCTATGAGTGCTGACATAAGATGTCCAGTAAAGTGTCAATAGTGTCCGGGAGTGCAGATGTACAGTTATGTGATTACAGTACAAATAAAAATAAACTGTAATTTGAACATAAGGGACTTGTTCCTCATCTGTCCTCCTCCCTCTTTAAAGGGTTAAACACTTATTTGCTTGACTCCTTGTTTAAATAATGAGAAAAGAGCTTTGCACAAATCTGCATTTGCTCTCACTTTTCTCAGCTCCACGGCTCACATTTCACCAAGTATTGAAAACATTTGACAGAATGTAGCTGGAGCAGCAATGGCTCAGTGTGCCATACAAATCTCCTTCTCAGGAAGGATCCAGCAAGAGGTCTGGACCCAAAAATAGAGAGACAGCACCGAGGAACTATGTGGGAGAGGAAAAAGAAAAGAGAAAAAGAAAAGAGGTACAACACAAGAACAATAGGCAATCAATGCAGCGGAGACGAACTGTGGCCTATTCAGCGGAAGGATTTTGTAAGAGCAATTGCAGCAAATTATATCAATTCATCGGACAATAGTGTCACGCTATCAGCTGACAGGCATATTGATATGGCGTTTTTCTTTTTTTTTTATTATTATTCGAACGAATGCTGTAGCTCTGACTGCACCCCACTGGTGCCTGGAGCCACACACTGATTACCCCAACCCGTTACGTAAATGGAACCATGGCAACTCAGTCTATTTCAGAGACGGAGAAAGCAAATTCGAACAGTTGTTCAATTTGTAATATTAACGATTTCTCTATTTACTTGCGATTTGTAGTTGGAAGTATATAGAATTTTTGATGCAGTTGCACACAGCAGTGCTTAGCGATTCTCAGCTCAAGGCCTGGGGCTTCTTTTCTGAGTTTTTCTTTTCTTACACACCTAATTCTACTCAGCAGGTGATTACGACGCCTTTCAGAAGCAGAGTAAGGTGTGCTGGAGGGAAAATACATAAATGAGCAGCGCATGGGGTTGATGGCTAGGGATTAAGGATCAATGAGAATCCTATGACGTAGGGATAATGAGTAATGGGAAACCTATCTGGATGCAATTGGATGAAAGGAAAGTTAAAGAGGCCTACATTTTCACAATTTATGTTTTACCCTGAGGTCTACTTATAACGTTTGTGGGCCTTTATTTACCACAAACAACCATAATTTATTTTCACAAGACCATTTTCAACCTTTCTTTATCCCTTAGAGTTAAACAGGCTGTTCTTGTTTATGTGTCTGGTTTCTCTTACCACTGCTATGCTGATGACACTCAACTAATGCTTTCCTTCCCACCATCTGATACTCAGGTTTGCAGTCGCATCTCTGCATGTCTGACTGACATCTCTTCATGGATGACAGCTCATCATCTGAAGCTTAACCCCAGCAAGACTGAGCTGCTGTTCATCCCTGGAACTACAGGTCCTCAGCAGGATCTTGCCATCTCATTCGAGAACTCTTTGATTGTTCCGTCTAAAGATGCAAGAAACCTTGGTGTGACTCTGGATGACCAGTTATCGTTCTCAGCCCATATTACGAACCTGACTCGGTCATGCAGGTACATTCTCTACAACATCAGACGCATCCGACCCTTCCTCTCTCAGGAGGCCTCCCAGGTGCTCGTCCAGTCTCTTGTCATTTCAAGGCTTGACTATTGCAACTCGCTTCTGGCTGGTCTTCCTCTGCAGACCATCAGGCCCTTACAACTGATCCAGAATGCAGCAGCAAGGCTCGTCTTCAATCTTTCCAGGTACACTCATGTCACTCCACTGCTGCACTCGCTTTACTGGCTTCCTGTAGCTGCTCGGATTCAGTTTAAAGTTCTGATGCCTACAAAGCCAAGAATGGACCAGCTCCTCCTTACCTTATGGCTATGGTCAAAAGTCGAACCGCACCTCGAGCCCTTCGCGAGTACGGCTCGGCTTGACCCGCCATCTCTCAAGATTCATGGAGATTCACGCGACAAGACGCTTCTCTGTCCTGGCACCCAGATGGTGGAATGAACTTTCACTGGCTGTCTGAACAGCGAACTCTCTCGCGGTCTTCAAACGCAGACTGTACACCTATCTCTTTGTAACGCACTTATAAATACTAATCTACTAAGCTATTGGTATAAACTGTAATTGCACTTGATCTTCTAGAAGCACTGGCTAAGTATTGAACTTGTACTGTATGTAGTCTTGTATTTGTTCTCTTCTCTGTAGGTGTTCCAGTCTTGCTAGGAATTGCATTGTCTTTTTTCTATGTATCAGCACTGGCCCTGTGTTTATAGCAGTGTTTGAGTATAAGAGTAGTTTGGACTTGAACCTGTTTGTACTAGATAGAGATACATACTCTAACCGAACACTGAGCACTTTTGTAAGTCACTCTGGATAAGAGCGTCTGCTAAATGCCCTAAATGTAAATGTATGCGTTTCAGATTTTTTTCCTTTCCTTTTAGTGTGCTGTAACTTTTTTGTGCATGTAAATGTTCTGCAAATTTATAAAGCTCAAAGTACATGCCAGAGGGAAAAACTCTTTTCCACAGAAGCCATGTTTCTAAGCTTTTTCTTGTTACATGGTGACATCATCTTGCAACACAATCCTAGCTGCCTGCCTACCAAAAGTTTGTCCCAGCCTCACACAAAGCATGGAGAGCTGATGCAATCCTGCTCCAGTCTGGCTTATGAAGGTGGATCAGGTCTACCACCTTGTTTAACTTGATTTTCAGGATCCGACTCTGACTCAAACTGATGCAGCAGAAACATTGCCTTTGTAAGAACAGCCATGGTGGTGTGGAGAGCAAACACATTACAGCACACTAGGTTCATCAGGAGGTGGGAGTAAAGGACACGGCAGCTCTAACAGAGCGTTTCAGACAGAGGGTGAATACAGATGTTCTGTATGTTTTTGGAACAGTGAAGCATGTGACTCTAGTAGACCTGAAAAATAAAATTATGTGATCTTCTTCTGTAAAGCTACTGTTTTGGAGAATTGTTCTGATTGGCTGCTCTATATAGGGCCTCATTCAGAGAAAGATTTTGAAACATTTCTTATAACTTCAACATGAACTGCTCAAAGCTCAATAGGAAAATGTGCATATTTGGTTTTTAGATCATTTTGTTGAGCTGTGTTTTAGCAATATGACACTAAAACCGATACTGATGTTTAAGTATGTTTACCTGCCCTACCTGCTTGTTTTAATAAATACAGGGGCAGTCTATTAGTCTATTAACCTGGCCTTGCTGGTTGTCATAACTTCTTATAACTTTTCTGATTGATATGAGTAAATTATACATTTATCTTGAAGTAGTCAAAGAAATACAAAATAAATTGTATTCTGTAATGATTTAGACTCTGACACATCCTTACGATTCATATGCAAAGCTTTATTATCAGAAACAATGACCCATCTACATACAGGGTCCTATGCATGTCAATATCCAGCACTCTTTTCTGTGCTGGGGGCCCTTATGAGGGCTGGCTAATGAGTCGCATGTGAGACGCCAACCAGGTGATGGTGTGCAGGGGAGTGTGTGCACTGGGGGCGGTGCTTACACTATCCTAAAACTTATTTAGAGTTCAATGTATCACTTAGTTCAATGTATCTACTTATTTTATTTGTACAGGAGAAAAAACACAGTTACAATTAAATATTTAGGAAGTTAAAACAAAGAAAAGAAAACCAACAATTGGTAAAAATTTAATGAATAAAAAAAACATAAAGCCATTAAAAGGCTGCTATCCAATCAGCTACTTATTTCTAAGCAGCACATTTCACACACACACAAGTTGTCAATGGACGTATGGACGCCGGCGCCGTCACAGTGTGTTAACAAGTTCCAGCGCTCAGCACTCAACAAGGATTGTGCTTTAAAATGTGCAGACCTGTTTCTCTATAAAGGAATAACTTGTTACCACTTCTGCAAACCATAGGTGCGTCCGAAATCGCCTACTGGTCAGTAGGTACTAGATTAGAGTCAGTACGTACTGCTTGAGTGGCAGACTAGTAGGTAATTTCAGTAGGTGAGTTTTAGTAGCCACTCAAGCTCAGACGTACTACGTCCACCATATTGCCAGCGTCTTGTGACGCAAGACGTCAGACCACCACCGTAAAAGTCCTGCTATTCATTTAAAAGCTTATTTACTGACAGATTTAGCTTTTTGTGACACTGATTTGTCTGTGTTTTTGTCTGATTATGTATCAGACGGTGTCGAGCTGTAGCTCAGAGAAGATGAAACGGGAGGAATGTAATCATTGTTTATCTCAGCAGTAGCGTTAGCTTCTGTAGCGGCAGTTCACTAGCCATAGCTACGTACACACAGCCGACGTTCAGCTTTACACCATTTTTACACCTCCGCTTTGAATTCATCCGCAGCTCCAGGTGAATCATGGGATAGCGCAGTGTGCTGTGTTCGCCTTCATAAACATGGCTGCTGATTCAGTAGGTGATCTGGGTACCGTTCACCTACTACTCAATACCTACTGAGTATTCAGACATACTAGCCGCGCTCGCCTACTGATTTCACTACTGAGTATTCAGACATACTAGCCACTCTCGCCTACTGATTCACTACTGAGTAGTAGACAAGTAGGCGATTTAGGACGCACCTCATGTTATTTGACCAGGGGTGCCCAAACATTTGCCTGCAACTGTACGTAGCATAACAGCTATATAGTTGGGACTCTAGGCTCTCCTGGCTGGCCTGGATCATTGACCACAATATACTCAGAGAGTGTGTCTAGTATTATTACATTGCTCACCCCTATGTGTACTTTCACCCAGGGGGGGATCTGGCCATTGTGTCTCCAGGCAAAGTGTCACCTGGTCTGCCCTGATTGTCTACTGTCTATCCTTGTGGACCACCTGGGCCGAGATTAAATTTGCTCAGGGTCCTAGATCTGTGCTGTTCTGCAGACTCACTGCTTTTTCTTTTTCTTTTTTTTTTTGCTGGAGCCGAATTAGAAAATGGGTCACACACGCTGAGAGTGGCCGGCGAGCTGACAGATGATTTTATTAGCTGGGGAAAAACTTGAGTGCACCTAAGAGAACCCTCAGAATGTAGAGGAGGGCCGCAGCAACAAAAGATGCTCCGACTGATTGCATACATTTGTCTAAGTAGTGTTTGGGGTGCAGGCCAAACAAATGGAAGACAAGATGTACTTTACTGAGGCACGCTGATCCATGATTCATATGCAGGAGAGCGGATTCAAGCCCTACGCCATCAAGCCAGGGTAACTCAAGGTTAATACAATTCCCAACACGGACACATATGGCTCGGCTCTAATATCCATACGCGACGTACACTAAATAGCAAAAGCAATATCTGTAATTAATAACAGAAGGAGAACTGCAGCATGTGCGTGCTATGAGCTATTACAAGGTGGTATGCAAATTCAATGGAATGGTGTAATCTGTCACACAGAGCCTACCCAGCACAACAGTGGAGTCATGATAAGCAGATCATCAGCTGCATTATAAAGTCATAGTTTACCACAATGAACCATGTTTGGTGGCCAAAGTCTGCTTGGTACATGATGCTAATGTACATTAGCTAATGTAGTAAATGCAAGCAAAAAATATAGGAGACCATGTGAACATGTGAGCTTGGCCTTCAAAAAGATGTGCAAACATCTGGAAGCACCCACTTCAGTGCTAATAATAAATAACACTCGCATCACTGTGGAATTCTAGAACTTTGTTAATGCATGCTTTAAACATTTTTGATCTGATGCTGATAAAACAGACAACAAACAGCTTTTAAAAAACAAAAAAAAACTGACCTGACTAAATAGACTGTATAAAGGTGAAGGTATCATGAAATCATGGGCCCTTGATACTCTTTTATTTTCGTCATATAATTCTGGGTTAGTCTGAAATTTACCAAGACATTTGGCTTCCATGGCACTTCACTGCTTTGACCAGAGGAGGATGGGTCTCCCCTTGTGAGTCTGTTCCTCCCAAGGTTTCTTCCTCCAATTGAAGAAGTTTTTCCTTGCCACCGTTGCCTCTGGCTTGCTCACAGGGGATAAAATGTTGTGATTTCATGTTTTCAAGCTTTTAAACTCCTGTAAAGCTGCTTTGTGACAACATCATTGTAAAAAGTGCTATTCATATAAACTTGACTGCTTTATCCCTCTTGTTTTAGTGTCGGGGGGAACCTCATTGGTCAAAGGCAGGGTACATCATGGACAGGTCGCTAGTCCATCGCATGACCAACACACACTCACACCCACTGTGCATTTTGAATACAGTATTATGAGAAAAAATGAGACAATCATTGACACACAAGCAATAAAACTTAAATGCCTGGTGAGGAAGCAAACTATCTTGCAAACGATGTGGGGCTAACGTTATTAAAGTTAAATGGTTTCCTGTGTGAAGCTTCTGTGTGAACTCTTTTCACTGTTTTAACTTTCCCAGTCTATTTACATTCACAAAGGAGTTCAAAACAACACACTCCTATGTGAAACCAGTCAGATGGACCAAGGAGGAGGAACGAGAAGGATGGAACATATTTTGTATTGATATTATATGCATTATCATCTTTGCTTAATATTTGGGAAATTAATATCGTGTTCTATTGGTCAAACTACTCTTATTTTTGAAAGGCTAGATGCTGCTGCCTCTTACTGTTTGACTTGAGTCCTCACTGGCGTCACCAGTCTTTTGCATAGCGGTGTACTTTGATGTCAAAATGGGTCCTTGCTATACAAACGCTGTACAGATTTACAGATCGAGTTTTTGATGGACATGTTAAAATATATTTAACCCTGTAGCAGTTTCACAGTGGCTCTTCGAGGAGAGCTGCCGCTGCTGTTTTCCACTACTAACAACTCACTGATTAGGCAGCACTCACATTCACAGTCAATGACATATTATTTTTTAGTCTGTGTGAAGTAGGTCCCATGTTGGGAAACAAGAACATAATTGGTTGATTCCTCAGTCAGTTCGTAATTATGCTGATGGTAAGGCGGTCATGCTTCTTACAGTCTATGCTTCTGTTACTCTCCTCTCATGTCATTGATCCATGTGCTTATGTTTGTTTTGGTTGCGTGTTTCTCCTTGTCTCCACCCTCTTGTTACGCCCCTCACCTGCTCCTAGTTTGTGTCTCCTCCCTGTCCCATGTGTTACTTGTTTCCTGTGTGCTCTTATACCTCTTGTTAGCTCCCTGTATATGTCTACCATTGTTGTTGTGATGGTGCTCTGTGTTTGTTAGAGTAGTTAGTGTGAGATTCTGTTAGTTTGTATGATTGTTTTCTTCCAACATGGACTTCAATAAAAGACGTTTGCTACATTACAAAGGCTAGTGTGTTAGGCGCTCCAAGTTCTGTCCAATGTGATTGACCAATAAGCGTTTAAAGAATGTATTTCTTACTTAGATTTTCTTCTTTTCTTCTTTTCCTAAACAACAGTCTCACATAACAAGAATATGGTTGCCAGGTGCTGTGTAACTATACAGAATTTATTTGTCACACCTTGCTTGCAGGTTAGGACAGATATGCTCCCAAGAAAGTTGTGAGTTATAATAAAAACAAATGGCAAACTACAATAGCATATTCAGTGCAAGAGTGTTTATTTAGTAAAGCTGTGAAAAATTCCAAAAACAAAAAATTAAAAAAGAAGAAAAAAAGAAAACAAAACAATATTTACAATGAGAATGTATAAGAACTGAGGAAGCAATACTTTTCCTCAACACACTTTGGCTCTCGATTCACGAGGTCATCCAGGTAATGTTTGCGTACTGCTAGATAAATACTGAGTATTTGGACATACTGGCTGCTCGCCTACTGATTTCACCTACTGAGTAGTAGGCAAGTAGATGATTTTGGATGCAA
This sequence comes from Megaleporinus macrocephalus, assembly GCA_021613375.1. Taxonomy (NCBI): domain Eukaryota; kingdom Metazoa; phylum Chordata; class Actinopteri; order Characiformes; family Anostomidae; genus Megaleporinus; species Megaleporinus macrocephalus. The sequence continues at coordinate 10,954,112 of CM038725.1, read as the reverse complement.
CCATTATTTAAAGACAGCTCAAACTAAGCTTTGGACTTTTCTTAGACCCGGACAATAGATGTAGCCCATGTGAGCATGTAAATTCTAAACCTGCTGCGAGTATAATGATGTAAAGCTCATACTTTAACTGTAAAAGATAAGATTATGCAAGTTAACAGATATTAATATTGCAATGAGACGCTGTTAAAGTGTGAGGGAAGTGTATGAACTGCTATAAAATAGAGCAGCGACAGACCGGGACTGAAAAAAGGGGAATATGAGAAGGAATAGATTTAATTGGGGAAACTGCTTTGTATTACAAGCTTGTTATCCAGGATTGTCCAACAACCAAAATCCTCCAACTTGAGGCACTTACCCAAAAGGAAAGACAGTCAAGCAGTAAAGATGCCCTAAAATTGCTATGAATGACTTTGTAGTGCTCCTCTATGTTGATCTCAGAAGTTGAGTAGAGATACATATTAGACATTTTCACTCATTCTTTTTTGTAGCATCCTTTTTCAACCACAAAGGTGAGGCATTCTATTTAACATGCTTCATAAACGATATTTCACTATTGTTAAACAGTCAAGGGGTCTACCTTAAGCCATTTTAGAGTAATTGCTTTCTTGCTAAGACTTGCAGCAGTGTGTATCCCCTCCTCACCAACAAGTAAAATCACATACACAGTATGATAAGAAGCGGAGAAAACTTCTACTGTTTTTTTTGATGTTCATGTTTTTATGGCTCTACTTTATATTAAGTCTTTCTAATAACTGTTTAGTTACACATGAACAACACATGCAACAACAATGGAACTAGTAGTGTAGACACCATTACCGATGGCTAACAGTAATACCGCTTATGTAATTACATATATGTGTTTCAATTTGGCTTTTGCCGTATTAGCCATATATAAGGACATCTTGATAGTCATATCAGAAAATTCTCTTTCATATAATAACAAAATAACTGCATTTGTAATTAGACTGGTACTGCAGTTTTTATCTGTTAACAGTAGCTGTATATTATTATTACATCGTTTCAGTTACTTAGTATATGTATTTTTTGTACTGTTTTAGTACACTCTATGTATATATGTATATAAATGTATATATGTATATTAATTAAACATATATATATATATATATATATATATATATATATATATATATATATATATATATATATATATATATATATATATATATATGCATTAAATGCAGTATCTGCCATTAACATTGTACAAAAATGTCTTGATGAATGGACCAATAGAAATACTTGAAAAATGTCCAATTCTATTGCCTTACATTAAAAATAAAGCCTGCTGTTAGCCTCTCTTGACAAGTTGCCATTATGGAGGTACTTGTTGTTTATTGGACAGCAACTAATACACACACACACAAATGAATATATATATATATATATATATATATATATATATATATATATATATATATATATATATATATATATATATATATATATATATATATATGTATATATAAATATATTCGCTGCCCTGCTGATTGATTATCAAAGTCTTACCACAAGCTTTTTAATGTATGTCTTCACAGTAGTAGTTACATTGTTGTAACATGTGTTTAAGAAACTACATAGGAAAGCCGATTAGTGATGATTTTAATGCGATCTGTGGCAAGTGTGGGAAGATTTAGTCAAGGACAGAACTAAAAAAGCAAACTTTAGACACTACAGAGATATTTGGGTTAAAGGGATAATTCCTGAAATTAGATTCTTCTGTAAATAATTTCATTAAACTGTGGCGCGCACATTGAGCGTCTTCACTGGCTGTGAATGTGGGCTGGAATTTGATAGAAATGTATCAGTTCAATGTAGCTCTTAGGCTCAGTGATGAAAAACCTCCCAAGAAATGTGATGTTCATACAACCTCTCTACGTTTAAAAGAATTCTGATTCAAAAAACAAAACACCTTTGATCTGCGATAAAGTGCAGTGGAGCTTAGCAGGTCTATGGATGCCCTTGGAACACTTAAGCCTGCCGAAATGCCCTTCCCACAAGGGAAATACACAGCGAGACGATGGCGCTTCATTCCAGTGGACCGTGCTGTTGACACCGCTTCCTCTCTTGAGCTGCTCTGGGCGTCTGGGCACATGCCGTGACGGGGCTTCGCTCGGTCTGCGGAAGAGACGCCCGGGCTAAAGGATGACCTTCGGACGAGTCCCTCCAGTCCATTTGCCTGGGCTGTCACTTCCTCTGAGCATCTTCTGCCTCTGTGAAGGCGAGAGGAGACGGCAAGGAGAAAGCGCGGTGCTCTAAGACCTGTCTGCAGCTGTCACAAAAACGCAACGCTACCTAACCGCCGCCGTCAGGAATATTTCATGAGTCCCACCGTAGCGACACATCAATGATGCAGCACTGTGACCAGAAGTCAATCTCTGTAGCATAATAGCAAAGTTTACTTGGGGATAAGGTGGACTAGAGGAGGCCCTAGAAAAGTTCACAGACTTAGGGGCTTGTCTACGAGAAAGTTGTGACCACATCGTGTACTCGGGCGGCCTTTGGGCTAAATGATCTGAGAGTGTGGACAGATATTTAGAAATAAGTCTAGAAATAAGTGAAATAATCATAAAAAAAACTTTTACAACAATCTCAAAATAAGATCATCGCAGACCAAGGAATGCTTGCATCTCCATTTTTGTCGATTTTTATTTTACTACATCACTTTGACGCAGCAGCTGATCTTACATTGTCCTTTATCAGTGGTCACAGGATGGTACCCACAGCATATAGATGGTGGACTATTCTAAGTGTCTGATCCTACAGCATGCCACCACCATCAGTGTGACTGGGTGGTCGAACTGCAATGTAAAAAAAATCACTGTGCAGAGACGCCAGTATTTTACTGTTATTTTACAGTGCATCTACTGTAATTTATTTAAACAGTATTGTACTGTAAGTTGATTTACAGTATATGACAGTAAAATAACTGTGTATTTATGGTGCTTACCAACTACCCAGCCAGCTATCTACCTAGATAACTAAAACCGTTCAAGCTACAGTTTCTTTCCTAAATTTAAATACTAAATGGAACATACCTAACTAACAACATCTTATATCTTAAAAGTTTCATAATTATGCTGACGAAACCATATCGCTGCAAACTTTAGGAGATGCGATGTTAACAGTTTCTTTTTTCTTGAGTTTCACGAGGACCAGTTGTAAGTTGTAAATGCACCAGCTCTCGTCTCCTCATCTAAGAACTGATTTAGATTATCTTTCTTTATTCTACAAATGAACACAATACAAGCTGCCCGGCACTTCATGCACTGACTGAATGAGCTGAAAGAATCTTAACTCAGCTGAGCTCAATATGCTGGCCCCGCCCACTGCACATATTTTGTCACTTAAATGAGTAGCATAAATAAAAAAAGGTTATCATTAAAAAGAAACATTCGTCTGTAATCTCCAGTATGATTTTGATGGATAGTGACTGGACTGTAAAGCGATGATGGTGCATATTTCCACAGACTGACAGAAAATACTGTATTAGCTGATAAATTACTTATATATATTACTTAAATAAATTATTTGCTGTGATTGGGAAACTGATTGCATTAATGTTAAGTTACATACACTGTGTGATTATTTAACTGTATTTTACAATTAATATAAAAAACAGTAAGATACTGTTGTGTATCTTCAGTAAATTTACAGCAATTTGTTACAGTGTGGGTAAAAGTGGGAAAACAACTTATGCAAAGAAACAAACTGTGTAAAATTACAAAATGTATATTAAAAAGACATAGAATAAGCTTATTTGCCAAGATATATATTTACTGTAGTGTTTGCATTAGTTTGTGCATATGTCAGTATGTCCATCCAGACCCCCAGAATCACAGTTCCCGTCCATATCAGTATGTTCACATGTGGGCAGTAATCAGAAATTTGGGCAATAATAGAACAATAGTATGTGTTTACATGCACTTACAGTTGAATATCACTGGTTTAGCTCTATTCCTGGGGATCACAGTGTCCTACATTGACATCTCCATTACTGTACATTAAAAAAAGAGGTTTCGGAGCATCTCTGTTGGTCTAATTATCATAGTGTATAAAGGACAACTGTCGTATTTAAAAGATACAGGAAAATGAAATTTGTCAAAAACGGAGATGCAACCTGATGTCACTGGAACCAACACATCGCGTAGCAGTTTGGTGGCGTCCATTGTTGTACATTCTAAGGCTGTGGTTCCAACCTGTGGGCTGCGGTGCCCCAGTGGGCGTTTTTTTTTTTTTGGTAAGTATTTTTTCTCCAATAAATAGATAGTTCAGCATATTTAGTTTGTTTATTTGCAAAACAAAACGTGTTTAGTTTGAGTTTGTTGATTGGTTTGGCGTAGTACAGTCACATGACATGCAGCACTAGCTAGTGGATTAACTAGCTAGTTAGCTACTTCAGTCTGAGTGAAGCTGTTGTCTTATGTACACATCATGGATAAATGCTTAAAAACAGGGTCTTTGACAACAAAAGATCTACAAGTGAAGCAGCCACTGTATCTCTTACTGAGAGAACCGAGAAAAGCAAGCATAAATTCAAAAGAAGTAAATACAGCAGTGAGTATCTAGCGCTAGACTTCACGTGCACAGCAACAGAAAACAAGCCGCTACCACTCTGCGTTGTGTCCTCGGAGGTCTTGGCAAACAAAGCGTAGAAGCCAACCAAGTTACGCCGACATTTGTTGGCTAAACACAGCGAGTATGCATCTGAACCTGTGGAATTTTTTGAGAACAAACTTAAAGAAAACCAAAGCAGGAAAAGACTCTTGAACTGACTTGCTCTGGAACCGATAATGCTAAAGCTGTTGAGGCTTCCTACCTTGTTGCACAGCTTATAGCAAAGGCTGGAAAGGCTGGACCAAATACAGAAATAGGCTTAATGTTGAGCCAGACCTCCAGTTTCAATTTTCTGCACTTCAACCTGACATCCACCACTTGGTAGCTGGTAAACATCAGCCATCTCATTAGGTGAGTGACAAAAAGTGCTGTAAATGGTTCGTTTCTTTTGTTGTGTGATTATGCAGTCAGGTCGTGTGGATGGTTGGACTGTATTTGGTTTTAAACGTCAATAGAAAATATTCTGGGGGGCCGTAGAAAGTTTTGCGGTGGGTTAAGTGGGCCTTGGGTTGCAAAAGGTTGGGAACCCCTGTTCTTAGGAATGTTTCAGCTCTGAGTGATTAGATGAATGTGGCACATTACAGGACAGCCAATCAGAACAGGGCTCATTTATCTTAGATCAGTCTTAAAGGAACAGTAACAAAAACAGCCTGCACACAGCCGTCTCTAATATTAAATATTGTAAACCATTGTTTTTAGATGTCCAGGACAGTCTTTAGTGAGAAAGAAACCCTGGAAAATGAGTTGTGTTGAAAATGAACATCAAGGAGAGGACAAAACATCAGCCCCTAAAAAAGGACAATATATGCCCTTTAAATATCTGGGGCAAATATCAGTAATCAACTTTATATAAGGTGGTGTTTAGAGAAAAGAAACAGATGTCTGGTTCCTATCACCACCGCTGTGAACAATTATGACTCGGGAACTTTCTCACGAACCCAGCGCTGCTCTTCAAGCCCTGTAGTCTCGCAGGCCCAGACCTGATCTTGTTATGAGACTATACGTCTGGGAGCAACCTGTTAAAGATTTGTTGCTGGATTGTGGCAAAATCCATCGCAATAACAGGGGTACGCGCCTCTAAAATATGCCCCCAAATCCCTCGAGTTCGTGCTCTTTCAAAGTCTGGACTGAAATCAATAACAGGAGTGAGACATGTTAGCTTATAGAAATGCCCTTTCGCTTTAGTTTTGTCAGAGGTGTGCTCCATGCACTGAAGTTTGTCTCCACCAAGTTTTACTGGAGAACTCTGGTACACATGAGTAGCACGGACATTAATTATTACTGTGTCCATGTTTTTGGGGATCTCCAGAACATGCATGTAGGTACCCCTACTCAGCACCACCAGAGGTCTCTCTACTAAGGTAGCTTAGAACACATACACCTGTCCCTAATTTCACACACCTGTAGCTCATGGCACGCACCCTTTAAATACCCTCCTCACTCTCCCCTTGGTGCGTGATATTAAATGTACACTTGTACACAAGGGCGTAGGAGCGGGTTTGACATTGGGGGGGCCATATTTGCTACCTATTAGCTGATTCCACTGTAGGTAAGGTAGTAAATCACTTTATGTAGTGACGTAGAACAACATTTGTGGAATTACAGTATATTACAAATAAATAAACAAAATACAACATTATCTGTACGTCTGTTTATTATTAGATTAATCCAATTGAAGATCACTTTACACTTTATTATTATTATTATTTATGTATTTAGTGTAGTAGCAGTCTGCAGTTTGAGATGTGGCCAGAGAGTAATGTAACGTTACGTTTCAGAGTGCTTTCTGATTAAAGTTAATATAAACGTTAGCTAACCCAAACCATTCTAATCTGTTACCATAACAACACATTACAAAAAAGCCATTTTTATTGCAGTAAATTTTGCTATTCATTGCTCTCATCACTGACCTCGCATTTAAAGCAGGTGTAAACTACTACAAGCTCCAGCGAGGCGAGAGCTCGGGTCAGTGAAGCTGCTGGCTGCAGGATATTCCTGAGCAGGCATCTCAACACAAACCTTAAAGTTAAAGACCACATAACAACCAGAGCCAGTTGCTAACAACAAACACAGCACGTGAATTGCAAACGCTGCCAAAACGCACTATTAAAATAAAATGTTTTTAAACTGTTGCCACTTTTTCTGTGGTTTAATTTTTGGGTGGGACAAATCTACCTGTTTCTGATATTGGGTGGGACACACCACCTTGTTTAATTCAAGCTCTGTCAAGATCAGCGGTATTACGTCAGACTGTCTCTCTCTCTCGAGGCAGCACGTGGTGTAGTGGTTAGCACTTTCGCCTTACAGCAAGATGGTCCAGGTTGGATTCCCGGTCCGGGTCGTTTTGTATGGAGTGTGTATGTTCTCCCCGTGCTTGAGTGGGTTTCCTCCAGGTACTCCGGTTTCCTCCCACAATCCAAACACATGCATGTTAGGTTGATCAGTCACTCTAAATTGCCTGTAGGTGTGAGTGTGTGTTGGTCATGTGATGGACTGGCGAACTGTCCATGGTGTGCCTCACCTTCGCTTGATGGCGCTGGGATTGGCTCCAGCCCCCCCCCGTCACCCTGACTAGCGGAATAAAGTGGAAGATAATGGTTGGATGTCTCTCTCTCTGAGCTCAAGGTCGCTCAAACAGGACTTCATTCCTGGAGAAACGCTACGACTAAGGAGATCTGTTACACACACTGCTCAGACAGGACTTCGTTCCTGGAGAAACGCTACGACTGAGGAGTTCTGTTCCACACACTGCTCAGACAGGACTTTGTTCCTGGAGAAACGCTACGACTAAGGAGATCTGTTCCACACACTACTCAGACAGGACTTAGTTCCTGGAGAAACGCTACGACTGAGGAGATCTGTTCCACACACTGCTCAGACAGGACTTTGTTCCTGGAGAAACGCTACGACTAAGGAGATCTGTTCCACACACTACTCAGACAGGACTTAGTTCCTGGAGAAACGCTACGACTGAGGAGATCTGTTACACACACTGCTCAGACAGGACTTTGTTCCTGGAGAAACGCTACGACTGAGGAGACCTGTTCCACACACTGCTCAGACAGGACTTCGTTCCTGGAGAAACGCTACGACTGAGGAGATCTGTTACACACACTGCTCAGACAGGACTTTGTTCCTGGAGAAACGCTACCACTGAGGAGATCTGTTCCACACACTGCTCAGACAGGACTTCGTTCCTGGAGAAACGCTACGACTGAGGAGATCTGTTACACACACTGCTCAGACAGGACTTAGTTCCTGGAGAAACACTACGACTGAGAAGATCTGTTACACACACTGCTCAGACAGGACTTCGTTCCTGGAGAAATGCTATGACTGAGGGGATCTGTTCCACACACTGCTCAGACAGGACTTTGTTCCTGGAGAAGCGCTACGACTAAGGAGTTCTGTTACACACACTGCTCAGACAAGACTTTGTTCCTGGAGAAGCACTACAACTTAGGGGATCTGTTCCTCACACTGCTCAGACAGGACTTCACTCCTTGAAATCACTACGACCGAGAGGTCTGCCCTATTCACTGCTCAGACGAGAAACCAAATCATGGATAAGAGTTTCCATCTACTGCTGCTTATCGTCCACTCTGCTCAACCTGCTCCAGCAGCTACCCCACTAGATTGGCCTGGTTCTCTGGTTTCTTGGTTGTAACGCCCATCACCCTGCCCAGTACCACGTTAATTCTGCATTCTCTGTCATTCAATAAACAAGCCTGCTTATGGATCTCACCTTTGCATCCGAGTGTTCTGATTCCTTACCATGCATCACACAGATAACCCTATCTCAGACTCCTGCTCCTGTTTAGTACCATCTCCACCAGATCAACTTCAGTCTCAAGATATCGAATGTAGAGAAGCCAAATTTAGTCAAAACAGAAAAGATATTTGTTCAAGATTTAGGGTGTATGTTAGCTCAGTGTCATTTTGTCTTCCTCCAAAGAGGATAAAATAAGCTTTCTGACTTTTTGCTAATCCATACAGAAGAAACTGCTGTAATCTAGTTGAGTGCTCTGCGACTCCAGGCACTATTAGGCCTGTGCCCACTTCAGTTTGTAGAGATGGTACTAGACTCCAGACATAACCTCCCCTCCTCCCTACCCATCTTCAACATCACTGACTCTGTGGTTTCCACTGGGGAGTCACTCAAGTTCCTGATCACCACTATATCCAGGGACCTGAAGTGGGAGAGAAAGATGGTCTCCATAGCCAAGAAAGCACAGCAGAGTGCGTTCTTCCTGAGACAGCTGAAGAAATTCCACCTGCCACAGAATCTGATGATCCAGTTCTACACAGCAATCATCGAGTCCATCCTCACATCATCTATTACCATCTGTTTGGTTCCTCCACCTCCCAAGAACGAGCCGCACTCCAGCACATAATTAGGACAGCAGAGCAGATCACTGGATGCAAGCTGCCAGCACTTCAGGACATCTACGCCAGCAGGGTGAGGAGGCGTGCTGGCAAAATTACAGCTGACCCCCCCACCTCATCCTGGACATCACATGTTTCAGACACTTCCCTCTGGCTGAAGACTCAGGACCATCAAGACCAGCACATATAGACGTGCTAACAGCTTTTTCCCCAGAGCTGTTAGTCTCATTAACCACAGTGGTCGCCCTGCACTTCAAATTCAAACTCATACTTAAACTGAATCTCACTGTATTACAGGAACTCCTGTGTAACATAATGCTTATTAGCACAGCTGTACAGATTCTGTAGATAATAGCTGTTGTCTACTCAGACTCACTTATGTGTAGAATATTTGTACACATATACGCATAAATACTCATATATATCATTAGCAACTGTTCTGGATCTTTATTACTCTTATTATTCTTATTCTTTATTCTATTTATGGTCTCTTATTGTGAGGTTCATGTCATACATACTTCGCTGCATTACATTTGTCACAGGTAGGTAAGACATCTGGCAATGTTTTGTGTAGTCTAGTCTTTGAGTAATAGAGTCTGTGGATAATTCTGAAGCGAATCCGACAGTGCCTGGAGTTAACTGAGCATCATTTTATTTCTTTCAGGCTGTTTTCCCAGATTGTATCAGGTATCATAACTCCTAACTCTTTCGCCCAGTTTGCTGTAATTGAAATTGTTGTGGGAGGGTTGATAGCTTGCAATGCGTTATAGAGGCAAGATATGATTTTATCTTTGTCAGCATGATCTTTGAGGCAACTGTCTAAAAGTGAAAGCTTAGAAGTATTAAATCCAGGTAGGAGGGTTTGACCCGCACAAAGCTATAAAAGGTTATTCCTGTGTAGTCTATATTTGTTTAGTGTGGCCAATTAAAAACAGGTTGCTTATAGTGTGTATACATAAATACACCAATCAGCCAAAAGCACACACATTGTCCATTTTATCAGCTCCACTTACCAAATATGGGAATTTTGTCTGTTTCTCTGTATACTTTGTTACTCTGTTCTTTAATGTTCAGGACCCCCACAGCACCTCCTAACCGCAGGTATTATTTGGGTGTGGTGTGTTCGTGTGTGTTGTGCTGGTATGAGTGGATCAGACCCTGGAGGTTGGAGGTTTTAACCACCTTATTGTCCCTGCTGGATTGAGAATAGTCCACCAACCAGCAAGAGCCAGCCAATAGCATCCTGGGGGCAGTAGTGATGGCCAGATGAAGCCTCTTGAAGCGTTGATGCTTTCCCTCCAGATGGTTCAGAAAAAGGTTAATTACTCAAAGCTTCATGTGCACACGAACCCCCCTGCTGGCTAAAACTTTTATTGTCATTTCAACTATTTGCGATGGCTCCTTGCAATGTTGTGAGCATGAAAACAAGTATATATATATATATGTGGTTCATTCATTGGTTGATCTGATCTGTGTTTGATTGTGTGGGTCTCTTAATTTAAAAAAACTGCCAGTATGATTTCAGTCAGTAAATAAATCTTATAGTACGTGAGATATTGATGTTAAAACTGTTGCAGTGGTTTTAAAAGATGGGACGGTGGTTGTGGTTTGATGGTGACTTTAATTTTTATTAAGAAACAGTAAATCACGGCAATCCTCGAACCACGTCCTGAACCAGCGAGGCTTCAGACGTCATCAGTGACGTCACTCGCCCTTAACGAAGCAAGCCTCCATACGCACTTCATAAACGACTTCCTGGATTTCTCGACACAAGCTCTGAAGCATGTATCATTTGCCCATCCTTAGTGGGCAGCGTCCAGTCATGAAGGACTAGAGGACCACAAGCTGTGCAGCTACAGATGAGCTACCATCTCTGACTTACATAAGGTTGACCAACCACATAGGAGTGTCTAATAGAGTGGACAGTGAGTGGCCAACTCCAGACAACTCCAGCAGTACTGCTATGTCTGATTCACTCACACCAGCACCACATCAGTGTCACTGCAGTGCTGAGAATGACCCACCACCCAAATAATATCTGCTCCATGGTGGTCCTGACCACTGACGGGCAAAAAGGGCTAAACAAGAGCACCTATATGGAAGGTGGAGTTGATACGCTTGAGCATGAGTGTAGATAGGATATGTTTTTAATGTTAAGGCTGATCGGTCTCTCCATTATAAGAAACCTCTGTAGATGTTTCAGTTTGTTTTCAGATATGAGTGGTTCTGTGAACAGTGAAGCTATCTCTATAACTATATATATTTTTTGTTTAATTGCCAATAAGATGACAGCAAGTCATTCGGTTAGCGTTCCTTATGTTTAAACGTTTGCCAGATTTTCTTATTTAGCCATATTGCAATAATTCTGATAACAGAGGCCCAATAGTATGGGGAGTATTGGGGGGAACAGCCCCCCTAGGTTTGCAAAGACATAAGCCTTTTTTTTTTTAAATCCGGTGACCTTTATAATTCCATAGAAGGAGGAAAATATTCAGGATGGATGACATTAATTCTTTCAACTACTGAGACTGGGAGAGACCTTATTTACATTTATCTATCAGCTGAGAACTGTGGTTTGCTGAATACAGACTTCCTAGCAATCTATTCACTTCAATCCCAAAGTGGGAAAACTTTTCCATGAACACTGTTGAGTAAAATTTAAGAGTTTAATGTCTGGAAATAATCCTTGACCGTGATTTACCTCAACACTACTGTCGTCAACACAAACCACACATTGAGCTCATCATGGTCTGCCTTCTACTGTCTGTTCTCTGCCCTCGTGGTCAGTCTTGTCATTGTACCATATGCTTATGTTGGTTTGGTAGTTTGTCTCTCCTTTTCTTTGCCCTATTGTCACGCCCTTCACCTGCTCCCTGTTTGCGTCTCCTCCCTGTCCCAAGTGTTCCTAGTCCCCTGTGTTTTCTTATACTCTCTGTTTGCGCCTTGTCCTTGTCTAACGTTTATGTGATGCTGTGTTCATGTGTGATGGTTTCTGGTTATGTTTCTTTGGATCTCTGTTCTTGGTTTAACCATGGGCTTCAATTCAAGATTCAAGAGTTTTATTGTCATATGCAGAGCAGAAACAGACAGTTACACTATACAATGAAATTCTTACCTTGCTGTTCCTCCATTCACCAATAGATAAGATAACAAAAAAGAAATAATAAAAGAATATATACAAAATATATAAAGTATAATAATATAAGTTGAAGTAAATAACAGGTAATACTTTTTTCTTTTTTTATAATAAAATAAATATTATAAGTATATTAGTATAAAGAGCAGCAGCCAGTTGCCAGTAACAAATGTAAACAATAGTGTTTTGTGCAAATGGTGAATGTAAACAGTATTCTGACAGCAGCAGTACAGTGAATGTAAGGTGCAGTTAAAACCAGTTCAGATAGGAAAGGATTAAGAGGTAGTGTGTGAGGTGTTCACAAGACTGATGGCCTGTGAGTAGAAAATGTTTGTCAGTCTTGTAGTCCTGGACTTCACACTCCTGTAACGTCTGTGTATGTATCCACCTCTCCTGACTACGCCTGCGTCACACAGCCTCCCTCATAGACAGCTGTATACATGCCTTTGTTGAGTTGAAGGACACAGGAGCCATATGGATACTATAGTTTATGCTCTCGATTATGGTTATTTATGCATAGATGCAGCAGAAATCATGAGTGTGTACTCTGTAGTGCCCTTAGCATGAGGCCCTTGCACACTAAAGGGAATTAAACATCAGAAGAAAAGAACCATGTGGACCAAGTAGAGTAATATTACAGGCTTTCATTACAGGAGTTTGCAAACTTTACAGGCCTCATTGCAATGCGCTTGAGAAAAAACATTTGGCATTGGATGAATTTAATTCTTCGCATGCTAGCCTGAAACAGCACAGAGGTTTGATGACTTTTGGCATCCAGAAAAATTCCAAAACTCCACAAGACAGTGATGACACAGATAAGGTTACAGGCTACATCACATCCTGTCATAAATAACATTGGCAGGGTTGAACACTCATTTGACATTTGTTGTTTTCTTGCAGCTGTCTTGCATCCTTTTATCTCTTTCAGCTCTCGCCAAAGAGTAAAAGCCAACGCGAGAGTTATTCTAGCCTGGTGTCCTGGCCTGGTCACTTTCTCTTTTTCTCTTCCTCACTTCCTCTAACATTGTCTTCAGTGGAAGAGAGTAGAGTAAATCACTGAAGGTCTGATTCTTTTGTGTGTAGCTGTTGTCTCAGTGTAGGTTTTACTAGAGCCTAAAACTCATTAAACAAGTTTCCATCCAAATGTTTCATGTGCATAAATGACATTTCGGCAGAATTACAATGTTTTCCATCCACTAAAGTGGTACAAAGACACTTTAGATGTAGGGGCTGCATCGAAACGAGCAAGCTTTACAGCCATTCACCCTCTTTTTATGGTCGTGCAGCTCAGATGCAACAAGCAGGTCAAGAATGAGGGCTGAAATCTCTGCACCACTCCAACAACATCATCCAACATCATCCTTATTTCAATTTCTCGTTCCACCTTAAATGGTGCCAGGTTGTAACTGCTGCACTATTTAAGGTGGAATTGGAAAATGAAATGAGAAGACAACTTAAACCTCGTTTCACCAGAACGCGAACCCACCAGACTGCTCTGGGACAAATTGTGCTGGAGCATTTTTCAATGAGCTTTTGGTTTTCAGATTTCAGAATGTGGAAAAGCTGTGTGCTGTGATGGGACTATCTGTAGGGTGAGCCCTTTCCAGTCACTGGAGCCCCCGTACCCTCTGAAGAAATAGCAAAAGTGTGTGTAGTATATAGGATAGAGGGTGAAACATTTGTGATAAGCATAACAGCAGTTCACCATTGTGGTTACACTGTGTGCCAAGCAATAAGATCAGTTGGGACTGAATCATGTGACTTGAAAAGCAGCTTGGAAAGTCATTGTTTATTCAAAAAGTAATTTTTCATCGGCTTTATCTGCTTTTTTCACATTTCGGCTTTAGCGATATTCCTACTTTTCCACCTTTTTCTTGCATAAAAACTCTTGTTGCGCTATTTGGGTGTTTCATTAAATTTCAGGGTTTGATTTTCTATAATTTGCAAAAAAATGTTGGACGTAAAACCCATTATGGTATTGTTTGAAATGATTATTATTGTTTTTATACTCCAGAGTCAGCCTTGATTCTGTGGATTGACTCATTTTTTATCTTTGTGCAAACGTCTATCTGTCACGCCCTGCCTGATCTCCCCGTCTATGGCATTGATTTCATCTCCTGTCCTAGCCATGTGTTTATGTTTCTGTTTTGTAGTGTGGTACTGTCTCTGCCCCTTACCTGTTACAAGTTTTTCTCTTCGTCCATTGTTCCCAGCTGCTACTCGTTCCTTGTGTTATTTATACCCTTCGTTTGCTCCCCGTATTGTCGGTCATTTTCTGTGTCTCTGTATCCCGCCCGGTTGCCCTTTTGTCTAGTCTGTCTGGTTATTTCCCTTTTTCAGTTGTATTCTTTATGTTCTTTCTGCTTTGTGTTTGTTTTGCATTTATTTTCATTTAATATTAGTTTAAAGCTTGCATTTGCATCCACCCTCCATTCCTCCACAGCTCCATGCAGCCCTATTAAGTACTTTATAAGGCTCATCATTAAACTGAAAATGCTTTTGTTTGGCATATAAAAATAATTCAGAGATATCTAAGGTAATCTGATTGTACAGATATCGGAGTTACATTTGATGTAAAATTCTCTTGAATTCCTGCTAAATAGCTCTGTTTACCCACTACCTCTAATGTAAGCCTTTAGGGCTACATGTGTTAGATTTATTTACCTAACCTGAAATTAGTTCTTCAGATGATGCCCCTGTTGAAATATAAAGACTGAAAAGTTAGAGATACAAATAGATTTTATTACTTTTATCTAGGAGTTTTTGACTTTTAACATCCCTTAAGTAACCCCCTACGTCCTGTTATCTGGGTTTATTCTACTCCTTAATGGACTAAACCAATCAGATGCCTCCTTACGCCTGTCCTACTCGTGTTTTGAAATCAAACTTCTGTCCATACAGGCAAGCGAACCTTTCTCCCTCAACCTCAAACCCTCTCAGTATTTCAGAGCAATACCAGGACAGTTGAACTAACAATATCAAATGAATATGTATAGCATTTGTAAAAATGGTCTGTTGTAAGTAATGGTCTGCCAGTCTAATAGCAGAGAGTTAATAGTCTTCCTGACAGACTCAGGATGCAGAAAGATAAGGGAGATCATTTTGATCCTGGATATGATGGAACTTGAGGGGTCTTTGGCACTTCCTTGAACCAGGTTTTGGAGTGTTGAGACCTCCGCACATACTGGTAAATCGACAATAGGGCCAATCTGGTGGTGATGGTGAGGAGAAAGGAGGTGAACATCAAAACATTGGCACATGAAAGCAGCCGGCTATTGGCTGAAAGAAGTGAATGAATGAAAGAATGATGTAACGTTAGAGTCTTCCTGGCAGAACTTTCACTAAAGTTTCCATCTCCACCTAAATGCAACAGTCTGAGAGGTAAAACAGATACATGAATTCTAACTACAGAGAGAGAGAGAGAAAGAGAGAGAGAGAGAGAGAGAGAAAGAGAGAGAGAGAGAGAGAGAGAGAGAGAGAGAGAGAGAGAGAGAGCAGAAAAAACGTCCAGAATAGCCGAATGTGGAGAGATTTTAAACTAGGCTTCAAATATCCTACTCCAGGCCTGCCTCGCAGTAGCCCCCCGGCTCTACTGAAGGGAAGATCTTAATTCTGCATGTGTTAAAAGTGATGGAATCAAGTTGTGCCACCTTGTGCTTGATGCCCTCCTCTTCTTTATAGTAGTAGAGTCTGAGGATGAAAGCACAGGTATGCTCTTCATTATCAGGGCGCTTTTGAAGAGCTCTGGGCACATGATTGATTACTGGAAGCTTCTCCAGTGCTAGGGCCTCATTATAATTCTTTTTCTACTCCATAGCTCTGCTGTCCTTCTCTGTGCCTTCCTTTACGCTGTGTGTTTGTTAATGTTCTGTGTGTTTCTGCATTTCTCTGTAAGCTGTGATCAGTGCGCAACATACCCCCCTGATATTTCCATTTTGGCTATTTCCAACTTAGTTGTCGTAATGGTGCTGAAGGTAGCTTCAATGGCAACAGAATGTTTGGATTAAGAGTTCTTCTTTTGGAAAGGTGGTCTTTCACACACTGATCAAGGTATTCATCATGGTTTGAGAAATGGATAACAACCCACTCTTTCCACTGATGCCTTGGTAATGGCTTTCAGATTTACATATTTGCTATTGCTCGGCTGTGAAGGACCAATTGGGGGAGCCAATTTGCTACGGAGCCACCCTGAGGCAGACCACCACAAGAACACCACAGACAGAAGCTCGACTATTTGGGTGAAGTAGCCTAAATAACGACCTTCCATTAAATTTGCATCTGAGCTTCTTTCATTCCCTATGGTGTCAAGTAACAAGGTACAAATACTTCTTTACCTTACTAAGAAATTTTGGTTATTTATACTTTACTGGAGTAATTACTTTTCAGATTACTTTTTACTTCTACTCCTTACATTTACACTCCATTATCTGTACTTTCTACTCCTTACATTTTAAACATAGCCTTGTTACTCCTATTTCATTTACAGCTTGTTTTCATTCATGTACATTTACATTCCAGTAAAGTTTATTGATAACATGCCTTTGAAGTTTACAATACTTATAGGCAACTAGTCATCATATATTCAGCTCCATTAAACACATGTTAATGCTCAGTAGTACACAGATATGCTTCTTTAACATATTTGCATTGCACTAAAGTAAAACTTTTACATATTTACATTTTAATATAACATTATAGTCATTATGACTTTTAGAAGAATGGGTTTTTGGGGGAGGTGGGCTAGTGCACTATAGACTCCTTGGTGTGGACTAAGCTTTTGTCCTTAATGGCATTGACATTACTTTTACTTTTATAAGTAGCTGTGTAAAAAGCTTGAGTTGATTCTTCAACTTTTTAAAGTTTGTTTTTTACCCTAGTGTCTATACTTCTACCTGAGTAATGAATGTGAATACCTTTGACACCTTTGTTCATTCCTGAATGGATATCATAATACATAATAGGTACAGAATTTAGATTTTGAGACATTCATAGGGGTTCCTTAGGGCCTCTGAGGACCCCCAGTATTTAACACTTTGGCTTCGATGCTGTGTGATTGTGCTGCTTAATTTCTTTCTGTAGCCCAGCTACCCTGTCGGTTGTGTGCAATGTTCAAGCTCAATTATAGAGTTAGCCTTTCATGGCCATGACTGTGGAATTACCTGTGGCCAGCTCCCCCTTATGAGTTGCAGATAACTGTTTGAAAACAAGCACGCATCACCACACAGAGACAATATCACGTCTAGCACGTTTGCAACCACTGTCCTGGCTAGTCCTAGGCCATGAGCTCCATCCTCTGTTGGCTCCAGCAGTCAGGGGGCGCTGTCAGCAGGTTGTCAACCTTTAGGTGACTTGTGTAAGTCACAGGAGAGTGTAATCTAAAGAAGAGTGCTACGCTAGGTCAACTCTGGAATAATTAACCTGCCAACGTGTAGGGTTTATTTTTGTTCCGTCTCAAATTTGCTTTCCGCACAGTGAGTGTGGGGACAGGCTTCAGCTGGAATAGGCTCCGGCAACCACCCCTGCCCCTAAAACCCTGTGACCCAGGAGGATAAGTTGATGAGTGCGTCTCAAATTTAGAGTGAAACTGAAAGGAGTCATCGGGGTCTTGTCTTACGAGCACAAGCTTCAAATGAAAGCCACCCTTGGCGCTTCACTTCATACTTCATTTCAAGACATTAACTAAAGAGAAAGAGGTTTAGCTTGTTTGAATAAAGCAATGAATGCATAAGAGAATAAAGCAAAGGCCTAGTTTACCAAGCCAGGCAGATGTTTACAACTGCAAACACAAAAGCTGCTGGTCTTGGTTATATATCCAAGACTGTCCATTAAGTAGCCTCAGGCAGTCTTGGATGAAGTATTTCGTCAGCGGCCTGCTGGAATAGCTGTGGAGGAACTTCATACTGTTGCGCAACAGTGAGTACACGTATCTATGGTTTTTTTTTAGCTTGAATATAAATCGCAGAGCTTGTCTTCTCTTGAACATAGCTGTCAGTTTTTTGTACATCACATTTATTCTGGCTATATAATGTCAGCTGTGAACAGCAGAGGCCACTTAAAGCCTCTGGTAACTCCTTGCAAATACTTGTCCAGCGACATCTTCTACAGCTAGGGCAGCATGAGAAGCGGTTTGTCCACATTACCACAAAGTACATGCTTAATTTGAGGCTCTGAGGAAAATCTCAGTCATGTTAACTTACATTACAGCCAGGGCTGTTGACAGGCTTGTCGTCTATAGGGAAACGTTGATGAGGCCACCATCACCCCATACTTTCAGCTCCAGTTCCAAAAACTGTTGGATTATATTTAAGAAATTTTACCCTTGGTCTGATAAATTTCCAAATTGTTTTTTTTTTTTGTTCCCACCAACCACCCCCCCTATTTGGAGGACTATGAGGGCTTTATTATTTATTTAATAATAATACTAAATAGATAATAGATATTTATGTACGTACAGTCATATGTGGGGGAAGGAAAAAACAGGAAAAACCAAAACAGTCAATAGTGAAAAGAATCAAAGAGCAAAAACAAACAAACAAAAACATAAAGAACAGAAGAAAAATACATAAAAAACTAAAACACAACAAGACTTGTATGTAAGTCATATTCCATGTAGCACAGCTTAATCAATAACATTGTCCTGATGGGGTCTTGTGACTAGTCATTTTGGAGGGTACTGTAGGGTTTTGTAAGGCTTTTGTCAGGAGTGTCCAGGCTGACTCTGGGTCAGTGTTTTTGATGTTGATGGGTATTGATGAAAGTTTCTTCATTGATATGTAGTCAGTTAACATGTTTTTAGGTTTTTCCAGTGATTAATGGTGATGTTTTGTTTTGCTTTCCAGTTTGAGAGTAGGGTTTTCTTGGCGATGGTTAAGGCTATAAGTAGTATTCTGTTATTTTCTTTGGTCATATTGATTGTTGATATGTCTCCTAGCAGGCAGAGTGATGGTGATGGATGGACGTGGCTGGCAAAGGCATGGGATAAAAAGATAATGATTTCTTGCCAAAACTGGTAAACGGGTGTGCAGTGCCACAGAGCATGCATATGTATTTTGGATGCATTGTGTACAGACTGCTGTATTTGTAAATCCTATTTTAACATCTTGTGTGTGGTGTGATGTAGTCTGTGAATGATCTTATACTGAATAAGTAGCAGGTTAGGACTTGTGATCATGTGATGGTAGGTCTTCCTCCCAGTGTTTGATTGGGATTGTAAACGTGAGGTTTGATTTAGCTATTATTTGATATATTTTAGGTAGTAGTTTTTTAGTGATGGTGGTGTTAATAAATTCTGAGATTGGAGCAGGTAAGTCAAGTGTTTATGAGTTGATTTATGGACATATTACTGATCTTACTGATACATTTCCAAAATTTCTAATGTATATATAAATCTCTTAATGGGACAAGTTCTGGGCATGTATGACTTTGTTAGCAATCAGATTTCTTACTACATTTACAGATTGATCACATATAAAGGAAATGAAGCCTAAGAAACTATGTAATATGGACGGTTTATAGCAATGGATCTGAGTAGCCACATAAAACGCATTGTATGGCATTAATACTAATTCCAAAGCTCCTGTGAAAAAGGTAAGATAAGACAACATAAATTTTTTTAAACCAAATAATATTTCAATGTTTTGCAGTTTTACAAACACTGATATCTATCATTGTCTTTCTGCCCTGTTCCCTTGTCCTGACCTGTTTGTTTACGTGTCACGCCTCCCTCTGGTCATCACAATGAACCTGAACCTTGAACATGACTACGAGACTGACACGGACTCAGTTTCCCATAATCCCTCCGGAGATCACAGGTCTGTCACACCCCCTTGATTGACCAATCACATATGCTCTGGATCTTCGGAGTACTAAGTTCCTACAGCTGTCACCCATTATTTCACCCCTTTGTAAGCCCTACCTGTCCACATCTCCATTGCCATTGTGATTTCACGTGCTGACTGAGCGAATTTCTTTCTGATTGCTATTCTGTGTTTGACCTGTTTTTCTCTGCCGGTTTTTTGTCTTTTGGATCTGCCTTTGTCATATCTGCTTTACTGGTATTTGACCCAGCTTTGTATTTTCACCTAACCGTTTGCCTAGCCCTCATGTTTTGTTTACGTACCTCTGGTTCTGATCCTGTCTTACTACCAATCCAGCCTGTCCCATGTTGATTAAAGAACCTGTTTTCTTTTAACCTGCATCTACCTGTTTTTTTTCTTTCTCCATGTGCTTCTGTTTACATACCTGCTCGTTGTCATGTGCTCTGTGTCTCCACCCTTGCTCCACCTCCCTCACCCGTGCCTCATTTATCATTAGTTCTGTCAGGTGTTTTTTCCTTGTTAATCCATGTACATATACCCTCTGTTTGTTACCTGTGGTTGTCGGTCTTTGTTGTAGTCATAGCCCTGTTAATCTGTATCTCTGTAAACCTACATCTTATCAGTTTGGTCTGTTTGTTTATCCCTCATTTTGTTTATGTTGCAGTCAGTTTATGAACTTTCGTTAATAAAAAAGCCTCTTTTAGTTAAAACTTGCGTGTGTGTTCACCCTTTGGTTGCCCAGTTTTCCTGCATCACCATGTCTGCTCTAAGAGCCTGGTTCCCTGACACTTTCACATTGTGCATGGACCAATAGAAATGCTCCAAAATAGTTTGGAAAACAATCTGGTTCCGTTAACACACATTAAAAGTAAAGAGTGCTTTTGTCCTCTTCTGTAAATAAGCATGTCGGCTTCGTATCACTTGGAAGAGAGAAGTTGGATCCTTAAACAAAGACTCCATAAAAATACCTACTTTAATTCTTTAATTGAGTTTTCTGATGTATGATTGATTTACAGCATTTTTATAGTAAGTCTCTATTGGCTGTAGAACAACAGGCTCTTCATGACTGGCTCAACAAAAATGGTAGTGTAACTCATTCTGAGTGTGTTGGTGTAAAATGGTCCAATGAAAAGAAACTGAGAGAACCGGGGGGTCATTATGTCTACAAGACGAGTATAGCCATTTTATTTATTATCTAAGATGACCAGTGAACCCTCTTCTGACTCCTGATATGTAAAGCTGATGATAGTGAAAATTGATTTCCTTTGGGCACTATTTTTGCCATGAAACATCCTGCAAGCACATCTGCTCCCCAAGTGGATATAAAATAAAACATTTTATTAAATGTTTTAGGCCAAATTTCCTTTAAAACTGTTGTTAAACAATGGCTCATGCATCAGGCAGCACATTTATAACAATGCTATATCTGTGATGCAGCTTTTAGAGGCATTCAACTCTTCATATGGTTCCCATCTGCGCCTCTGTACCCAATTCTGAGTTGGCAAGTTTCTCTACAACACAGCATTTTACATCAAACCACTCAGAACGGGTTTGTATCCATCATAATGACCTAATCTTGCAGATTTTTTGAAAAATTGGCAAAATCCCCTTTCATCATTTCAGAGAAACATGGCTTTGTTACAACAGCAGCGCTGAGCTATCAATGTAGTCTTTTGGAACCATTAGTATTAATATACAACAGTCTCCCAGTACGTCCCTGGAAATGACAACCTGAGAATACTGCTCTGCTAGATCAGGTAAATGCTGCGACTGCAGTTTAATTGGTCTCAGATAGATTTTCACAGCTCTTTTCAAGTTGAGGCTCATGACAAGCTCTCTTATGTAATATTGATGACAGGCACATTAACAGCGACCTTTACACGGCCCTGAAAAACAGTAAGTGTTAAGTGAACGACAGGGAGCCCACAAAAGCCCTGGTGGGCCTTTAAATCTATGGCCTTTGAAAGACCATTTAGTACACACAGGCTAACCACAAACTGACAGGCGAGAGCTCTGACGACCCTCGCGCCTGGCGCAGGGTGTAGTCACTGACAGATTCCTTTTCTCTTGTGCCAGAATCCCAAACTTGTTCTATCTTTTAAATAGTGTCTAATGCAAAAAGACTGGAGTGGTTTATTGCTTTTGTAAAACATATGAAACATCAAACATGATTCAATTTAAGCAGCAATGAATAAAAATTATTGTTCCATAGAATTACTGTGTGTGTGTGTGTGTGTGTGTGTGTGTGTGTGTATATATATATATATATATATATATATATATATATATATATATATATATATATATATATATATATATATATATATATATATATATATATATATATATATATATATGGGCAGCACGCTAGTGTAGTGGTTAGCACTGTTGCCTTGCAGCAAGAAAATCTGGGTTTGATTCCTGGTCCGGGCCGTTCTGTGTGCATGTTCTTCCTGTGCTTGAGTGGGTTTCCTCCAGGTACTCTGGTTTCCTCCCACACGTCCAAATGCACGTTAGGTTGATCGGTCACTCCAAAATTACCATAGGTGTGAATTTGTGTTGGTCATGCGATGGACTGGCAAACTGTCTATGGTGTACCCTGCCTTCACCCAATGATGCTGGGTGTTGGCTCCAGTAATCTTTACAGTAGAGGCCAAAAACAGTCTTTACTTTCAATGTAAGTCAAAGGAACAAGTGATTTTGAAGCTTTTCTATTGGTCCATTTATCATGGAAATTGTACACAATGTAAATGGCAGCCGTGTTCAAATCATGTAGAAAAAAAAAATCAACTGCTGATCCTTCAGATACTAAACTAATCTAGAATGTTGTTCTCCCTTTTATACTCACTTATTAGTAGAATGTGTTTCAGCTGTGCATCACAATTGAGCAAGAGTGTCCTAACAACCAATTAGTCCAATAACATCCTTAACTTGGATTGGTGGCCATACCAGGAGGACTGAGAATTGCTGATAATAGGATTATATGCAAAATAAGCCTCTATACAAAAATAGGCTTAAATACAAACATTTTTATTCTTTAAAAATCATCTGAAACACTTAGATTAATTGTGAAATGGACAATATTTTTTGTGAATTGAAATGAAATTCTAAAGTGATCCAAAACTTAAGAGCGGTAGTGTATGTATATATATATATATATATATATATATATATATATATATATATATATATATATATATAATGTACAAACTCCCTTTAACCCTGATAGCTCTATGACATGACATGTTTTCTTGGCTGAGTATTCATGTGATGATTTTAACTTAACAGAAATAATGAAAGATAAAATATAAAATGTGCCTTAACTTTTACACAGCCAAGATTTTATGTTTGGCTTCTTTCCAATGTGTTCAACTCAGCACAGTTCACAACAGATTTCACTTATTAAATTTATTTGACCAGGGATGCCTACATTTTTGCAGTAAACATTTATGTCAGGTCATGTCAGTCCTCATGACAAGCTTACGTAGGTGTCAGGTTGCCTCATGAACAGCACCCTACAGTAAAGTATTCCCCAAACTGTATATCTAAATGATCTCATCTCTGTTTGGATGCTCTGTGTTGTGCTACGTTAAAAAGGCAACACAGAATGAGCTTTAGGGTGAATGAGTGAGCTAATCTGTTGAATGGGTGGATATATGTAAATGTACTGGGTTTGTAACCCCATACAAATAATTAAATCAAATTACATGCTGTAACTTTTATTGAGAAGGGATAATTTTTCTATGGTATGGGCTCTTGCAGCGGCACTGGACTATACGGTGAATATATATAGAGTCTTAGAAAATCTCCAGCCAAAGATCCCTTACTGTTCCGGGCGAATCATATGCCATTAAACAAGCAAACGTGTGGGAAATTCTCGAGCACAGGACGCAGCCGCTAGCTCTAAAAGTCATCTTATCTTTTGCGCAATTACAACCCGCCGCTTGGCCGCAGTTAGAGCCCCTGAAAATCCATCGCCGCATGAACGGAATTCTAATGATGCAGTGTGCAGCATGGCCACCTAATAAAAGCGAATGGATTCAGGTTGCATTCCGGCTTTGGGCTCAGGCCACCGGGTGTCGTTCCTTCTCTCTCTGACTAAGCTGCAGGGAGGGGTTAGGCAGAGAGGCAGGGGCAAAGATCTGTCCCAGAGGGAGAGAGGCTGGAATAGATGGGGACAAGACTGACTGATAGATTACAGAATTAGCCAAAGTTGACTGCTTCTCCGTGCTAAGTCAGCATCTTTCAGCAAATTTTGCAGTAGACGCTGTTCGTTTTCCTCAGGCCTTCTCTTCACCTTCACTCGCAAATTGAAGTCTCATCAAAGACCCCCAGCATGAAATATGTTGTTATATCATTTTCTTTCCGGGCTACTGTTCATTATTACAGCTACTTTAGAAGTAATATTGTATTATGGAGAAGCACTTAAGTCTTAGAAGTCATCAGAGGCAGAAACAATTCATTGTTTTACTATTAATTATTTCTCAGTTAGAACTTATTAAAACCAGACAAGGAATTTTGACAAAACTGAGGATTCTAAAGCTTTAAGCGATGCCACATCTGTGTCATAATAAAAGAGGAGTTATTTGATTACTATTATTAAAATTAGGCAGGTTAGACTATAGCCCACCTTTCAATGTTCTGGATTATCTATACATATATTTATATTTACATTTGGCAGATGCTCTTATTCAGTGAGTTACACTCCTGTTTGCCTGTAGTTAGAATACTACCTAAAACCAGGAAATTCAATCACATCAGTCCAGTTTTATCAGCGCTACACTGGCATCCTGTCAAATTCTGTATCCATTATAAAATTCTCTTATTGACATATAAAGCCTTGCACCGTCTCGCACTGGAGTACCTGCAAGATCTTATTTCCTATTATGAATCGCCACGCTTACTTAGATCACAGGATGCTGGTCTTCTATTGGTTCCTAAAATTCAGAGGACTTCAATGGGGGGAAGAGCTTTTACCTACAAAGCCCTCAGATTGTGGAATAATCTCACAGTTAATGTTCAGTCTCTACATTTAAGTCCAGACTAAAAACATACTTGTTCAGTTTAGCTTTTGGTGACTGAGCTAGGCTTCTCATCCACTATATTACTCCAAACCAGAACTAACCTTGTTTTTCTTTTCTCTGTTGGAGGACTGACCATCAGTACCCCCTCGTCAGCTGGCACTAATCAGTTCTCGTTTTCATCTATGTCATCTGCTGCACCTCAATTGCATTACTGTATCATCCAGATGTAGCACCTGTACAGATTCTCTCCTTTTAGTTCATTCTGTTTATAATCAGATCTACCAGAGTCGCCAACTACACTCTAAACGCTTCTCATCCTCTGTACTAACCCAAACCAGAACTAACTCTGTCTCTGTACTAACCCAAACCAGAACTAACTCTGTCTCTGTACTAACCCAAACTAGAACTTACTCTGTCTCTGTACTAACTCAAACCAGAACTTACTCTGTCTCTGTACTAACTCAAACCAGAACTAACTCTGTCTCTGTACTAAGCCAAACCAGAACTAACTCTGTCTCTGTACTAACCCAAACCAGAACTAACTCTGTCTCTGTACTAAGCCAAACCAGAACTAACTCTGTCTCTGTACTAAGCCAAACCAGAATTAACTCTGTCTCTATACTAACCCAAACCAGAACTAACCCTGTCTCTGTACTAACCCAAACCAGAACTAACTCTGTCTCTGTACTAACCCAATCCAGAACTAACTCTGTCTCTGTACTAACACAAACCACAACTAACTCTTTCTCTGTACTAACCCAAACCAGAACTAACTGTCTCTGTACTAACCCAACCCAGAACTAACTCTGTCTCTGTACTAAGCCAAACCAGAACTAACCCTGTCTCTGTACTAACCCAAACCAGAACTAACTCTGTATCTATACTAACCCAAACCAGAACTAACTGTCTCTGTACTAACCCAACGCAGAACTAACCCTGTCTCTGTACAAAGCCAAACCAGAACTAACTCTGTCTCTGTAGTAACCCAAACAAGAACTAACTCTGTCTCTGTACTAAGCCAAACCAGAACTAACTGGTCTCTTGGTCTCTTTTCTCTTTCCGAGGAAATAACCGCCCACCTGTCCCGCCGAATACTGTAAAGGACTGACCACCAAGGCCCCCCCGGCACCAACAAGCTCTCCTCTCCGTTTGTGCCAGTTAATGTAACATTGGGATGTTACATTAGAGTAACATCCCAATCTCATGAAGATCAAACACAGGGAACAAACACTAGATATAAGAGCACACAGGAAACAAGGAACATCTGGAACAGGGAGGAGCCACAATCTAATGGAGCACTGATACTCTGGAGGACCCTAAATCCCAGAAATACCAAGGGGTAATCAAAGTCAACCTGTTGGTGACGCATGCAAGTTCATGAGCCCACTAATAGGCCACTCTTGTCACACCATTCTTGAGGTTAGTCAGTACATCCATCCATCCATTATCTGCTGCTTAATCCCGCTAGTCGGGGTCAGGGGGGTGGGCTGGAGCCAATCCCAGCGTCATCGGGCGAAAGCAGGGTACACCATGGATAGTTCGCCAGTCCATCGCATGGCCAACACTCACTCAATTTAGAGTGACCAATCAACCTAACATGCATGTGTTTGGACTGTGGGAGGAAACCAGAGTACCCAGAGGAAACCCACTCAAGCACAGGGAGCTTGACCGGGAATCCAACCCAGATTGTCTTGCTGTGAGGTGACAGTGCCAACCACTACACCACTGTGCCGCTCGTTAGTCGGTACAGTAAACTTTTATTAATAATAAAAAAGGTGAACAGATATTTGAATCTTTTGGTTAAAACCCGTTCTGTTATGGGTTTTCTACTCTAAGCTTGGATTTGCCCCCTAACCGTCCCATGATAGTTCTTAAAGTTAAATACCAAATAATGTGTCTTTGCTCTGTGTTCAGTTTCAAATAGATTAATAAATCATCGCTTTCTGTTTTATTAGCATTTAACTTACAGTTTAAAAATGATGCTCATGCATCTGAATAGTCTAACAGACTCTTCAAAGGACATCATATGGATTAATCAACAGCTCCAAATACAATATTGTTCATATACAATATATTAACAGCATCTATGAAGGGAAAGTTGTGACAAGTTGTAACAAACATCCAGTATTATGCTGTGAGAACGTTCCTTGCTGGAACAAGACTTTAAGGATAAGAAGGCAGGAAAAGTGCTATTGTATTTCATCTTGATCCATTTCTCATGGAGTTGCAGGACAAATCGAATATATACAAATCAAAAATCCCACACCCCGCTTATGCCGAGCGTGCCCTTTTGTAAATTTTCTTGCACTTTGAGAATGATGAAGTGCCTTGAATTAAAGAGGCAGCCCGGGTGCCCTTGATCTGTTCTTCCTGAAACGGTGACTTCAGTCAGTATATAGAGAAGTGCTGGTGTGCGGGGAAGCTGTTCACTCGATGGCGAATATAGGATATATAGAATATAGAATGATAAACTCATAGTGGATACATTTAAAATGAATTTTGTTAGCTCAGCAGTCTGAGGGAAGGATGAACCGTGGCATTTGTTCAGAAAGTTGTGCAAGAGGAAGGAGGTTAAGTCAGGTTTAGGCCCTGAAACTTCGGAACAGGACTTTTAGAGGTGGTGCCACAGATCCAGATGAATTCCACCAGTGAATTTTACTTTTGGCTGTTGTTTTCAATAAATGCTATGATTACACAGCGTATTTATTTCCAGAAATGAGCTGAAAACGTGTAGAACTTCTTTAGGAACTTACTGTGAAAGACTGGAAACTCATAGGACATACACTACAAGGTTGTAGACACCTGCTCATCCCATGTTTCTTCTGAAGTCAAAGCTATTAATAGGGAATTTATCTTTTCTCTGCCTTCTGGGAAGGCTTTACATTATATTGTTGTAAGGATTTGATTGTATTGAGCCCGAGCACTAGTTGAGGTTAGGTACTTATGTTGGATGATTAGTTCTGGGTCACAAGTGCCACTTCAGCTCCACGGCCCAATGCTGGAAGGCTTTATGGCCCTCTAGCAGGCACTTTGCATTGGTCATGGTGACCTCAGGCTTGTGTGCAGCTGCTCTACAGCCTCCGGTTCTATTGTCACTGGTTTTCTATGGAGATTACGCAAGCTGTGTGCACAATTAAACTACATTGGTACTTTGTTCTTACTCTAATGGCTTTAAAAAGCAGCATTAAAACAGCACTTATGCTGGTCATTAACTGGAGCAGACTGCTTTGAATAGCCTCAACAGTATACCAACCCACAATCATATCAACTAGAGGTTTTCAGATTTTGGCCTTGACTCCATTTTCCGGTTCTGGTATGACACTAAGTGGCCAATCGGTAACATGAACAGTTAACTTATAGTTAACTGTGGTTACAAAATACAGTACATGACCAGAACCTGACTCAAGGTCTGGAGTTGTGATAGCAACAATCATACCACCTTAAAAATTTATATTCTTCATGTTTTGCCTAGCATTTACTAAAAATACCATGGACATGCCTGTTGGCACTCATTACTGTTAGCCTTTTTAAATGTGATAAATCAATCAGCTGCAGACGCCAGCGTCTCCACCACTACGAAGCAGGCATGAAGGGAGTACGCTTAAGTAAATGTATTGTGACGGTCAGACGAAGAGTCAGATGAACCCATTTTCTCTGCCCCGGGCTTTGCTCTTTATTGACGCAAGCAGTAATAGAACATGCCATGTAGTGAACCCGCAAGGGGAGGTCACCACTAACCACAGGCTTCACGCCACCAGTGACCCCCTCTTCGCAGACAAAACACTCTCACAACCCACATCCCAGACACATAAACTAATAAACAGCAGTATAAGCAGTCCTTTTATGATTGAATCGTCTGCATTATTGAGTTTTGAAAGTAGACACTGTGGCTTTCTACCACTGGCAGCACTGCAGGAGTTTGGAACATCACAACGTCTATCTTCACTGTCCAAAGAAAACTAAGGATCTCCAAAATGGCAACTTTACAATAAAGGTTAAAAACTTTCTTCTACTTTTAATGTAAGAGTATTGGAACTGGAATTTTTCCAAAATATTTTGGAGCATTTCTATTGGTCCATTCATCACGCAATTATCACACAATGTAAATAGCAGCTGTCGTGTTCAAATGATGCAGAAAAATAATATTGGTGATGATAAAATTGGACGTTTTTCTTTAGGCAGCGACGATATCTTTAGAAGTCATTCCAGGCGCACAACTGAATCACCAAGAGCCCATCTCCTGTACCAAATTTGTGGATCTAAATGTATTTACATACATTCCAAGCAGCCAAAACATCTAGTTTGGAGCTAGATGTTGGTGGGGTCATGAAAACCAACCCATTTGCATCTACATTGATCAGCTATAATGTTAAAACCACCTCCTTATAACTACACACAGGGTCTGTCTCAAAACCTAGTGAGGCATAGGCAGCATTTTACATCATAGTATGCGCTCCTGACATGTAGGCTGTCCCAATACTTACATACTTTAAACATGCTGTCTACTGAGACGCCTGACTTTAAGGAAGCATGCTTCCTCAGCCGCTAAGGCAATCTCCTGATGCAACACAGGCAAAGCTATGAGCAGTGAAGTGGTTTTAAAATGTGAGTTATTTTGATTCTCTTTGGTGTTTTAATGTTACTTGTCATACAATACACAAAACAGTATTTTATTATTAACTCTGTAACAAGTCGTTCACCATTTTGCAGTTTTATACTCGAGCCATTAGCATTTATGCTAGCAGATTTTTAAGCCTTGGGCAATTGTTTTAAATGGCCGGCTGGTAGCTTAGCAACTACCTAAAAAAGCAATCGAGTGCAGTGGGCGGGAACCAGCCATGAGGCAGTTGCTATCTCAATAATCTGTTTTATGAGGAGAGCTGTCAGACAGAACGCTGCTACTTACACAGCTGCCTACCTAGACAGCCTACTTAGACACTCACTAGGTTTTGAGACAGAGTCACTATAGTCCAACTGATTTTACCCTGTTCTTTAATGGTCAGGGACCATCACAGGACCACCACAGCACAGGTACAATTAATGACACTGACATGATGATGGTGTGTTTGTTGTGCTCATGTGAGTGGATCAGACACAGCAGTGCTGTTGGAGTGTTTAAACACCTCAGTGTTGCTGCTGGACTGAGAACTGTCCACCAACCAGCAACATCCAGCCAAGAGCGTCCTGTGACTTCTAATGAGGGACTACACAGTGGACCAACAAGGTGGGTGTGTCTAATAGAGTGGACAGTGAGTGGACACAATGTTTAAAAACACCAGCAGCACTGCTGTGTCTGATCCACTCATACCAGTACAACAGACACTAACACACCACCATCACATCAGTGTCACTGCAGTGCTGAGAATGACTCATCACAAAATAATATCTACTCTATGGTGGTCCTTGGGGTTCCTGATTAAGGAATACAGTGTATACTAACAAAGTATACAGGGAAACAGACGGACTGCAGTCTGTAAGTGTAGAACTAGAAAGTGGACTGTAGTGTAACTGGAGCTGATAAAGTGGATACTGTGTGTGCATACCAAGAGATGTTATGGCTGATTGGTGTATCTGCCTATTTAGTCAACAACAGTAAATAAAAAACTTAAGTCTTCTGGAAAGACCTTGCAATACATAGATCTGATTGCATTCAGCTACAGGAGCAGTAGTGAGGTCAGGTACTGGCATTGGATGATTAGTTCTGGGTTACAAGTGCCTCTTTAACTCCTGTACTCCAGAGAACACGGTTCCAAGGATTCATGGCCTAATGCTGGGTCACTGGCTGCACTGCAGGAGTGGAAAACACCACAATGTATTTCTTTAAAATCATTCCAGGCACATCATTAAATCAAAATAACCAAATTTCCTTTTTAAGTTGTGACGTGTGGCCACAAGGATTGGGCTAAGATACCTGTTGATTGCTGCAAGAAACTTGTGTCAAGCTAGGTATCATGTCTGAAGGATGAATATAACTGCCGAAGGAAGTTTTACTAAGTACTAATGATGTATGTGACTAAGGGGTTGAGTAATTTTGTCAATGAGGAAATCACATTCGTTGGTATATTAGTAAAAAATATTGTAATTTAAGTTGCATTTGTCTATTATACAAGTCCTCATTTTATCTGACTGTGAACAAGATAAAAAATAAATGTTAAACTTGCTAAAACACTTTACTGCAGGGGGGGTTGAATAAATTTAAACACAACTGTATCTGCCCATTCACACTTATGTTGAGTTTTTCAGCCTGGAGTGCTTTAAGAATGAGCCACGATGCAAGGTAACCAAACTAAAGTTCATTCATTTATTTTGGTCTATAAAAACAGGCCTTTTTAATACCAAGGGCTAAAAGAGAGTTTGGAAACTATGGACTTGGAGAGTTTGGAAACTATGGACAATGAAATGTTGAGGACATGACAGTAAATAAATAAATAAATATATACATAATCCGTACATCAATCATATTCTGCTAGTCAGGGTCACTGGGGGCTAGAGCCAGTCCCAGCGTACACCATGGACAGGTTGCCAGTGGCCAACACACACTCACACGGGCAATTTAGAGTGAGTGATCAACCTAACATGCATGTGTTTGGACTGCGGGAGGAAACCGGAGTACCCAGAGGAAACCCACTTAAGCAGAACGGGCCACACTTGCAATCGAACCTGGACCGTTTGGCTGTGAGGCGACAGTGCTAACCACTGCGCCACCATGCCGCCAAATAAATAAATCAAAAACAAGAAAAATGTAGAACACAGAAACATCGCTGTGCCATTGAGGGTACATTTACGTTGTTTCTACCTTGGGGGGCTAAAACTCCAGCTCCTGCTATAAGCAGGGTTCAGATCAGTGGCCAGGTCAGGTTGCATTTTTCCGGGAGTTTTCCCTCTTTCCTCCTCCTAGTCCTGACTCCTTTCTTCCTGTTTTGCATGCGTCTCTCCCACCGAAAGAAAGCAGCTCCGTTTATTAGTCTGGAGTTTATTTGTATTCTGTCTTTCTCTCTGCTACAGGACAGCTTTTATGAGATCACTCAGGCAAAACATTAAAGAAGTTCATTCTTTATTAATCCTGAGGCTGACAACTCAAAGCTTCCGCCCCAAAAGCGCCTCCCTTCATGACGGGCGCTCTTTGCCGCTTTGAGAGAAAATTCAGGTTGCAGGCATCATTTTTTTTGAAAACACTCTTTGTTGTCCGACATCCCCTCGTTTCGAATAAGTGGAGTGATTTTCAATGCAATCCCTCCACCCTGCCACCTCCTCCACCCCCCTGCTCCCATCTTTGGTAATGAGACTGCTCCGTCAACCACTTTCCTCCACGGAGGCACGGAACAAAACCTTGCTCAGACAGCTGGTGTTACAGTTCAGGACAGAGAGTCAGTTCACGTATGCAAGCTCACGAAGCTTTACTCACAATAACAAGCCATTCTGAACACAATGCAAGAAACTACACACAAGAATCCAAGGAGACCAGCAGAGACATATGCAGAACAATGCCCAGGGTTGTGATAACAGATGTTACTGCAAGGCATTGCAAGACCTTCTGGGTGAAATGTGCTATTTATACAGTATGTGGGGAGCAGGTGTGCTAGAATTCAGATGGAGTAGAGACAGGAGCGGTCAAGTCCAATGCTTATTTGAGTTACATATTGCGAGCGGGGGTTAAAGTGGGATTTTGGAGATGGGGTAGACGAATTTTCTTTTTCTATAGATGTCAACAGAGCGGGAATATATTGTTCAGTTTATAGAATATAATAATAATAATAATAATAATACATTTTATTTCATAGGCGCCTTTCTGTCACTCAAGGACACCTTACACCAGACTCTTTACCCGTACGGAAGGGGAAACAGAACGATTAGAAAAACTGTCAGTTTTGGATAGTGTAGATTTTGTACCGATGAGGATAACCTCCGTTATTATAAGGTCTTCTCAGCACAAATCATCATAAATTATTTTAAGGTTTTTCATTATATCAACCATACGGCTGTTTTTAGTCTCTCTTGTCAGTCTTGAGATCAAAATGACAGACGTGTGAACTCGAGTCACTAAACAGATGACTTTTGACTTAACAACATTACTAAAGATTGCGACTTGACTTAGACTTTACCTTTACTGACTTGGACTTGGAACCAGACTTGAGCTTTAAGACTTGAAAAGACTTGCCACCCTATTTTTACATAATAAATAAGGAAAACTGAATCACAGAACTGATCGTTTTTGTATTAAATGGTGCTGTAATGCTAAGGAGCTGAGCTGTGCCACTCAGTTTATCCGTAACCTAGCAACAAGTGAAGTTCTGCAGCCAATCACAGGAAGCTTTGGGGGGGCGCCAGTGTTGAATTTGTGCAGAGACGAGGAGCAACATGCTCCTGAAAATAATCCAGTTCAACTACTAAGAGTATTCTGTAGTAAATAAAAAAGAACTGCGACATGAAGGACACGTAGAGTCAAGATCACAGATGGAGCTGCAACCACTTCAAGCTTTGTTTGACTGTTGAGGAGCACAAAGAGCAGTAAGTCTCTGCTGTGCATATTTCACATATAGCAGTTAGCTAGCTAGCTGGCTAACAAGCTAGCAAACTTAGCGACATAATGATAAACAACAGCTAATGTGAAGGAGGCTCTCTTCCTCTGTTCATCCCTCCTAGATGTTCCACCGTCCACTGTGAACTTTACTGAACATTAAAGCATTTAGGAAGCTCAGCATCTCAGACAGGAAGTGTTCAAGTAGTGCAGAAAAGAGCTGAACACGGATCAGTCCATGCAGAGCTACTGCAGAGTTCACACATGCTGTTAGAACTGAAAGACCCGTCCAGATATTAATGCTTATGGGTTTAGAATGTTATGTCATTAAAATTCCTGTAGGTGTATTGTGTACTTCCCATGATCTTCTTAGCCAACACATCACAGTCACAAGCTTACCCTCAGCCAATCATAGTTCTGGTTATGCCACCCTGTCCCTCAATACCTCTGTCTGTATTTCAACCCCTTTATTTGTTCTTTTCATTATGAAGTGTTGTCATCGTTTTTCAAAGCATACCAAGCATTCTTTTAATATTCTCTACCCTGTTTATGATCTGTTTGTGTATTGTCTTTGCCCTGCCTCCTGGATTTGTCTGCCTGTTTTCTGTATTTTTGTTTTTAACCCATCTTTGACTTCATCTTTGTCTTCCCTGTCACACTAAAGCTTCACCCACCCTTAATATCTGTGAGCATTTGGTTGGTTGCAGCCACGTTACAACAGGGACATTTCCACCAAGTTCAGTCGCAATCTAGATAATAATACAACAACTCCGAATCGTGCATGTAAATCCTCCATTTACCCCGCCCCACCACACACACACACTGTACGAACTCCGGTCTGTACGAACATCCCCTAGTGTCTCAGACATGCTCAGATTGACTCTAATTCTCAGTTTAATGCTGGTAATCAGAGATTTGCAGCTAAATAACAGCCAATCACCACAAAACCAGCCAGATGCAGACTCATGTGAGCACATGTGCTTCTGCAGGGAGGCAGGGAACACAAAAGAATCCACTTAAAATGAATCTAGCAGATACATAACAAAATATATGATATTATTGTGCAATTTATAATATTTAAGTGCTATCTTTCAACTTGCATTGACCTTATAGCTGAAAGTAAACAAGCAACTGAAATAAAAAAAGCCTGTCTGTCTGTGTATCAGAGTTTTTGCATGAATCAAAGAGAACAAAAAAAAAGAAAAGTCCATAAAATACATGTCCACCTTGTTCTAATCATTTATTTTATGAAATTATTGATCAAAAATGAACTAAATTGATAAAGATATGAAGTTTCTGTTAGCACATAATGGTAGATCTGAGCAGGCCAGACACTTGTGTCTCAGTGTCTGACTGTAAATACTTTATAGTTGTAACTGTAATTGATCAAAGTACCAGTCAATTACATGCAACAACCCTATATCAAAGTTCAACACAGTTGTTTTATAGCATTTTTTATAGCAAACATCCGAAAAGTAAACAGTGGAGCGGAAGGCCGCAGTCATTGTCTCGTTCCACATCCATCAGCTATTTTCATCACAGCCGTGTCTCTAAGCTGGCCTGCCAACTTCATTTCACCGTGTTACTCTGCTTAGTAGGAGTTTGACATTAGGTTTGTCACTCTGAGGGAAGCGTTTTGGCAGCGAAAAGATAAAACAATAAGAAATTTAATTCCACTAAAATGCCAGATCTGCTATCTGTCTTGGACATCATTTTATTAGCATTTGAAGCCTGAGATAGACACTATCGCGACTATCACGAGCCAAATCATATCATTCCGCATGAGCTGGCAGGCGTACATCCAGCCCTGCTGTGAGACGTCTTTTTCTTTCTGGAGATAGAGTCATTTCGCCGGGTTTGCACTGCATATGATCTTTGAACAGGCCGCAGCTGAATGTGGTCACCGGCAGTCTGAATGGTCAAATGGGAGTTGAAAGGGAGATATACGCTGAGAAAAAGGCAGATGAAAAGTAAAGGAAGGAAAGCTAAAGGTTAGCACTGTTCAAACTTGCAGAGATGAATCCGACACTGTGAGTGAAGAATGAAGAGATGAAACGGGAAATAGATTTTCCAAATAGAATTGGCTTCAATAGCTTGATGTGGTGAATGTTAAACCTATAAGGACACAGGTATATTCTTCAGAACCATGCTTTATGTGTATAGTCTTTGATATAAGATGTGAATATATACAACAAAAGTTTTAGTACACTACCAATCAAATGTTTTAGATCACTACCAATCAAACGTTTTAGATCACTACCAATCAAACGTTTTAGATCACTACCAATCAAACGTTTTAGATCACTACCAGCCAAACGTTTTAGTACACTACCAGCCAAACGTTTTAGTACACTACCAGCCAAACGTTTTAGTACACTACCAATCAAACGTTTTAGATCACTACCAGTCAAACATTTTAGTACACTACCAGCCAAACGTTTTAGTACACTACCAGTCAAACGTTTTAGATCACTACCAATCAAACGTTTTAGATCACTACCAATCAAACGTTTTAGATCACTACCAGCCAAACGTTTTAGTACACTACCAATCAAACGTTTTAGATCACTACCAGTCAAACATTTTAGTACACTACCAGCCAAACGTTTTAGTACACTACCAGTCAAACGTTTTAGTACACTACCAATCAAACATTTTAGTACACTAGCAGCCAAACGTTTTAGTACACTACCAGCCAAACGTTTTAGTACGCTACCAATCAAACATTTTAGTACACTACCAATCAAACATTTTAGTACACTACCAGTCAAACGTTTTAGTACACTACCAGTCAAACGTTTTAGTACACTACCAGTCAAACGTTTTAGTACGCTACCAATCAAACATTTTAGTACACTACCAATCAAACATTTTAGTACACTACCAGCCAAACGTTTTAGTACACTACCAGTCAAACGTTTTAGTACACTACCAGTCAAACGTTTTAGTACACTACCAATCAAACATTTTAGTACACTAGCAGCCAAACGTTTTAGTACACTACCAGCCAAACGTTTTAGTACACTACCAGTCAAACATTTTAGATCACTACCAGCCAAACATTTTAGTACACTACCAGCCAAACGTTTTAGTACACTACCAGTCAAACGTTTTAGTACACTACCAGCCAAACGTTTTAGTACACTACCAGCCAAACGTTTTAGATCACTACCAGCCAAACGTTTTAGTACACTACCAGTCAAACGTTTTAGTACACTACCAGCCAAACGTTTTAGTACACTACCAGCCAAACATTTTAGTACACTACCAGCCAAACGTTTTAGTACACTACCAGTCAAACGTTTTAGATCACTACCAGTCAAACGTTTTAGATACACTACCAGCCAAACGTTTTAGATCACTACCAGTCAAACGTTTTAGAGACACTACCAGCCAAACGTTTTAGATCACTACCAGTCAAACGTTTTAGTACACTACCAGCCAAACGTTTTAGTACACTACCAGCCAAACGTTTTAGATCACTACCAGTCAAACGTTTTAGTACACTACCAGACAAACGTTTTAGATACACTACCAGCCAAACATTTTAGATACACTACCAGACAAACGTTTTAGATACACTACCAGCCAAACGTTTTAGATACACTACCAGCCAAACGTTTTAGTACACTACCAGCCAAACGTTTTAGTACACTACCAGCCAAACGTTTTAGATCACTACCAGTCAAACGTTTTAGATCACTACCAGTCAAACGTTTTAGATACACTACCAGCCAAACGTTTTAGATACACTACCAGCCAAACGTTTTAGTACACTACCAGTCAAACGTTTTAGATACACTACCAGCCAAACGTTTTAGTACACTACCAGCCAAACGTTTTAGTACACTACCAGACAAACGTTTTAGATCACTACCAGACAAACGTTTTAGAAGACTACCAGCGAAACGTTTTAGTACACTACCAGTCAAACGTTTTAGATACACTACCAGCCAAACGTTTTAGTACACTACCAGACAAACGTTTTAGATACACTACCAGCCAAACGTTTTAGATACACTACCAGTCAAACATTTTAGTACACTACCAGTCAAACGTTTTAGATACACTACCAGCCAAACGTTTTAGTACACTACCAGCCAAACGTTTTAGTACACTACCAGCCAATATTGTTTGTCTGATAGTGTTCTAAATTTTTTACTGGTAATGTCCATATTAATTATCCTAGAATTTGTATTGAAATGAATGTAGAAATGCCAACATTTCAAAGTTGAAGGCTTGTTTTGAATGGTACATATAATTGTAACTATATTTAAAAAAACAGCTTTCTGTTTATGCATCAAAAAATGAGCACAGTGCTGCTCAATCATCCCAAAATGCACAATCAGTCTGTTGTAGGCAATGAGCCAGGCTTTTCATTACTCTTTATTATACTTACATTTTCTTCTTTACCCATCTATACATCATGCCTAAAAGTCCCCGGGGGCTATAAGTCCAAATTGAAAAAAGATGGATGTGATTATTGCTTTTCATGCTTACATCTTGCCAACTTTTTGATGCACGTGATTGAGTCTTTCAACAAATTGCCATTGCAGTGGAAAGGCAGGGTAGATGCTTTTCTTGCACAACATAAAGCTTATTCAATAAGCATATTATTAAGAACACACTCGTTGCTGCAGACTAACTAGCATTATGTATCTCAATAACACTGATAGTTTCTCTTAGCAAGTGTCTCTAAGGTTGTGAAGCGCTGCACTTCAATGAAGGAAGCAGATACTGTATGAAGGCGCTACATCGTCAAATTGCTCACAGTAGACTAGCAGCAAGTTAGTTTAAGACATTTTATTCGGATACAGAAATATATCATCGCTGTCCAATGAAAACCATGTATCTTCATTTTTATCGATTTCTATTTTTCTACAATGCTTGTAATTTCACTGTGAATGGACCAATAGAAATGAAATATATATAAATATATGGTTTCATTACAAAATACTGTTTGACCAGAGGAGGATGGGTTTACCCTTGTGAGTCTTGGTTCCTCCCAAGCTTTCTTCCTCCAGTCTAAGGGAGTTTTTCTTGCCACTGTTGCCTATGGCTTGCTTACAGGGGGATATATGTTGTAACTGTCTATTTCCAAAACGTCTGTAAAGCTGTTTTAAGACAACATCGTTGTAAAAAGCGATATACAATTAAACCTGAATTTAATTACATTTAAAATAAGACTTGCAAGCTTTAATCTTAACAATATGTGTATGTACACCAGTAAGAACAGCAGATATCATTAGAACAGATATACAAAAATACAAAGCTTGCTTTTCTACCCTTATCAGCTGCATTAATATTCATCTCATTTTGTACCTTTTACAACTTCAATTACTTCAAAATCATCTGTCACGTATTTGTTTCAGTATTTCTAGATGGTGGCACGGTGGTATAGCGGTTAGCACTGTTGTCTCACAGCAAGATGTTCTGGGTTCGATTCCTGATCTGGGTCATTCTGTGTGGAGTCTGCATGTTCTCCCTGTGTTTGAGTGGGTTTCCTTCGGGTACTCTGGTTTACTCCCACAGTCCAAACACATGCATGATAGGTTGATCGCTCACTCTAAATTTCCTGTAGGTGTGAGGGTTGGCCATGCAATGGACTGGCGAACTGTCCATGGTATACTTCTCACTTTTTAAGCAATTACGCTGCTGTGTAAAATAGGCGCCTAAGCTGATTGTTTAAAACCCTTAATCTTAGCAATTAGTGTGTATTCACTAGGTGTGTAAGAAAATATCGAAATGTCGAGTATCAGGATATTATGTTTAGTGATACTGTATCAATTCTCAAAATCACAGTATCGATACACAGATTCTGGCAGACAGTGAATCATTGTGTGTTGTGTTTAAACCTCTGACCACTAGATGGCAGTGTTGTAATCCATTTTCAGCTCCACTCCAACATTAACAAGTAGCACAAGGGCGCAATGTTTTTGTTAGCATAGGCAAACCTGTTCATACAGTGGTTTTAAAAGTAGAATTTGAAAAATCGTATAACACTTGCAATATCTCAGTATATCATGATATACTGAATTGTGACAGCTGTATCACTATACATATTGTATCATCATGTTCTTGCCAATACACAGCCCTAAGATTCACCAAATAAGAACACCAGATATCATTAGAACACACGTAAAAAATCATACATACAATACAAAGTAATGTGAATATATTATTGTGAGAGAAGTAGATCATATCTTGAGCTCCAGTTTGAAGAACAAAGTGTGGTTCCAGATTTCTCCTGGACGCCCCAGACATTGTATGAATGTATTCCGTTCCTTCAGCTGCAATCTTGATTTAGCTTAATGAAGCACTGAGTGGACAAATCAGGTATTAGATGAGAACTGTAAATAATACTGGGTTGCCATGAGGAAAAAACAAGCTGTGATTTATTTATTCAGTGCCTTTTACAACAGATGTTGTCACAAAGCTTTACAGAATAATCCAGGTCCAAGCCCCCAATGAGCAAACCAGAAGTGACAGTGGCAACAAAAAAACACCCTCAGATCAAAAGGAAGAACTCTCGAGAGGAACCAGATTCAAAAAAGTGGATAGCAAAACAAGTACAAATATAATCAGAATAATATTGACTATATTATGCATAAATGAATATACAGAAAAAAGAAAGAAACTGTTGAAGACTCTCAGAGTAGCAGCAGGAACCAGCTTAGTGTTTCATAAAGTAGGAGAAGAAAGGACTGATGAAGGAGAAAGAAAGTCTGATGGAATCTTTGGAGGAGTCAGTGGATCATGCAGATGAGTTTTCCCACAAAGCAATGGATAGCAAGAAGCTTCATGGTGGGAAAACTGGTCCAGAATGCAGGCAAACAGGGGCACCTGGTCAAGACAGATGAAGCAGCATCAGACCGCACAGGATGGGCATTACTTTTTGTATTAATATTATTTGAAGATTTAAAACAGTAAAGTGTTTTGATGAGTAAATAAAAGATTCCTGTCTGGAAATAAAATAGCTTTTTGAATATAATAATGTTCCCAAGTGCCTAAAACTACATAATCAGTACTGACATTGTGTTGTGTCATAAAAGTGTGCTCAATGTATCCCAGGTTAAAAAAAATAAAAAAAACCCCAAAAACATTGGTGTTGAGTGTCCTCTGGAGAACACTGGGGAATAAACAAAGAGCGGGAGACAAGACACATGAAACTCAACATGCATTAAAAAAAGAAGCTAAAAAAAGCAAAGTGCTTTTCTTGGGGTCATACTTATTTTGGGCTTCAAGAACATTATTAATGGATTTTTGTAAATTAAATGTTCACTCCATATGATGTGAAAGTCCTATACTTGTGCAAACTGTTTTCTTAGAAAAGTATATCCAAGCATGGGTTTAGGAATCTTTGTAGCAGTCCATCATATTGGATGCATTTTAAAAGCTCAGCTGCAAACAGTCATTCAAATTAGGTTGAACTTGAAGCGAATTTAGCAAGACATAACGTTTAATGTATGTAAAGTGGCTCTGAAGACAATTCCGCCAACAAACGCAAGACCCGTATCTTAATAATGCACTGGAGAACCATAAATAACCAAGCTAAGCCTTCAGTTTGGACCATCATTTTCAAAACTTGGTCAAAAAACAAAAAATATGGCTTTAAAATAACGTTAATTTCGAGTCCCCTCTATGGGATTTCTAATATTATGTTAATGTTAAGCTAAAGCCTGGTGCAAATACACGTTTTGTTCATTCTAGATTAAACGTGGATATCTGAGGCTTGTAAAACAGAATCCATATTTGTATTTGAAGTTTGCAACATACATTAGGGTATACACCAACTGACCACCTCATTAAAACTTATAAGTAGTTATCATACACTACAATGCAAAAGTCATAGGCACCTACACTCATTGTTCAAAAGCCTTGACTAGCAATAAGTGTGTTTGCACCAGTAAGAGCACCACATATCATTAGAACTGGTGTAAATACAATACATCTATCCATCCGTACATAATCTTTCACTTTGTCCCGCTAGTTGGGGTCATGGGGGGACTGGAGCCAATCTTCAGCGTCATCGGGCGAAGATTGGCTACACCATGGACAGGTTGCCAGTCCATTGCATGGCCAAAATACAATACAAAGTAACATAAATATCTTATTTTGAATAAAGTAGATCATATCTTCAGCTCCAGTTGAAAGAACAATGTGTAGTTCCAGATTTGGCCTGGATGCCCCATACATTGCATGAATGTTTTAATCATTAGACCTTCTTTAAAAGTTTAGAGAGGGCCCACTGTGTTCCGCTCACGTGGTCTAAAAGGCACCTCAATGCTCATGTAAGTCTATAATTTGTTGGACCATGCAATAACTGCACCTACGGGCATAACAATAGAATAGAAGTCAATAGACCAGTGATGGGTCGATTGTATAAGCTGACCATATTTAACATGGCATGTTTCCAAATGAAAGGTTTTGTATTTGAACGTGGACTCTGCCACAGCTCTGCATGTTGGACCGTGAAATTCTGCTTGCTGCACATTTTACACAACAAAGACTATAAAAAGCTTGCCTGCCTGATTCATTCCTTGTGTTCTTTTAAAGATTGTTTGGATTTACAATCGAATGGTTAATAAAGTTCAGTTTCACTGGGTCTAAACCATCAAGTATAACAATATGTGTTGTTTCGAACAGATTTCAGGGACACATGCTGTGATGAGACATCTGTTTAAAAAACAAAGTAATTGTACCAAAAAAATGTAATCAGCATCTAAAGGTGCTAATTAAGCTTTTCTGCCTTTGTTGTCAATAAGAAAGATAAGCATGTTGGATGAGAATATATAATTAAAACCATATCATTAAAACCACCTTCTTGTATCTTGTATTACAAACTGCATATTTTGTTATCCCCATTTCATCCTGGATCCCCAAGGGACCACCTCAGAGCAGGTATGATTTAGAAAGTGGGTCATTCTCAGAACTGCAGTGACACTGACGTGGTGGTGGTGTGTGAGCATGTTTTGTACTGATACAGGTGGATCAGACACAGCAGCGCTGCTGGAGTTTTCAAAGACTGTGTCCACTCACTGTCCACCTTTGTTAGACACACCTGCCTTGTTGGTCCACCGTGTAGATGTAAAGTCAGAGAGAGTAGCTCATCTGTTGCTGGACAGTTTGCGTTCCTCTAGTCCTTCATCAGTGGTTACAGGACGCTGACCACAGGACACTGTTGGCTGGATGTTGCTGGTTAGTGGACTGTTCTCAGTCCAGCAGTGACACTGAGGTGTTTAAACACTCCAGCAGCAGCACTGCTGTGTCTGATCCACTGATACCACTAACACTAACACTAACCACCATGTCAGTGTCGCTGCTGTCTTGAGAATGATCCACCTCCACCAGATATAAGGAGGTGGTTTTATATATATATATATATATATATATATATATATATATATATATATATATATATATATATATATATATATATATATAAATATAGGCCCAGAAATATTTGGACATGGATTTGAAATGAAACAACTGGGATGCAATTGAAGCGTAGACTTTCAGGTTTAATTCTAGGGGTTGAACAAAAATTTTCTATATAATGTTTAGGAATTGCAACCATTTTCCTACAGAGCCCCCTCATTTCAGGGGCTCAAAAGTAATTTGACAAATGAACCTTACTGTAAATAAATTGTTCATTTTTAATACTTTGTTGAGAATCTTTGCAGGAAATGACTGCCTGATCTCTGGAAGCCATGGACATCACCAAGCGTTGGGTTTCTTCCTTTGTGATTCTTTGCCAGGCCTTTACTACAGCTGTCTTCAGTCATTGCTTGTTTGAGGGTTTTTGTCTTAAGCTAGTGAAATCAATGCTCAATCGAGTTGAGATCTGGTGATTGACTCAGCCATTGCAGAATATTCTATTTCTTTGCCTTAAAACACTCCTGGATTGCTTTCACACTGTGAAAGGACTGTGAAGCGCCGTCCAATCAACCTTGCTGCATTCGGTTGAAACTGAGCAGAATGTATATCCCTGTACACTTCAGAATTCATCCAGTAAACACCCGTGATCTAGTGCCCTTGGAAGCCATGCATGCTCATGCCATGCTGGGATGTGGTGTGCTTTGGATCATTGTTGTTCCAAGCCTTCTCCATACTTTCTTCCTCACATCATTCTGATACAGGCCGATCTTGGTTTCATCTGTCCATAGAATGCTGTTCCAGAACTGGGCTGGCTTCTTTAGATGTTTTTTAGTCTAATCTGGGGTTTCTATTTTTGAGGCTGATTCATGGTTTGCACCTTGTGGTGAACCCTCTGTATTTGCTCTCATGAAGTCTTCTCTTTATGGTAGATACTGATACTCCTACTTCTTGGAGAGTGTTTTTCACTTGGGTGGATGTTGTGAAGGGATTTTTCTTCACCATGGAAAGGATTCTTCGATCATCTACCACTGATGTCTTCAGAGGACGTCCAGGTCTTTTTGAGTTCCCGAGCTCACCAGTGCACTCTTTTTTCTAGAATGTACCAAACTTTTCATTTGGTCACTCCTAACATTTCTGCTATCTCTCTGATGGATTTCTTTTTTTTTCAGTCTAATGACGGCCTGTTACACTTCCATCGAGAGCTCCTTTGGCCGCATGTTGTGGGTTCGCAGCAACAGCTTCCAAATGCAAATGCCACACCTGGAATCAACTCAA
The DNA here is from genome assembly GCA_021613375.1 of Megaleporinus macrocephalus. Taxonomy (NCBI): domain Eukaryota; kingdom Metazoa; phylum Chordata; class Actinopteri; order Characiformes; family Anostomidae; genus Megaleporinus; species Megaleporinus macrocephalus. Next base: position 10,909,946 of record CM038725.1, on the reverse strand, counting down.
GACATAATCAGTTAAACTGCTTAACTGATTATGGATTAATGAGGGAAAAACCCATGAAATAGCTTTTGATATAGTTGTCCAATTACTTTTGGTCCCTTGAAAAAGAGGCAGCTACATATAAAAAGAAGGGTCATTGCTAAACCCATCCTCCAACTAGGATGTGAATACCCTTTAATTAAAGCTGAGAGTCTAAACCAGTGGTCACTAATAGGCGGACCGCTGTCTGGGTCTGGACCCAGACGTTGTCCAATGCCGACCCAAACAGTGTGTCGACAGTGTTTATTTTAAGTGTCAAGTGTCACGTCTTTATACGGTATACAGGCTTAACGGCGCATTAAACTCACTGACCAATCACGTGTGTTGTAAGATCACCAAAGGCGCTCCTTGGCCAATCAGATCTGTGATTCGGGTGCACGGCACGCACACAGGTGAGGTATGAAGCGGGAAGCAGCAGTCGGAGAAAGGCTCATTCAAATGGCGTGCTATAAAAAGGAAACTTGGCAGCGAAAAACGACTTTTCAACCAGGAATTGACCAAGATATGTTTATTCTTCCCACAGGCAGCTCCAAACCAACATGGCTCATATGTTCTGAGACCGTGGCGAATTAAAAATAGCCATGTATATCTCTTATGTGTGTGAGAATGGCCCTCACACCATTTCAGCCCAGGTTTAAAGTCCTGCCTGGACAACCAAGAGCTCACTTAGCTCACTAAACAAGAGAAAGTCTGAGAGAAGAATACAAGAGAGAAAAAAAAACGGTTAAGGTGTTAAATCGAGTTAACTAGAAGACGCATATTTTATTTACTTTTTCTCACTTATTTTAAAATAGCATTCTGTGTTTTTTAATACAGCCTTATTTACTTCAAGTGAGGGAAAAAAAACATTTATTTAAAGTTTCATAAATAATTAATTAAGTTCAGCATTTGAACAGTAAATGTACTGAAATATATTGAACGGTAGGTGTAATGTGTTGGTCTTTCAGTTGTTGACATAAGATGCTGATACTAGTTAAAAGTTATGATGGTCCGGACCTTGGCCTAAAGAAATTTCCACCAACTGGACCTTACTGAATTTTAATTAAATACCCCTGGTCTACACTTGCCAACATTAATTATATAACAGTATCTTGAATATGATTTAGTAAACAGTTAAAATGCCAAAACTTGTGTCACTGTCCAATTATTTCTGAGACTAACTGTATATATATATATATATATATATATATATATATATATATATATATATATATATATATATATATATATATATATATATATATATGTATACAGTGTCTGCATACTTTGTTTAGATAAATAAATTATATATATATATATATATATATATATATATATATATATATATATATATATATATATATATATATATATATATATATATATCAATTCATTTATCTTAACACAGACACTTGAGCGTAGGTCTGTGTGTCTGCCCAGACACATACATTTCAATTTAGCCTCTCCAGTTCACCTGACTGCTTGTGTTTATACTGTGGAAGGAAACCCTTTCAGCAATAACTGCTAGTGATACAGTTTATTCATGTGCAAAACATGTACATGCTCAAATTAAGTAAAGTCAGTTGAGCATCTACACTGAAAATGAGCTGCATTCATCAAACCTTCATAAATACATATGCAAACTGTGAGTAAGCTTTCTGAAAACATACTGCCAGATTTGCATATGCCATCATTGTTAAGTAGAATGTGTGCATGCTAATGAATGCCAGCAGTTCATAAATTGGGCACTTGTTTTTTTCCCCCCAATTAGCCCACCATTACTGTCATCCCCTCCAGGGCCTGCACAGTACTGCAGGCTAGGTCATATGCTCCACCCATTCCATGCTCCATCCAATCCCTAGCTCCACCTGCTCCACCCATTTTACACACCTGCAGCTGATTCAGGACTCATTAAGACACCCATATATACTCCTTTGTTTGGTGTTGTTAGATGGTTTGGTAGTTTCCCAATAATTACCTGGATTAGGTAGAACACTACTGAAATAATCTGTGGACATATCCTAGATATGTGACTTTGTGGTCTTTGAGAGCTGTTTAGCAAGACCGAACACCATATTCTAACATAAGAACCTCATCCCATATATGTTATAGTTAAACATAGTGGTGGCTGTTCGAAGTTATTTTGCTGCTACTGGATGAAGACAGCAAGACACTATGAGTTCTGGATTGTATGGAGAAATTCTACAGGAGAATGTTGGGGCATCCATTCCATCTGTGAGCCAAACTGAATTGAACTTCAACAGAAGGTGAGTCCTGCTAAAAAACAACAACCCTAAAACACAAAGAAAGTCTACACAAAGAGGTGTAAGTAGAAAAATGGACAGAAATCTCAATATTTGTCCATTGTAATTTTTTTAATGGATTTTGTAATAATTCATTTGAACAGAACAGCTGCTGTTTACGTTGTATGCCAATTTCATGATGAATGGAACAATAAAAATGCTCCAAATATTTTTGGATCTGGTTCCATTGACTTAAATTAAAAGTGAAGACCATTTTTGTCCTCTTCTGTAAAGTTGTCTTTTTGATAATCCTTGTTTTTCTATATAGACTCCTTTTGTTGTATGCATAAGGCCCATTACTTTGAATGGAAGTTAATGTAACCAAGCAGTTTTGGGATGTTTCTATTAATCCATTCATTATGAAATATTGTGACTGATTTTAAATGCTGTCAGATTCAGAGTATATCTATTTTATGCTACACAGTTGTTGCATTTTGGGGTTTTTTAGAATTAGAATTTGTTCTTCTGAACACTATCCCTTTACCTAGAGGCCTAACTGCTTCAGACTTTACACAAGAATGTTCATGTTAAAATTCTGGTAAGTCTGAATTAAGTTTGTGGTCTCATAAATTTCCCAGACAAGTGCTACTATTCACAGGGGGCTTCTTTTGATGAGCATAAATAGATCAGTTTACAGAAGTGCTACAGAAATCTGAGCTTGGTTTCCTGAAGTGCTTAGTCCAAGCAAAACTGTTTCCTTAGAGGAGAAAGGGAGCCAAAACTGCGATGGCTGTGTTTGAATTTTAACAACCATTAAATGGGACAATGAAGCAAGAAACTCTCTCAAAGTTTGATCTTTACCACAGCCCTATACCTTCAGTTGACTAGAAAAGAAATTGCACAAGCCCTGGTATTTAGTAGTTGGGTCTCGGCAATCATGTTTTAGGGTTTAAAGCCATGTTATAAGGTTTTGATGAATCTGGCTGTCGGTTGTGTAAGAAGAGAGAACCTGGTGAAAATCTGATATAGGTTTCTCAATACTGTAGAACACTGAGTACAGTAAATGCTGGCCAGATGTTGCTGCAGGCTCCATCATCTCCTCCTCACTTGAAAGAGCTTCGGTCCCACTGCCTATTTCATGCTTGCTGATCTCTGGGCTGCAGAAGAAACCACGAGAGTTGAGAGGAAAAAAAAAGAGAAAGGGGTGAGGTGGGGGGGATAAAAAAACAGAGGGCAGCACGGTCCAAGCTCCGGACCAGCCCAGAAGAACTGTGCAATTAAGTCCTTTCTGATTTTTAATTATGCTGCAAATGGGGAGATCATTAGACGACTTGGCTTGCCCTATAGGCAGAGCGACCCCTCGTTAGTTTAACACGGGCCCGCATTGCCATCTGTTGCGCGGTCTATCTGCATTAGCATTCTGTTAATGATGGAGAGAGTGGGGTGGGGTTGGTGGGGGTAAAAGAAAAGCAAAGTTTTTCCACAACTCCTTAGCAATTTCCAGTCAAAACGTTATTCCAATTAGGACAATGATTGTAATGGATACATGAATTATTCAGAACGTGAATTGGTTTCAACTTCGTCCAGTAGGCACAATCAATAAGGGCGCCGCCGCCTTCTCCTTGGCAAAGTCCATTATGCCTTCTAATGCGGCTAAGTGGCTTCGGAGCAGAAAAGCAATTTCCTGTTGATATCTCAGGGGGATTTAGTGCAAAGTCTGGGGCAAAACACAAAACAGCCACACACACACACACACACACACACACACACTCTCTTGTTCACACGCACAGTGCCCAGAGGATCTCGGATGCTGTGACAGGCTAATACCCTGATCCGACTCATTTGTCATACAGACAGCCTGAACTTCATAGCGAGTTACTTTGCGACTAGACCTTTTATTAATGCCTGCCTGTCCAGAACGCATGCTCTTTTATTAGCTCTCTTTAACTGGTGCGAGCCTTGAGCCATAGTTTGATTCTAGATGGAGAGGAGACACAGCACATTGGCTTTTATGAAATATTCTCTTAAAAACAAGATAGATGGCCGAGGATTGATCCCAGTTCATCTCTATTCAGTCTGGCGCAACGTGAGCCCAGATGGGCTGATAACTTTTCCCTCGCTCATTAAATTCCGTGGCTAACTGTAATATGATCTTATCTGATCAGTCTGAGCAGTTACATGCGTTTGGAACTATTTTTTTCTTCTTTTTTATGCAAGCTGAACTGTCTGCCATGCTTTTAAAGCGGCATCCTGGCCTACAACTCAATATTTCATAGGCTGTTTGTCATGTTATGAGGCATTCTGTGGTGCAGCATTGCTTTCTTTAGCCTAAGAATGGAAAAAAATGTCACAACCAATAGGAGAACCCGCTGCAACACTGAACGCCAGACCACTAGAGAAGCCAGTGAATGTTTTGTATTAGAGGATTGATAGTATTCCATCAGCTCCCCTTTCATATAGTTCCGCCTTTAAATTCTACATTTGCAGACTGTAGTCAGTCAGTTTCTCCGCATGCTTTGTTAGCCCCCTTTCACCTGGTCAAGACCCCTACAGGACCACCACAGAGCAGCTTTTATTAGGGAGGTAGATCATTCTTAGCACCACAGTGACACTGATGTAGTGGTGTTAATGAGTGCTGTACTGGTGTGAGTAGATCAAATAAGCACCTCAGTGTCACTGCTGGACTGAGAATTGTCCAGCAACATCCAGCCAACAGTGTCCTGTGGGCAGCATCCTGTGACCCCTGATGAAGGACTGGAGGGAAATAAATGCAAGCTATGCAGCATCAGATGAACTGTCGTCTCTGACTTTACATCTGCATGGTGGACCAGCAAGGTGGAAGTGTCTTACAGAGTGGACGCTGTGTTTAAACACACCATCTACTCACAGCATATGTTAAGAGTGTAGACACGTCAGGTGGTTTAGTGGCGTTTTTCACTTTGGCCAGAGTCAAGTATGCCAAAATGGTTCTTTGAAGTGCCATCAAACAGCGATTTTGGTGCACCACAGAACCTTCAGGTAGATTACCAATTAAGCAAGTAGTTAATTGTATGAGAGGTAAGTTTCAGAAGTTTATTAAAGTTATCATTATGTAAGGGATTCATACCTAATCCTTAAACTGTACATCCAATACAGCAACATGAAAGCCTTTATTTTTAGAGTGGTCATAAGCAGGAGCAATCAGAGGAAGTTGCAAGTGATTGTAATAAACTGCAGACTTAAACTACAGAAGTCTGAAGTGCAGAAAGCTTAAGCAATTGTGTGATATTGCTGGCTGATTGATGAGTGGTTGGTATAGCTATGGTTAGCTGGCTGCTATACTGTAAAAATGTTGTTCAGGCTGCTGTTAAACTTTGAATCAAATGGAAAGTTAACATTTCGTATAATAAGTTAACATAACAGTGTGTTTTATAACCAGAAATCAGATTTTTTCTTTTTTTTCAATTTTTTTTTTCTTTAGGCAGACTAGCTCTTTTATATATATATATATATATATATATATATATTGCCACTGCAGCACTGGTGCTAGCTTAAATGGCAGCAAAATGGTTGGATTAACAATTTCTGCCATCTGTTGCATGGTCTATCTAACAATGCTTCTAATAAAGGCTCTTTACTAGTTTGGTAATGTGCCGTTTCACACGTGATCTGAGATCTTGAATGTCCTATGAAAATTAATTCTTTCCACCAGTTTCTTGGGCAAGATTTTCAGGTGTATAAATTTTATGCTGTGGAATACTGGAAGGTTTTTTTTAAGAGGTGTCCCGGGTATAGTTACAGTTGGTAGGTTCTGAAAAAAAACTGGGTGAACTGATTTGACCAGTGCTGAGATAGTGAAGAAGAAAAAAGACAGAAGCTGCAGTGTCTAACACTGGTTGCTGTGGTGTTCCAGGTTGTTGCTACAGTGTCCTGGTTGATCACTTGGTTGTTTCTGAGCAGCTGCTATGGTAACGCTGGCCAAGGACACAGATTTGCTCTTGATATTGATGGGGATCTATGATCGTGCAAGTGAAACATGTCTCATACATCAGAGTTAATACGTGGAGCACTGCATAACCTGGTGCCGTTCAATAAACGCTGGATATTGGTGGGGACTCGTCACTTCTGTCAATGCTAATTCTATGCCCTTGGTGCTGGTGCTTGCTATGGTATACACAATGCTTTCTCTGAATGGCAAAATGGTGTCTCTGGTGGTATTCCAGGTGGTTTCTACATTGTTGCTAGGTTGCTAGGCCATCTATTGTCTTTTAACACTGTACACGATTCAGTGATGTAGTGTAGTTTATCTTTCTTTTAAGTAGAAATGGTTGATGCTTGATTTGAACTGATACTTTTACAGAGACCCAGGCACTAGACAGTGAAGTGCAGTGTAAGAACTGAGCTACAGGGCTTGTTTTTGTATCTACATTCACTTTAAACTTACACTAAATAGAAGTTACTGCCATTGCAAGTTAGTCTAATGCCTCATTCGAGTTGTCAAACTGGGAAACATGATTATCCTACTAAATTGTGCTTAAATGGCTGAGAGTCATATTTTTTAAAAAGTAAACTGAATTCTAGATGATACAGGAGTTTCAAGATGTGACGTATAGTGTGACCTTTAACGTGTTATGAGTGAAAAATGTTGTGCTTCATTGAATGTGAAAATATATGCAACTGATGCAGTTCTGTTAGATGTTCTTATGTTTTTTTCAGACCCCTGTGTATTTTTTATTTCTCCTCTTCTGTTTGGTGGACATACCTATAAACAATGTATTTAATATTTCTCCATCTGGCATATACAATCATCCTATGACACCTAAATGCAGCATTAGACCAGGTTTAATCGAGCCTTGATCTCAGGGAACTCTAAGGAAAAATATTTTCCCTTTCCTGAAAATGTTTTACAGGGAAATGTTTTTTATATCATTTTAATATTAGACAAACAAAACCCAAATTTAATTAAAATGATTTAATGTATTAATAATTTAAGTTTTTAATAATAAAGATATGCAGCACGTCATTGCTTTCCAAGAATATCTCTAAAATAGTAACTTTACATTAGAGACCAAAACATTCTTTACTCTCAATGTAAGTTAATGTAAGGTTTTATTAATTTGGAGCATTTCTATTGGTCCATTCATCTTGAAACTTTTACAGGATATGAAGGGCAGATGCTTTTTTTTTTAAAATATATAGAAAAACTGGGTAAAAATGGAGATGCATTTGATTTACTGTTTACAGTGATGTGGAAAAATCTCCCCCCACTATTCTTTCAGAACTACTTCTTCAGTTTAGACATACTGTTGGGTTTTTCAGCATTAACTCAATCATCTGCGACCCTTTCACAGTATCTATAGGTAAAGATTTGAATACAGGCATAAGCTGTGGCCAACAATTCAAGTTATATGTAGTTGCTTGACATGTGACCAAAGAAGTGTACCTGGAATTCTACCTGGATTTAAAAAGTATATTTAATCTGGAGTGTTCTTATATTTGCTGCACTTGTACCCTAAAGTACAAATCTTAAAAATAGGATTCAAGTGCAGCAATTAAAATTCCTAAAATCCTTTCCGTTTACTGGCTGCATATTTTAAATTCGGCTTTATTGTTGGCTTATAACCAAATCAAATAAATCAAAAAAAGCTTTTTATTTATTTGCAAAATGACGAATGTCTGTTCTGTCTGAAACAATAAAACTGAAATTAAACACACCCCATTAAACACTATGATCTGGAAGATGGATAATGACACTCTTCCAGCATCTCTTTCTCTTTTATTTGTGAGCTGTGCTGCATTTTAATGCCTGCTGTTAGCATTATCGTGGAGCCCTGAGTTATGTTCCAATTACAGCCCTATTAAAGCCAGTGCATTTGGTTCCTCTCTGGTCAGACAGAGTGATTGCTGGACATGCAGAGAAATCAGGTTTAAAAGGCGTATGGATAATCGGTGAGAAATCGATTGGCAGGCTTTGAGAATAACATGCCTTGCATTAAACAGGCAGGTGGATCTTCAGGTCTTCTGGTAGGTGCTATAATTCAGTAGTTGAGGGGAAAACATGAATCAGCGTGACGTTATAAGTAGGGGTGCTGAAGCAGATTTCAGGGGTCTCTTTTATGAACTGTGTGTATGTGCAGTATTGTGCATAAATCTCATTTTGAATTTTGAAGTAATTTATTTCTTGTGCGTGAGATTCACCTGAATATTTACAATTATTTGATCATTATTTGAAGCTCCTCCTCACCTGCAGGCCAGTTGGATGCTGAACCAGGGCAGCCACTAGGACCACCTCACACATGTATCATACATAGGACTACAGCATTAGTTGCACTAATATTCATTTTGGCCATTTTTCATCTTATTCAACAATCCTCATCCCCACTGCACACATCTGTTTACTGTAGTGTATATTTGTGGATTTATTTTAAGTTTAAGTGGATTTTCTATTTTAAGTTATCATCTCAGTCCATAATATGGCCCACGCACACTCACACCTACAGGCAATTTAGAGTGATCGATCAACCCAACATGTATAGGTTTGGACTGTGGGATGAAACCAGACTACCTGGAGGAAACTTTACTTTTTCTTTTTATGCTTAATAAAAAATGTATAGAAGACGAAGATGAATTATTTCAGATACTCTGTTATTGTTTCATGTGAGCGGGCAGTTGTCAAAGCGTTTCGCTGCTAGTTGTACTGTGTATGAATATGTACGTGACAAACTTTTTGATTTTATGCCCCTAGTGGTAGAAATGTGTATTCACGGGAGAACTAATTAGGAGGTGTACTAAGGCTTTTTCAACATAACTCAAGGAACATTACTGTCTGCTGTGCAAAATAAATAACGATCAACTGAAATCTTAAACTTTACTTCAGCACTGTACATGCTTCTTTGGCTACTGGGGACTTTTAAAGGGTTGTTGTAAACCAAACATGGACCAAATTCTTTTGAAATGTGAAAACAATTAAGTTTGCAGATGTTGGACATATCAAAAATATTCTTTGAATTTATCTCAGGACGTTGATTGAGAGTAATAAGCTAAACACGAAACTTAAATATACCTAAATGAAACCTTTTTTGCAATGTAAACTCTAACCTTAAATGACTTGCTCTCACCCTTTACAAATACGGAAGATCTTAAATAATATACTTTTAATAATTTATTGTGAACTTAAGCTTTAGTGTGGTAGTGACAAACACTTTTAAAAGTTTTTGTTACAATTTTGAAATTAAGTCTTATTTTAGCCACACCAATGTATTTTAGAGCAGGCAGTGAGACTGCATCCCTGTCTCCCATGGCCACATGTGCCTTTGCTCTCTCGTATTCTTGCTTGATGTCCTGCTGCCCCAGTTGCAGTCCAGTATTCAAGAATGCATGTACCAAGAACAGCTAAAGAAAGCTCATGGAAAAATATAAGGCAGAAAATAAACAGCGATGTCTTTTGTCATTCAGTAGAAATAATATTTAGATTAACATGTCTTTTCTTCGACTTACAGCCTGCCTCAGCTCAATGACAGCAGCAATAGCATGTTTCCATCTCCACTTATCTTGTTTTTACTGGGGTTGTTATGCTGCAGTAATTTTATTTAAAGAAGAAACTATGTAGAAGAACAGGTAATGCTCAAATATCACTGTTCCTATCATGTTGAGTGAGACTGGAGAACAAGTGTTAAGGGATGTTCTCTTCAGCTTATCTCACTAGTTTTCTATAGACTGGATGCTCATGGCAAATCCATGATTCTGTGTTCACTGAGACATTTATTCTTTTATTGTTTAATTTTGTGGTGTCCAACCGTGGCATACATTAAGCCTCCAACCTGAGGTGGTCAAGTTTTGGTTTTGTATGTGCTCATGCTTGATGGAGTCCATGATACAATGTGCCTGAACAAGTGATCTAGTGGCTTTTGAAGAAAAACAGCATCACACATCCACCACCATACTTCACAGTGGGGATCATAGTCCCACTGAAAGTTTCAGAAGCGTCTGGCAAACTGTAGTCGCTTAAGTTTATGGATTCTTGAAAGCAGAGGCTTTTTTGTTTTCTGGAATTCCACCCAAACATGTTGTCATGTAGGTGGAGTCTGATTGTCATTAGGAAGAAGTTTTTATTGCCAAAACTTAATGTAATGTCTACAATTTCCAGTTGTGATCCTTGGAGATTCTTTGGCCATTGAAATCATCCTTCTCACTGTATGTAGGGTCAGTATAGACTTATGTCCTCTTTAGCACTTTCATTTTTAATTATTGACTGTTTCACTATTTCCTGATTTCCTCACAGCTCAACAAATGTTGTAAAATATGATAAAAAAAAGAAATCACTGAGATTTTACTCCTAAGAATTTAGATTCTTATGGATTTGGTGTGTTTTTCCCCAACTTAAAATGTTTCCCTTCTTTGACAAGTTATATTTCGTCACTGTCCAATAAAAAAATGTATCTCCATTTTTGGCGATTTAAAAGTGCTCCAAAATAGCTTGGAAACAATTCTGGTTCCATTGACTTGCATTGAAAGTAAAGTAAGTTTTTGGTCTCTCCTGTAAAGTTGCAGTTTTGATGATACTTGTTTTTCACTGGAAAGCAACGAATTGTTCTATATTAAATATAATATTTCAAATGAAGGATCAAAAGGATAAGCAGTAAAGAAAGCTTTTTCCAGTGCATTTTGCTTATGTGTAGCAGTAGAATCACTATTTGTGAAGAACAAGCTGCTAAAGATTTCAGCATAAAATGCCTTCCTGCATCCTTGGCAGGAAACAGTTTGGGGACTTGGACTGGCAACAAGCGATAATTCAGTTGAATTGCAATGAAGTTTGGAAGCAATACAGTTTCTGATGCAATGCCGTTTGGTGAAAACTATTATCAGTGTCATTTTAGCACCTAGATTCTCCAGCTATTTTTCCCTCTCCATCTGAAAAAGCTTACAATCTTCCCAATTACTGCATCATCATTGTGTAAAGCCCAGTATTTCCATTTAGACCAATAGACATGCTCCAAAATGACTTTGGGAGAAAAAAATATCAGGTTACCATCACTTCCATTATTATTATTATTTTTTTCGTCTCCTGTAATGTAACCATTTAGGAGATTTGGAGATTTGCAGGTTTTGTTCTGACAGTGAAGATATCGTCGCTGTCCAATAAAAAAAACATGCATATCAATTTTTGTCGATTTCGAGTTTTCTACATTATTTGAACTCGCCAATAGTTGTTTACATTGTGTGAAAATTTCATGATGAATCAAACAATAGAAGCTCCAAAATAGCTTGGAAAACATTATGGTTCTATTAACTTACATTAAAAGTAATCTGTTTTTGGTCTCTCCTGTAAAGTTGCAAATTCTGAGATTCTTGTTTTTCATTGGACAGGGACAATGTTTTCTAAGCCAAGTGCTTTGTAAAGTAAAAGACACAAATCAGTCACTCTTGGCCACCGTATTTCCTACACCTTCTCATTGTCGGCCATATGGTCCAGCAGAGGTCCTGGCTGGCAGATAGCTGCCTCCATATGCCCCCGTCAGGCTCCTTGAAGACCACCTGCTGTCACCTCTCCGCTGTCTGCCCGTGGTGGCAGAAAATCTCCTTAGCACAAGCCCAGACGTCACCATCACGCAGGTATTCCCTTTTGCTGCTGCTACTGAGGAGCATGTTTCCTCAAGGAACCCAGTCAATGCAGATAATTAGCAGATATTTAAAGCAATGCTTTTTAACAGGCCTCAACTTACACAAGTGCATAATTGCTTTGTTTGATTTCAGCCCCAGGTTTAGAATGTGGTGCATCTCCCTTCCGTTTTTTATTTATTTATTTATTTATTTTCTAGCTGTGTAGGCTGTCGCTTGCCAACTTGCACAAATTACTGGTGACAGGCAAGGAACCAAATGCACCAAATGCGTTGGATTTCATCGGCTGTAACCAGCAAGCTATGAAAGTAAATCAGCACCAGTAGTTATCAGTAACAGATGGAGTAGTTTGCATGTGGTAAATCAAGTGATATTGTTTTGATATATGAAGCATTGCATTGCTTTAAGCTTTCTCCATCCTTTTTATTAAGTTTTCTAAGAGAGTTCTTTCAATTGCCAGTGATTTTTTGAGCAAGAGCTGCTGCTGAAGTCGAGTCCTTTGTCTTTCAAGGAGTCTAATCTAACAATGTCTCTTGAGCGGATACCATAATAGAATAGACATGGCATCACTTCCTAAACCCTGTATTATAATTTGCCCACTTAAATTAAGGGTGTACTCACACTGGGCTTAGATGCCTTGCACCAGGCTTAAGCATGATTGCACAACCCCCCCGCCACCACCAACCCCACGCTGGCTTGCGTTAACAGTAATTTTCCAGGCCTGGGCACGCTTACATCATCAATCCAAGGGTCTGTGTAGCGAGGATGTAAATGCAACACCTACACCCTGCGCCGGCCCCGCATGATATACAGTTGCAGTGCGTGGCCGTGCACCTACACTTGCCGTTGATGGCGTGGGTGGGGCTTTATTCAAACTGAATGAATTTGAAGGTAGATTGCAGGCGAGTGTGTGTAAGAGCTGTATCATATCATTACACAGATATACAGCAGCAGCAGCAGAAGAGCTACTATAAATGTGTTCACTTATGGAGCTTTGCACTTCTGCTCTAGTTCCATAGAACTTCTGAGTCATCCATAGCTCTGATGCTCTGATCTCATGTATGAAAGCGGTTGCTTTCTCACACAGTGAAGCATGGTGGTCCCTTTACTGCTATGTTTGTTCAATAGGACAATAGCAGCTTTTGTGTTGTTGTCTGTGGTTGGACCAGTTAGTGATCACACTACATATGTTCTGTGCCAGAGTCCAACTGAACCGTGCCCAGGCCCACCTCTTCAAGTGGGCCCAGGCATGGCATGGAGCAATCACACTAGGGGGGGTCACATGTGCTTAGCCATGGTACAAGGAGCACACTTTAATTTGTTTAAGATGCAATTAATCAATAGAGCTTTATTTGGCGCAATGCCAGAATAATCTTTTTTTTAAGACTGTGAATGCTGACGTCAAGAAGACTCCAAAGAAATATGCAAGTGAAAAGCTTTAGAAGGAAAAGCAGTAGCTGTTTCTGAAGTTCAGTCTTTAACAGTGTGTTAAATATATGCTCTTGTATTTGGGGTCCCATGTTGGCTCAGTAATCCATCCTCGGCTGGCTGCTCACCCACTATAGCAATGCTGATGTTTGCTTCAATGGTGATTGAATGTTTGGTTTAACGATGCTCTCTTCTAGTTTGGTAATGTGCTCTTCCACAAACAGATTTAAACTGATTTGCCACAGTGCCCCCTTGAGGCAGACCAATGCTGCATCTCTAATTAGTCAATAACACCAAAGACAGAACCTCGTAGATTGTAGACAAAGCAGTTAACCTGCGCTGCATGACAAGTTTACTTTTAGGTGCTGATTTTGAGACTTTTGGGCTCCAAGAGGGTAGTTAGGAGGTCTAAGACTCCTCAGGACCCCTGTTTTTGCACCTTGGTCTTTAGCTTTGAATACTCTAAGAGGCTCTAGCCATCAAATAATTATTTGATTGGATTTGGGCCCTTAAGATACATTGGAGTCGCCCTGTTTTGCATGTGCTAGCCTGCTGTGGCTAATGATGCTTGATTTTGATTCGCTAATGTTTTATTCAGTGCTACATAATCTTCACTGCTGAATGGAATCGCTATTTTGATTTTTAATGACAGTATATGACAATCAAGAGGTATTAGGCAAAGGTGATTTGACCATGCATCCTCTTACAGAAAATAAGTATACTTAAAGTTCATTTTATTAAGTATACTTTATGCAGTTACTATACTAATGTCATTGTTCTAGTAGGACACTTGTGTATGTACTATTTTAATACTTCTTCGGACTAAATTGGCTCACTTTCTAGTTTTTAAAAGTATACTTTTAAGCACACTTGTGTAAGAGTAGTAAACCAAGTATACAACGAGTTTACATCTTTTGTACTGCAACTACACTAAAAGTAAAGGGTTTACTGTTAGTTTACTAACTTGTATGCTTTCTTTAAGTGAATTTAACATAATACTTATAATTTACTGCTTATATTATTGTTGTACTTTAAAGTATATGACTAAGTTTAAGGGTTTTTTCTACTTAAAATAGAACTTAACAAGTCAAGTCAAGTTTTTTTGTATTGCGCTTTTTACAACGATGTTGTCACAAAGCAGCTTTACAGGAATTTTAAAAACATGAAAAACATGAAATCACAGCTGTTTATCCCTCTGTGAGCAAGCCAGAGGCAACAGTGGCAAGGAAAAAATCCCTCACCTGGAGGAAGAAACCTTGGGAGGAACCAGACTCACAAGGGGAGACCCATCCTCCTCAGGTCGAACAGTATTTACAGTTTAAACTAAAGCTGAGTCTGATGGTAGAAGCTTTAGAAGCTGTACGGGTGCTACATCAGGTGGATGATACAGTGATGCAGTCAAGGATGGAGCAAATGGCACAAATGGAGAGGAGAACTGGTTGGTGCCAAGTGACTGGGGGGCCCTGGTGGTCAGTCCTTTACAGTATTCGGTGGGCGGTTTTTTCCTCGGAAAGAGAAAAGAAAGAGTTAGTTCTGGTTGGGGTTAGTACAGAGACAGAGTTAGTTCTAGTTTGTGTTAGTACAGAGACAGAGGCTGGCGCTTGTTAAGCGTTACTACCGTACTTTAGGCCTCTCTACCTTTAGAGAGTTCCACGTCCTAAGTCAATAAACAAAACAAGAAGAACTAATGGGTGAAACGAGGAGTGCGCCACTAGACTGAGCAGGACACCCTCAAGACCTAACTTGGCCTTTGTTATTCACCCATCCGATCTCCCTCACGCTAACACGGTTAGGAGAACGAAGGGGTGTGGAATAAGTCAGTTAATCAATTTAGAGATACTCGCAGCAACTAAGTAGGTCAAGAAACAGGAGAAGAACTAACGGGTGAACAACATTTATGTACTCACCAGTGGACACACGTAAAATAAACAAGACACACTCAGATTAAGAAACATATTTGTATATTTATAAATCTTTGTAAATCAAATTTTAAATAAATATTGTACTGGATGTGTTTTTGTGCAGAAGAAGAAGAATACTTCTACTATCTCAATCAAAGGATTAAGTACACGTAAAGGCCAAAAATATTTACTGTTCTATACTTTATCAGTATAGCCCCAGCATACTTAAGTATAACTGTGTTTAGTATATTACTAAAAGCATACTCACTTCCTTTTAGTTTAAAAGAAGTAAACTAATGGTACACTTGAATAAACTTCTTTTTTGTAAGGGTCAGGCCTCAAATCAAGTGCATTGCACTATGTTGGTGGACTGCTGAGTGATGGTTATAAAGCATGTGCAATGGCCAAAAAATTCTGCCCTGATTCAGAGCACATGCCCTTTGCAGCCTGTATGATGGACAGAAAATAGAACATTATTTCTGTGCTTGCTTAATGCATTTGCACAACCTAAAGGGTATAATTCTATGTCAGCGCAGCCCATTTGCAAGGAACCTGATTTATACAGATGGAAGACAATAATAGTAATAACTCTTTGGCCTCTACGGCCATTAGGTTGCGTACATTCCGTTTGGACTTTTTTCCACTCTACTGTTGTTCTGTTGCTATTAAATAGTATTTTTGACAGGACTACAGGTGTGTGTGTGTGTGTGTGTGTGTGTGTGTGTGTGTGTGTGTACCTGTGTGAGTTTACTCAGAGCTGTTGCTCCCCTCTGCAAATCACTGGAAACTTTTTGGTTCCCTTTGGACAACTGACTAATTAGCAACCTCAGGAAAAAGCTGGCAGACAAACTAGCACTTCCGAATTTAGAACAGCATGAATTTTCAGGGAGTGTAATCCAGTTTGGAGCTGTGAATTGGACACTTACCCACATAGGATCTTTTCAAAACTACATCAATCATCATTTTGGCTTTCCACGCCCAGAATCTGACCAACCTCATTCTCTTTTGTCAGAAGAAATCCACATACAATACACTATCTCCAGAATTGTTCTTATTCATAGTTATTCTAATCGTTTGCCCTGCATGACTGTGGAAAACTAAATCACTCAATGAAATGTACATGCTTAAAAACTTAAGATGTAGGGTTAGAGCCAGGGCTCCAAAGGAAGCATCCTTGTAAATGTGATGTGTGAAAATGAGGATGTAAAGGTTCAACATTTAATTATATTTATTTATTTATTTATTTAAGTGTTTCTGCTTGTTGCCTCCTGCTGAGATTTGGAAGCTTATTTTGAACTGATACCGTTAATTATAATTTAGTAAAAAAAATAAAGTATAGTTTTGAGTACAGCAGGAAAGCTTATAAAGTTCATTAAACATAGGCCCCCACATCTGCATAACATCACTCTCCAATAAAAAACATGCGTCTTGTTTTTTTTTCATTTCATTTTTCTACATCATTTAATCACAACAGCTGTCGTTTACATTGTGTACAATTTCCATAATAAATGGACCAATAGAAATGCTGCAAAATCACATAATATTACTAATAATAATAATAATTCTGGTTCCACTGATTTACGTTGAAAGTAAAGACTGTTTTTGGTCTCTCCTGTAAAGTTATCCTATTTTGGATACTTGTTTTTAATTGGACCACGATGAGATCATTGTTGTCCGAATAAGAACTTGTATTCATATTGTCTCCAAAATGGTAACTATATGGGAGAGGCTAAAAATGCAAGTTAATGTTTTATTCTGTATATTTATATATTTTATACATTTAAGTGATTTTGGAGCATTTCTGACCCACATATAATGAATCTCTCATAAGATTTAAAGCTGCTGTATTCAAATGATAGTTTGGTGTGTGTGTGTGTGTGTGTGTGTGTGTGTGTGTGTGTGTGTTGGGGCTGGTTGGTTGTTTTTTTGTTTGTTTTGTCAGCGATGGTGTATAAAAAGTGGTTCCTCTATTCCAGATATCTTTAAATCCAATTTCATCTGGTAGGTATGAAACTGGGTTTGCATGCATGAGAACAACACTGGATTCCTTAAATAATGTTTCAATTTATGGTTCTTTTAAAGAAAATAATGTCTGCATGTGAAAAACTTATAAATGGTGTAACATTCCAATACTAATGAACCTAATACGTTTGCTGCTTTATTAGAAATTGTGTCTCACCACTGATTATTTTTTAAATATTTGTTTATTTATTTATTTTAAACTGCCTACAAAGGAGGCTGTGTATGTGTGTGTGCATGAATGTTCACATATGCTTGTAGTAAAATGTTATAGCATGTAGTTGTTTTAATATAACCCTGTGATTTAGACC
Organism: Megaleporinus macrocephalus; assembly: GCA_021613375.1. Lineage (NCBI taxonomy): Eukaryota > Metazoa > Chordata > Actinopteri > Characiformes > Anostomidae > Megaleporinus > Megaleporinus macrocephalus. Next base: position 10,892,432 of record CM038725.1, on the reverse strand, counting down.
TAGAATGAAACAAGCTATTTAAATGAAACTCCCCTTTTTTTTGCTGAGCTCATGAAAGATTTGAGCTCTGCTCACCCCCCCATTGTAAGCTCTGTTTACAATGAGGCACTGCAATGATCACACAGAGGAAACATTTTAAAATATACACAGACAGGAAAATGTAATGAACCACAGTGTAAATAAATTTAGTCATATTATTTACTTGTACTAATATTAATTGCTTGGCTAATGTTACCTATACTAGTTACTTGCTTTCGATCTTGACGTCAACGCAAATCAAATTACAGCTATTACACGCTGTGAACCTTTCAGTTCAAGAGGATCCACTTCAACCACCAAACAGTAATGAAATCGCACAGCATGGCTGCTACTTACAGGTTTTGTCAGAAATGCTTTTCTCTTCAGTGTTAAGCACTCAATTTAAAGTTGTCCTAGACTCTGTTATACATGTGGGAAATTAAGTTGTCTTCCTTCTTTTGTACATTTTCCACTCGACCCTATCCAGAGCTGCGGTTACACTTTGGTGCCTATAAAAGCTGCAGCGTTTAAGGTGGAACTGAACATTTGATTCAAAAGCTGGTAAATGTGAAGGTAGTTTTAGCCTTAAATGCAGGATTTGTATTTAAAGGAGGAACAACAGCGTTTGAAGTTCACAATGTCAGTTTATGTTTTGAGCTCATCTTATTCAACTATGTCAATGTAAATACAGGAATCTGTTCTACGGCACCTTTTAATAGAGCAGTGGCAGCTTTGCTTGTTCTCTTGTGCTCAGAGTGGGCCGTTCTCATAACCATGTTATGGTTCTATCCATCTACATTTTTATTTATTTATTTTTTTCCCCATACATCCCATATAGGAACCATTGAGGAATATTTGTTTCAGCAGAGTATTTTCCATTATGCATAATAGCATCTTTATAGTGTTTTTGAGGCATCTTTTTAGATCCAATTTTCTGTTTTTCATTTATTTTTTTGATTCACTGAATGCAAGATCTTCCCATCTCTGCTGACTGAACCCCCCTTCCCCCTCATACTGAATTGATACAACTAGGCCTCAAATGCCCTAATGCATGGAGTCACACTAACATGGGCATATTTACTTTGTTTTTCTCTCCACCTGCAGCACAGGGCTGTATATTCACCCACCCCTGAATGTGTCCATACTGCTTAAGATGTCCTGCTAATTTCTTACAGTGTAATATGTCCTTTTACTCCTCCTAATTCATTGCTTTGCTGTTGTTTTGATCTATCCTATTTGCATTCCCTAATTCTGCAATCATTTGCTCATGCTTTCTTCTTCCAAAGGAGCTCTGGAAGCCTAACAAAAACATTCACTTAAATTATGTTAATGAGTTTCCTTCAGATCTTCGGGCAAATGATTACTATTTTTCATTTTGTTTTGCTGCCGCAGTCAAGTTTCTTTTTCCTGCCCAGTTTTGCACACCGGGCTGGTGCTCTGCTCTTTAGAATTCTAATTAATGATAATAACAATCTGTAATGTTTACGCAAAATAATTAAATCAGCGCTCTCCTACATTTGACTCATTTGCAGTGCCTTTCAGATCGTACACAAGATGATGCTAAATGCTTTTGGTCTTTGTTTTTCATTCCTTTCTTATAATGGGATGAACAGCTGCAGCGTGCACCCTCCAATTTGATTTCAGTAGGTGGTATGGTTACATATCAGATGAAACCCCTATTATTAAGTTATTTTCAGAGGTTTTCAAAGTGGAAATAAGTTAAGTTTCCCTACGGGAAACACATTGTGCACGATATGTGGTTTATTTGAATGGAACATATTGAAAATAACAATAATAAAATAAAATTATGGCCTGTGCAAAGGTATGGTACTTTTGCTAGTTTGTAAAATGATGCTACCTGTCCAATTCATACTCCAAACAAATAGGGGGCAACATATCACTAGAAAGTTGTGGTGTCAACACAACACAAGAAATAAGGGAATGCATAATCTCTCCTGTTTCAGCTCACACCCACTTTACATAAAGACTCACTCAGAGACTGCCTCAGTCAGAGACTGCCCCTACCTTGGTAACGCCTTGGTATGCCCCCGGAAGAGCTAGAGGAGGTGGCTGGGGAGATGGATGTCTGGGTTTCTTTGCTTAGACTCCTACCCCTACAGCTCGGATACCTGGAAACGCAGTAGATGATGGATGGATGGAGAGTCTCTCACACACTCCAGGTCACATCCTCATAAAGTGTATTGGCCACAAACGCTCAGTTACAAACTTGGTGAGCTTTACGACAGTCTTTCAGAAACTCAGATGATGTTTATGGCACATCCTATATTTTACAACAGCTCAATTTGTTCTGGATCCTGATGTCCAGTAGATAATGATGAGTCTGTAACACAGGGTATTTAGTGTGTTTGTCAGTATCTAGAGACACTGCATGCTGGAACAGAACGCTCAGTGAACCATCATTACCTTCCAGACTGGTCTCCTCTCCTCAGTTGATGCCAAGAGAAGCTATTACAAGTGACTGGGTTGTATTTAACATCTGGGTAAAGCTCATTCTAGCAGTAGCATGGCTTCCTTTGACGTTTACAGGGAGGAAAGAATATATATATATTTTTTTATTTATGTAGGAAAAAAACAATTCTTGTAAATGTGTGTGATGTTCTTAAATTTAGAAAACTTGCATTTATAATATTTTTAGACTTTAACAATAACCAGTCTTGCTTACTTACCAAATTTAACACTTGCCAAACTGTTGTTAAAAGCATGTTACTATGTTACTGCTACTACTACACCTACTAGTGTGCGCTGTGGCTTCAGTATCTACTGTTGCAGAAGAATTACAGCCATCCCTTGATTCACTAAACATAGCAGTTATGCTCAAAATTCTAAAATTCCCCAAAGACCTTGATGCACTCGGTGAAATTAAGCATGGATTTTATAATATCACTTGGTTTCCAAACACATTTGGCACCGAACTGCATCAGTTCTGAGTTTGTTCTCTGAAGAGGACGCGTTAACTTTATTTTCACTCTCTCAGAGAGCAAAATACTGGCGGAATATTATTTTAATGAAGCATCTACCAAGATGGATAACATCTCACAGCCATCCTTTGATGCTTTGCACATAGCAATAAAGCTTAAAATGATCAAATTCCCAAAAGGCGATGATGCAGCCAGTGAACGAAAGAACTCTAGCTCAACCTTTCAGCTCGCTTCTTACCTGCCAAAAAAATGAACATATGTTTCAGCACAGAATGTTAATATAATTACTTATTTTCTTGAGTTTATAATGTTATTAATATATTATCATGCTTCCTCAACATGATCCCTTATGTTAAGTGTGTGTGTGTGTGTGTGTATATATATATATATATATATATATATATATATATATATATATATATATATATATATATATATATATATATATATATATATATATTCTCTTGTTTCAAATTCACTCTGCTGACTATTTTTTGGACTTGAGACAAAACAACGAATAAATAAATATATAAATATTTATATTTTTTATCTTTGTCATAAGTCAAAATAAAAGTCAGCTGAGTGAATATGAAATGAGATAATAAACATATTTTTCTTCTACCTGGATCTTCATACAAAGAGCTCATGAGTTAAACATGTGGTCATTTGTTAATTATGATGTTGCGTCTGTGTTTGCTTGCATTCTTAGATGACTTCCTAAGTTGGACCAGCACAAAGTACCAGCACATCAGGTGTATTTAATTAGAATTCAGTATGGTCCAGTTAAGAGATTTTCTCAGGCCAAGATCCGGACAGTCATCATTTCTAACTTGTGTTATGATTCAGTGGTGTATGTTGTTTACTGAAGTAGCCTAGTATCAGCATCTTATACCATCAGCTACTGAAACACCAACACCTCACACATACCATTCAGTATATTTACGTATTTATATAGTATATTTAGTATATTTAATTATTTATAAACTTCAAATGAATGTTTTTCCTCACTTCATATAAAAACAAGGACTACATAAAAAGCAATGTGTTTGGAAAAAAAATTGTATCTTAAAGTGTTTATTTACAGAGAAAGTAAATAAAATGTGTGTCAATTTCACAAATTGACATGTTGGTTGTACAGAGCGGTATTCTCTAAAACTAGACGAGCAGGTCCATTCCATAACCGTTCCTGTTAAACACTCAGTTTTACTGTGAACTTTTCTGTTTTTAGAGCTCGTTATTCTTTCTTTTTTTCTGCTACCCCTGCATCTTGCTTTGTACCTCGCCTGTGTGCATGCCACACTCCCGAATCTGCACAGATCTGATTGGCTTAGGTGATCATACAACACGTAATTGGTCTGTGAGGTTACTGTGCCGCAAAGCCCATATACCGTAAAGACTAGAAAGTTCTGTTGCTTAAAATAAACTCAGTCCGATTAAATCATTCGCAACAGTTTATCTCTTTGGTTCCCCATTGGACAACGTCTGTGTCCAGCCTATTAGTGACCTCAGCAGTAGATTGTCTGTTATTAGTGCCTCACTTAGTATATCTGTTCCTGTATGCCCTAAAGCTTGTACACTGCACTGTACCCCCAAACTTTACTGCAGTAATAGCCTCTACTATTTTGGGAGGGATTTACACTAGCTGCTAGAACATTGCTGTAGAACATTTTGGTTGTATTAAGACACAGAGGCATTAGTGAGGTCAAGTGCTGACCTTGGATGATTAGTTCTGAATCATAAACGCCAATTTGACTCATCCTGAAGGTACTGGATGGTGTTTCCTGACTCCAGAGAACCCAGTTCCACGGCTTTCCATCTGAAAAAGTGAAAAAAGTGGTGTTCATGTGTGACTCCTCCAAAGCATCCCATCCTATAGGCAATGTCATTCCTAAACCATCCCATCCTGTGGGCAATGTCATTCTAGCGATGTGCACAACTGAACACCTGTGTCAGCAGGTGCACCTTAAAATAGCTAATGTACCAATAAGACGAGTCTGTTAGAAATTCAGCCTTCAGGAATTAGAAGTTAGGAGACCTTCAGCGTAGACTTGAGTTTATTGACTCACACGGGAATATGTGGGTACAGCTCAGTTGATTGTCTGTTGCTGGTTCAGTCTCTTGAAGTCCAACCCATCTCTGATGTAGTCCAACTCACTAACTCCAGTTTAAGTAGGAGTCAGAAAAGGCTCAAATGTGAGGAGGGAGTTTGGGTTGTCAACATTAAGGGTGGTTGGTATGTTGCCACCTGGGGGTGATTGGTATCACCTTAACGATAGGAGACAAATGGTCATTTAAATACAAACAAAGGATGGGGGGTGATCAACTCTCTGCAGAGAGAGGGTAGTATTAGAGTCCATTTGGTAGTTCTCCACAAACAAAGTACATATGATGATGATTTCTCTCAAGTCCTAAACCTTCTAATACTAATTATCTAATATATTCCTTTAAAATGCTAGTAATGTCCCATGTAAAATAAAAAAAAAACTTACGGAGAGCAGTGTGAAGCCTAAAACAACAATCCAATGTCATAGAAAGTGGCAGTCATGAAAGACAATGTGGTGCATGTACTTACTTTTGACAGCTCGAACTCCTGAATGCCTCTGAGAGTCGTGTAATTACTGTAAACAAGATCCAAAATTGCTTTCAAAACGTCCTCTGACAGCTGAGCTTTTGCCGCTCATCATGAAAGCTTCATCCGTCTCCGGTTCCCCTCACATGTTAATCAGCTTCACTTTCTCTGGAGGAGAGATGGACTGATGAGGAGTACGAGCATGGCATCATCATACGGTAATTTCTCAGGTCCCTGTACATCGGGCGTTCATTATGCTCCAAAGAGTCGATAAACGAGAGAGAAAGTCAATACCGGCCCCAGACGAGGCAGACAGTTTGAGGCGCAGCCATTTGATGGAGCGTCAGAAGCAGACAGACAGCATTTAAAGACTTGCACTGTGTGTCAAAGTGTTTATGCACCTTTTAATTACTGAATTTTGCTCCTAATTACTTGATTCAGTGCATCAGTTGGTGACAGCGGCATATGATGGCAAAGAAGAGCACTGCCAATAGATTAGGAGGTTCTGGAGCAGCTGCCATGAGTTCGCTATGCCCAATGCCAAGCCTTGGCTACATAGCATATAAAGACCCCCAACTCTAGGCTTGTCGAGCAGTCCATTTCTCTGGAGTCATTGCGTGTAATGACATTTGAGATCCATCATAGGCAGCTGACCTCACAAATGCTGTATTGGCTAAAGGCAATCAAAGCCTCACAGCAATGTTCCAACTTCTACTGTAACTGTACGCTCTCTACTTCTCTGAGGAGTAGAGTCTATCACTGTGGTAAAGTCAGACAAACTCCCAATTAATACCCTTAAATTCAGAGGAAATGCTGAGGAAGCAGATGCCTACAGACCTTTGGAGATAAAATATATTTCTCATTATGAAGTAGTTGCAGGAATATTACAAGTTTAAACCTGTTTTCAGTCATTTTTATTATGTGCGTTTTTATGCTTATTATGTGAAATAGCAAATACATTTCTGGCAGCACAGTAAGACATTTACAAACATCTAGAAATAGTTTGAGCCATTGTAGAATATTATGATTCTATCACTTTAAATTAGTATGAAAATGTCAAAAAAATAAAATAAAGCGAATACTTACAATATTCAGTCTCTTAATGAGGAAGCTAGATAAAATGTCTACATTTTCTGTGTGCGCAAATCAAATATTTGATTATTATTGGTGTTGGTGGTGGTGTTGCGATTGGTGGTTTGTTTATTGTTGTGTAAGATTTTTGGGTTTGTAAGGGGTTAAACTTTCTGGCTTAAAGGTAGAGTTTTAATCACTTAGGTGTGACAGCCATTCATTTAAAAACAGACTACATCTGAGTTCATATGCTGAAATTTAGGTATTATATACAAATGTACTGATTCACAATGCTGTTGCTACATGACCAGCTTAAACCTTTTCTCAATGCTCAACATCAAACGGTGCACTCATGTTTAATCAAGACTTTTCTTGGTTTTGTCTTGAGTACTCTATTGTTTTTAAAATATCTGTACTTTTTTTTATTTTTTTATTATATATATATATAATATATATATATTTTTTTTTTTTTTTTTTTTTTTTTTTTTATTTTAACTCCGGGTGGCACAGTGGCTTGTGCTGTTGCCTTGCAGCAAGATGTGCCTGGGTTTGATTCTTGTGGCATTTGCATGTTCTCCCCTGGTTCTGCGTCAGTTTCCTTTAGGTCCTCTGGTTTCCTCTCATGGTCCAGGCATGCAGTCAGGAGAACTAGAGTCTGTATGTCTGTGTCGGTCTGTCTGCCTTGTAATTGACTGGCGGCCTGTCCAGGGCCTTCTGCCCTATGAGCACTGGAAAAGGCTTCTGCCTTAAAATGCACTGCTACTGCTGCTACTCTGCTGGGACTCTTAACGGTTTTCTTTCTTTTTCTCTACATTGCATATAGTAGTAAATCTTAGTCTCTTTGTATGGTTTTTGTGCTTGTTTTGCTATGCGGTTGTTGACAAGGGGAATGCTTTATTGCATAGAGGGGCTGTTACTTTTGAGGGGAGGCTGTAGATTTACATCATGGTGTTCTTATAAACCATGGAATGCATGTGGGATTTGGCAGGGTTTTTTTTTTTTTTTGCTGTCAGGACTCTGTAAATGACTGCTAATGGGGAAATGAGCGAAAAGACTAGATTTGGAACATTTACTTAGATACTACACTTCCATAGTACACACTCTGTCCGCTGATGGTGTGTTTTTGTTCCATGAGGTCCCTGTATACAAGATAGGGGGTGTCTTTTTAAATAAAACACTTCTGGATTTGAACTGATGGATGCAGGAGTGGGGTAAATAGTAGTAAATTTGGTAGAGGAGCAACCCAGAGGAGCAACCCAATCCTTCTTCAAAGAGTTTTATCCTCTTATTGTGTCTTTATTTAACTTCCCTTTTGAGCTTACTCTTCTCAACACTTGAGCTCTGTGGCTACAGAGTCAGCACTTACAGCCTTAAACACTTTCATGCTGGGTAACTGCGACATTGCAGCTTCTGGCCTAGGGACCCTAACTAGCCAATCTCTAAACCTCCTGTAGACAATTTTGCTTTGTGACTGTGTTCATAACTGTATCTCTATGTTAATGTTACTGTCTGGATTTGTTTAAACTGACTACACTGCTTGTCTCTCTGTCGTCCTAGTTAAGCCATTCTAATGCATGTGATAAGTTGTGTGCAACACAATTTCCACACAACTTGACAGCTATGAGAAATCAAGTCAAATAACAGTCAAGCCCCACTTGCTGCACTAGTTAGATTACTGTCACACCCCCTAACCTTTATAGTTCACACCACTCTTCCCTCATCACTGGCCGGCTCTGTCGAGTCTAGGAGCTAAAGCTGCATCTCGACCGTAATACTACACAGTAATGACAATGTGTTAATCCTAATAGTATGTGTTCGGCAGGCTAGCACACAAGATATAAACATACTATATTGTTTCTTGCTAAAAGTGAGGAAAAACTGTTGCTATGACAACGCACAACATACCAAACTGATCAAAATGCTGCTTTGGTGGAGGTTTTAGTACCAAGTGCTAACAAATAAATGTATTAAGTAGAGTATATTCATTTTTTACAGGCTGCTTTGATAGTTAAGTTGATCACAAATTTTTACAACATCTCTGATTTCATCACCACCGTAGATGACATCGGCATCTAACATTTAAAAAAAAATACTAATAAAAAATAAATAATAAATCCAGATGTGTGAAGCTCCTCCTTATCTGTTTTCCTGTTGCATTGTAGGACAATAGTGTCCTTCATTACTATACTGAAAAATCCAGAATGCATTTTAAGTATACTCAATTTTGACACTTGTAACTGTGATACATACTCAAAAACTACTTAGTACTAATATTATCTTACAGAGCAAGATCACGTGATTCCTTCCCCCAGGGCTGTTGCCAGAACTGTTGGGATGGGCAGGCAATTTGGATGAATCAGTGTTTTATTGTAATATTAACCACCTCTCTTCAGACCATCCAGAGTTAATTAAATTCAGAAATAACCAAAACGATACACCTACTGCAATGCTTGCAATTTTAACCAACTGACATTCAGCTAATAGGGAATAAACAAATACACACGTTGGCATACGCTGGTGTCTCAATTCACATGCTACACATTTCCTGAGTATTGTTTGCACCTCATTTCTTGTCTTTGGGTAAGTCACACTTTGTCTCTGCAAAATACTGCGGCAAGTGTACAGAGTGCTAGTTACCTGTTTATTTTTTTTATGTATTTACCTGCTTTGTGTTTTTTCAACCCTGTGGTGTGACACAAACTCTGATTTTCATTGGCTTGTTTCTGTATTACACTAACTTTCAACTGAGAGGAGTTAGGCTAGTCTATTAGGCAATGACTAGTTATTGAAACATTACGATTATGGCCCTATCCTTCTTGGTATTAAGCTATTTAACTGTTACCTGTCATTTATTAATAGGATCATTCTATCAAACAGTCGAATGAGTTGAAAACTTATTTTGAGCTTTTAACTGACTTGGACTTTAGACCATAATCTTTTTGCTTTGAGTGACTCTGTATATTTTAATTAGGCTTATTTAAATAAATTAACATTACAGTTTACACTCCTGAAGCAACCATAACACTACCACGTCATTAGTGTTACTGATTTTTAGACTCCGACCACACAATAAACTATACCCCCCCACACTTGAACTAGTAAAATCAATAGTTTTAAAGAATGCCATTTGCTGTGATCATGTGTTGCTTGTTAAATTATGCAACTCAAATGCAATTTAGGGTTAGAGGTTTTGGCTGTAAATATTAAAACCAGGTCTATATTCACAGTAATTTAGGTATGAAATCAGTAGCCCCCTCCTGTAGTGGTACTGCCCTGCTTTGCTGCTTTGTAAACAATCAGCTAATGAGTCTCGTAAAGTGGGAAGAGATTAGCCTGTTCAAATTTGGCACTGGATGATCTGCAGCTGGTTGATAAAATCACCTTTCTCTGCCTTCTGACCTCCCGTGAACTCCCTGATTAGCCCTGGTGCTAAAGCATTGTCCACACTCAGCCAAGAGAACCTAATTCCAGCTCGTGGAGGTGAACCTCAGCCTGGTTACGTGCCCCTTTTTCTTTTTCAGGATCGGCCCCGTGCAGCACTATATTACCTTCCGCACGTTAGAACCCATTTGAGACGAAACGCTTTCACTTAAAACCACTGGCGTGTGTACAGCTGCTAAGGGGACACATGCTGGGTTTGTGATTTCCGCCGACTGTTGGTGTTCTCCTCCTCAGAAACAGACATCTGCCACATCCCAGATACAATTGTAAACGCTCTCAGGTGTGAAATTTGCATTCATTTTCAATTTGCTCTTTTATTGACTGCAGAAAGAGGTCTCTGCTGTCAGCTGACGTGGGGTGCATCAAGCCAGGTTGACTTAACCTCGATTTCTGAGTTTGGGAAATGGGAACAAAATGTTATAGCTGTAATGTGGAGATAAAAAAAAAAAAAAAACACAATTCAATTTGAAATCATAAGGAGTTTCTTTTTATGAGTTTGACATTTCTGTAGGTGGTATAACGTGCTGGCAATGAAATAAGCACTGATAACTTTTTTAAAACTATTTTTAACCACAGGTAATGAATTGACCTATCCATACTACGCCCACTTATACATTATTTTATAGCAACTGTTGCTAGGTTTGAGCTGTTTTGGTCAAATAAAGATATTTTTGCTATTCATTTCAAACAAGCCCACTGCCTATGTGATAGTATGTGATTTATTTGTATACCCCAAGTCATGTAATTGTCTAGAATAACTGAATTAGACCTATATTAGTGTTTATGATGCACTACAGTGATGTGTGTCTGATTACCTTGACATTTCCCTGGGTCAGTCTTCAGACACTGCATGTGCGCCATCTAAAGAGCACCTCCGCTGGTTCAGAATGTTTCCTGGTCCTGGTATTATCACAGCCTTTGCTTGAATTCTCTCAAACATGCCATTTCTAAGTCTTAAGTGAACACCGTTGTATTACCCTTGACCTGCTGGAATGATCTAATGAAACTCGAGTTGCCATCCTACCAATAATGATCTCCTTCTAGCATCACCGCGGTAGGTAAGGTTTTGCTTCTGTCTCATTTCATTTATTTTATTACACATACAAAGACAAACCCGCACGCAGCCTCTGATGTAACCTTGCTCCCTCTTGCTTGCCATCTCAGCTCTTTTCGCACTGCAAGGTTGATGATGTAAGCCATTATACACGACTCTGAAACTGAAAATAATGGCCTGTTTTGGATTGCTGAGCAGGAACAGCCTGAAGATTTTCGAGATAAGAGAGTTTCCTGTTGGACCATTCGCTTAAGACATAAATATTAAAATTTCTTAAGCTAAGTTTTTTCTTTATTTTAAAAAAGGAGTATGTTTGCAGCATTTGTCAAATGCTTTTATTTAAAGGGAATTACTGCAAAGGCAGTCTTAGGATTTTTTACTGGTGTAGCATATTGTTGCTGTCCAAAGAAAACCTTACAGGAGAGGACAAAAACATTCATTTTTGATATAAGTCAAAGTCTAAAGTGGTACCACAAATTCCTCCATTGCATTATTCCTAATTCATTTCATGTTAACAAAAGACTAAATAAAAGTGTCTCCAAAATTGCAACTTAACAGGAGAGACCAAAAACATACTTTACTTTCAATGCAAGTCAATGGAACCAGAATTTTTTCCAAGCTATTTTGGAGCATTTCTATTGGTCCATTCCTTATGAGATTCATGTTTTTTTCTTTGGACAGTAATGTTATGGTGCCTAAGCTGAGGATCGAATCCCAGCCTTAAGAATAAAAGGCTGAGATGTTGCCCACTACACCAAACCAATCACCATTCTAAAGCACCATATCTTCGCTGTCCAATGAAAAACATGTCTCCATTTTTGTCGATTTTGGGTTTTCTGCTTCATTTGAGCATGTCTATGGTCATTTACATTGTGTAAAAATTCCATGATGGATAGACCAATAGAAGTGCTCCAAAATAGCTTGGAAAATATTCTGATTCCATTGACTTGCATTGAAAGTAAAGTATGTTTTTGGTCTCTACTGTAAAGTTGCAATTTTAGAGACACTATGTTATTTTATTTAGTCTTTTTTTAATTTGAACTGAATTAGGAATAGTGCAATAGAGGAACTTGTGGTACCACTTTAGAATGAGACGACGCTTACATGGTGTTTATAAATGGTTTGAAATGTGCTTTTTAATATTTTAGTTATACTATTAATTAGTTAAATTATTCATTATAGCGCAATTTCCATTAACATTTATTGTAAACGGCCTGTCAATGAGTTAGAGCAGAATCTGAAGTAACCGAACGACTATATGGTGTGACATACCACACCCGCAACTTACTAACATTCTGTCTTAAGCCAGTTTCTTTTTATAATGTTGATATCTCTGTAGGTGGTATAATGTGGTGGCCATAATATAAGCACTGATAACTTTGAGACAAGTATTTGTAACCTCAGGTAATAAATTGAGCTGTCCATACTACACCCTTGGCCAACATATCAGACCTGAACTTGAAAGTAAAGATGGTTTTTGTCCTCTACTGCAAAGATGCGATGATCTATAATTTAATTGTAAGTATATAGAACCTGATTTTTATCCAAGTGATTTTGGAGCATTGCTATTGGTCCAATAATGATTTTTAAAGCAATTTAAACAGCAGCTGCTCTACTTTTGTAGTTCTACATCAACAGACCGTAGTCCATTTGATTCAGTGTTATTCCTCTTTCACCCTGTTCCTCAGTGATGACCCCTACAGGGTATTATTTGGGTGGTGCATCATTCTCAGCATTGCAGTGACACTGACGTGGTGGTGGTGATGGTGTGTTTAGTGTTTAAAACCTTCAACAGCACTGTGCTATCTGTGCCAGCACATCACACACTGTGTCCCCTTACTCTATTAGACACACCTACCTTGCTGGTCCACCCTGTAGATGTTAAGTCAGCCATGATGGCTCATCTGTTGCTGCACAGTTTGGGCTCCTCTAGTCATAAATCAGGGCCCATAAGACGTGAGCGTTGTCTGGATAGTTTTGATTGGTGGACTGTCCTGTTCTCATTCCAGCAGTGACACAGAAGTGTTTAAAACCTCCAGAAGTTCTGCTATATCTGCCTTATCTCAACTCACACCAGCACAACATCAACACACTACCATCAATGTCAGTGTCCTTGCAGTGCCAAGAATGATCCACCATCCAAATAGTACCTGCTCTGTGGGGGTCCTTACTGTTAAACAGGGCAACAGAGTATACAGAGAATCAGATGGATTACAGTCTGTAAGTGTACAATTACAAAGTGTTCCTATATGTTAAGTAAAGCTGATACAATAGACAATGAGTGTAGATACAAGGAGGCGTACCTAATGAGAGAGAGAGAGAATTTGCATTGAAAATGCCATAGCCCCCTCCATGAACTCCATTCCATGTCTGTTTTCTTCAATTGCTCCTAAGAAGCTCTTAAATTCCACAAAAAAACCCTCGGCTGACGTCCGAAATACCACAGAGGTACAGGTTGCTAGCAAAGCCTTAACAAACAGGCAGGGAAAGACATGTTTACTGCGCTCATTTCTGCCTTTCAGAGGACCGTAATTCTGCACTTGAAGGCTGCTTAAAGTACAGCCAGGCTGAGCTAATGGGTATTTCTGAAACTCTTTTCTGCAAGTAGATTGCATTCATCCTAGTAGCTTATTTATTTATTTATTATATTTATTTTTGGATGGATGCATTTTGAAGAAATGTTTTTTTTTCCTGATAACATGTATAAATTTATGAAGGAAGAAGGAAAGTTGACTGATGGCACTAAAACGAACAAAGTGTTTGCAAGGTGACATAAACTGTATTCAAGCTTGATTTGTATACCATAGAAGGTTGTGTGGTTAGGTTTAAGAGGATGACCCATATGTATAAAGTATATGTAGCCATGAGAGGCAATGTATTACTGTGATAGTATCACAGGAACGAGTGTTCTAAATACCCATCACCTTGATAAAATAACAATAAGAGTAGCTTAGCGCTTTTAGAAAACAGCAGCCAACATCAATTATAATAGCTTGATTATGTCATGCCGTTACTACCAACCCTGGTCTCAGCGTTTCCCTTTAGTGAAAAGGAAGCTCACAGCTACCCACCATGCTATATGAAGTTGTTGGAGGTACACACAGCGTCTGAGTCAGTATTTTCATAATGAATGAACAAAAAAACTTATGTATGTGCACACACACATATATACATATGTTATTGTGTGTGTGTATGTATGGTATCTTTGGCACATACATACATATATATATATATATATATATGTATATAGACATATATATAGATAGGTAGATAGAAAATGGCAACATGCATACATAACTCATAGCATTTTAAAGAATGTTTAATACATCATATAGAAATTTAACATGCAAAGCAACATTCATATGTGATTCATAACTTTTTTTTTAAAGAGAACCTCATACACCACATAGTAAAGTGACTTACAACTGCAAGTCCACTATTATTGCAGCATGAACAGGAAAAGGGATTAAGTCAATAAACACCACAAGATAGAAGATCCTTTTTTATTGGCAAGACAAACGTCCCCTGACACCGAGCAGGCACCCGTAAAATCCGGTGTTCAAATTCTAATCAGGAGTCAACAAACCCCTTGCTTGCACACGAGCGTGTGTCCACTACACTCTACAGTTCTTTGCTAAAATGAAAATGAAAACAACCCACTGTTACAACCTTATTACTCCTGAATAACTTTTGTTTTATACTTGCATCAACATTGTTTTATTTGTATTTTTTTTTACATTTTTTTTTAGGGAATGCAAACAACCCTTTTAGCATCTTAATGGTACGCTTACTGTTAAACCTTGGAAGAAGCAGAACGGATGTAAATGTCATAAGTGCTGAAAATTAATGAGGTTTGTTTCAGATTATTCACAGACTGGTATGGAACTGGACAAGCTTGTCATTTGTATACAGTAATATACTGTAGAGGAGAGAAAATATTTTGGATATTGAACCAAATTCTGAATTATCCACCAAAGTAGTTTAATAATCACGTATAATAACATCCCATTATGAAAAGCAAGCATTGCATGTTATATTTCTATACCATTTTTGATTATTGGAAATAATTGTATAGTCATTACTTTAATAAAGCTGCACTAATAAGCTACTAATGTAGATATTAAGTGTTATTTTTCCTTATTTTTTAATTCAGTCAATAGTCACAGCTAATAAATGAGGCAATTATTCACATAAACAATTATGGTTTATTAATTATTTTAACTTGCTATTATGTTCTGTATGAATGATGTATTTTTGAAGATCTTCATAAAAATCATAAAAAAAATATGGCTTTGTATTTTTAATTGAATTTACTGTTTATAGTATGTTTAACATCAAGTCTTTAAGAGTTATTTGCTTTGACTTTTCTTTTTAAATTTCACTGCTGCTACACTTTGTTCATTATAATTTTCACCCACAACTTAATATCATATCATCCCTGTCCAGAGAAAAACCTCTCCATTTTTATTGATTTTTATTTTTCTACGCCATTTGAACACAACAGCTGCCATTATTACTTTCTAAACATTTCATGATAAATGGACCAACAGCCAGCTCAAAAACAGCCAGCAAAAAAAAATCTGGTTCCATTGACTTGCGTTGAAAGTGAATACATTTTTGTCCTCTCCTTTTTCATTGGACAGCGACAATATCTATCATGTCTTTAGGATGATGTGATGTTGCTGGGGTTTAAACCATTTGCTCCCCTGTTTAATCACAGTAAGGCTGTTATCTAAGGCTGATAAACTGCTTGATATTCATTTATCTGAACAAAAATATTCTAAATATTATCTAAGCAGAGACCGTGTGCTCTCCCTTTGAGCATGAGGGACTATTTGAACAGAGGATTATGCCAGTCTGAGTAAATCTTTCTCTTGCCTCTAAATCTGCCTCTTTTTTTATTGTGCACGTAAATTTGTGGGATTTCACAGCTTGGAGTGGGACAGCAGTTTAACTGCCCGGTCCTCCCATGGGTCATGAGTTTTCCAAGCCTTTAAAATGCTTTTCAGAGCAGCTGCAATTAATTTACAAGTCGACTGAAAATTTGGTTCTGTTTTAAAGTCTTAAAACTTAATTCTCACCCTTTTGAGGTTGATGACTAAAGTTCTTATCATGCCTGATCTAAAGAGGAACTGCTTTGCTTTGGCCAACTTTTTTTTGGCTGTTTCGGTCCACAGAGTTCTAATAAACAGGAAAATTCCCGAATGGCAAAATATTGCTTTGCTCAAAATAAAAGTAGAGTGGCACAATTATGGTTCATGAAAATGAAAAACATGTTCTTACTTGGTTTTAGAGCACTGAGACTTCATGAGACTATGGCTTTGGTGGAACTCTTTGTGCTTGCCAAGTGTTCTCACCATACATTCCAGCCCTTTCACCTTGTTTTTCATTGAAGTGAGCTGGAGCCTCTGCAGGATGTTATGCTTTGCTGATAGTAAAGCTGTTGGGAATAACAAACCTGCTGTAAACCAAACAGAATGCATGATTTTACTGGGATTTAATATCTTAATTTATCAGAGAAAACTTACCGTACAATAACTGATGGTAGCTCATCTGTTACAAAATCTGTTGGCCCACTTTATGCCTTTCATCGATGTTAAGGGACCACCACAGGACCGCCACAGCCCTGATATTTGAGCATTGCTGGGTTTTAAACAGTCCAGCAAATCATCAGTTGTTGTGTGATGGATATCTAGACTGATAACTATAGCCTTTCACTCTACACCAATAAGATCTACCAACAAATTACATGGAGTTCAAAATCCCAACATTGGTGTTGCTGTTCCTGATACACTCATGAAAGTGTCATACAAAACAGCATGTCAGTACCACTGCTGTGCTGAGAATGGACCCCCACTGACTGGTTCCATGTTATTCAGCACTTACTGGAAACCTTTTTGTAGGCATTAGTTGTATTTTAGTGTCCTGCAGTCACTGTAGCCATGGGCAGCATTACAATAGACTGTGCAAGCTAAAATAAACATACTTTTATGATAACTTGGCTAGTGTGGGCGAACACTATATTCCTTTGGATCTGGCTTTGGTACGTTAGGTCGTCTTTCATCTGCAACCTTGTTCTTACCCTTGTGGAATCTTCACCTCATGGTTACTCTGAGGAAAACCAATTAACGTGGGCTTAAACCAGGACTTTTTCAGGAAAGTTGCTGAACTAGGTAGCGTCACGTAATGCTACGAAACCTTTGGTTTCCAGGCAGGCAAGAAACACCCAACAACAACAGGAGTCTTGTTTCAAATGCTGCATGTGAGAATGACAACCTTCATCTCTGTGACATACAGTGGGCGGAGTCTCTCCCTGACAACCAGCTATACAAACCCCCTACTAACAGCCAGTCAGCAATCTGCTCGCTGTATATTTAGATTTGTGGGTCCAGCAGTGATCCTAATGCAATGAATGGGATGGGATTGTGGGAGAAAATACAAGTTTGGTGGGAGATCAAGACTGAATTGTGGGAATCTTCCGGCCAATGCAGGAGGGTTGACGGGCCAGCTACAACTATTGTTTAGTCAGCTGCCTATGGGTTTGCATGTCATCTGTATTTTCATGTAGCATTAACATGTCTAACAAACAATAATTCCCCTTAACATTACCATGAGACATAAAACAAACATGCTTGACAAGCATTATTATAATGTTTTGAGAGGAATAAAACTTTAAGCTAGCTGTCCAGAGATCTCCTGTTAAGAAAGTAATTAGGTAGTGTTTCTTGACCTACCTTACATCAACACTACTAAAGGTGGCTCAAACGCCCATGAAACTGAAGCCGCTGTTGTAAAGTCTAACTAGATAAAAATACTGCATTAACAGTTCTGTGCTATATTTGTTGTATATTAGTCATTTTTATAAAGAGGTATTTCGGTGTGTCGTGGGATAAGACAGAAGGCACTGCTGCTCTGCTTGACCTCTAAGTACTTTGTTGACATCAGTCAAGCATACTGTTGTAACTTTGCTGTTGCCATCAAAATGAAGAGGAAGACCAGTTCAGAAAAAAGCTTTTATTCTTAGAACTGCAATACCAACGTTCTCTGAGCTTCTAAGCCCTGGTCTCACTCCACTGCATTCTTTTATAGGCTCGCCTTCCTGCTCCTTCTGACCCTTGTACACCTGGCCAAGTCGTTATCTCCTGGGTTTGGGTCTTGTTCTTGAATAGAAGTTCTTAAGATAACGTTGCAGGGTCTTGTTCTCGAATAGAAAGTCTTAAGATAAAGTTGCAGGGTCTTGTTCTCGAATAGAAAGTCTTAAGATAAAGTTGCAGGGTCTTGTTCTCGAATAGAAAGTCTTAAGATAAAGTTGCAGGGTCTTGTTCTCGAATAGAAAGTCTTAAGATAACGTTGCAGGGTCTTGTTCTCGAATAGAAAGTCTTAAGATAACGTTGCAAGGTCTTGTTCTCGGGCCTGGAGTTGCCTGCCATAAAACCCCAAATGACGGGGGTCACAAAGCCATGACCTTCCCGCGAGCCCTGCAGTATTCAGTGTACCCATCTGTAACACAAGCTTTTACCAGATGCTGGTATATAAAAAATTTACAACAGTACCGAGGGGTTAGAATGTCAAAGTTTAGACTGGAATCAATTGTGCTTTTAGTAAATATTATTTAATCTTAACTTAATGCTATTACGAATCAATCCATCAAGTGTCAAAATAGAATCCCTTAACCAATATTTTGAACTGAAAACTGGTAACAGATGTGCCCTCATACTTCACTTTATATAACTACCAGGCACACGCTGTGTTACGTATGTGTTAATGTGTTTGAACAACAACATTTTGTTTGTTATAAACAGAATGAAGACCGTATCCCAGTCCTGCCAACTGCCCTCTGTATGCATCCCACCCATCACTGACAATGGTGCTGCCTAGTCTTGCTTATGTTCTAATTAAGCCGCAGAGGGCTTCTCTGAACCAAGTCTGGACAGCTTTTAATACAGGCCTCTGGACAGTGGCACCAACTTCCAGCTTTTCATACACCCAGCTACAGAGGAAATAAGAAGAAAAAGAAAATGAGTTGGTGCTCAGCCATCAATCGATCTTGCCACAAAGTTTAAAACATTTTAAAATACTTTAATGAAGTGCCAGGCTGTGGCAGCATGTCTGGGGATTTAAACAGCACATACACATAATGGTCAGTTTATTAGGAGCCCCTCCTGTATAGGGTCACCTTCCTGGTGTACAGGGACTGTACTGTGGGTTAGCCAGCCCAGACAGTTCTCAGTCCTGTTCTTGGGGTACCACTGGATAACTTTTTAAATAGTGATCCAGGACAAGGATTGATGATCACTGTCCTAGCCATTCATCAGTGTTCAGTTTCTGGCCACAGAGCTGCTTATGTCTGGATATTTGTGGTTGAGGGAACACTCTCAGGACTGCAAAAATAACCTGGGCATCAGCGGTCATGTGGTTTATTACCTAACAAGAGGGAGGTTGATACCCTGTGCAACAACAGATGGAGTACAGTTTCTAATTGCGTTTCCTCAGTCACTACAATTGCATTTCTATGTTGGGGAAAGACAGACATTATAAATGAGGAGACAAGTCACTGGCTGAAATATGAATGGCAGTGCTCTTAACATGCAACATGGTGTCTGTTTGTAAAGAAAGTCTGACAAACGACAAACCATTTATAACCTCATTTAGCCAATCAATAATTGTAATTGGACGGATCAGGTGTGGCTGATTTAGGGTACCTCTTCAGGACTGTAAATCTCCAGGAGCAGAGTTGGTGACCATTGCTGATAAAATGGTCAGTGAGTGAAGTGTAGGTGCACCTACTAGAGCTGTAACAAAGTTACAGTATATGTAGAAATACATATAAAAATGGTTTCCCTAAACTAAAAGAGAGTTAGTTGTTTCAGATCCAGTGAACATTGCGTACTTAAGAGTAGTGATCATTATAACTTTCTACTTGTGGCTTGTGGCAGATAAGCACAACAAGGTGGTATTTATGTCCTACTTGTATTTATTCTCTATTTAACCTCTTCTTTACTCTCAGGTAACCAAACATAAATCCAAGAAAAAACAGAAAACAACTGTTTTACACACACATTAAAAAAAAAAAAAAAAAAAAAAAAAAAAAAAAAATATATATATATATATATATATATATATATATACAATAATATTGAAGATTTTACTTTGGAATCAGCTCTGGTTTCCATTGCTTGGAATTGGAAGTCACTGTCAAAGTAAATAAATAACTAAATATCTTAGTTGTGAATTTATTTTGTTTAACATGAGATGCTGTACCAGCTATGTGATTGCATATTCACTGTAAATTATTAATGAAACTGTACATTAGGCTATGTGTATATTTATATACACCAATCATTCAGTAGAAATTGGCTAGAAAGCTATATTACTATTCTTGAAAATAGAAAAACATATATTTTTTAATATACTTTTATTACTAGATATGTGGAGAACATGCTGCAAACACTGGAGGAAACCTGAAGCCTTAACCATGAAAACTGAAGAAGGAAACACAGCAGTGGCTGCTGCAGAAAATGAAGAAGGTAAGTCTAATTTTAACTGCCTAAATAAAACCTGTTCTTTAACCTTTGAGGTCACATACAGTGTAATAATGAAAAACACCTAAAACTTAAGATTAAAAAATATATATATATATATATATATGTACTCTATTAATACATAACATTCTCCTCCACAAGGTACAGACTGTTAAATTAACTCCTCTGGCACAATAAGATTTTAAAGAAGCAATAGTAGCAAAACACAGATCAAAAAGATTCATAGTCTAGAGGACACAATGACAGATGTCAAAGCATTTTCTGTCTAAAAGTTGGGTGTCCAAAAACATTTTATTTATTTATTTATTGTAGACTTTGATATTTTGAAATATGTTTCTAGGTAAAAAGTTGTAGTCAATGTTAATGTCATGCAAAACATATACACTTTTATGAACACAGGTTTAAACTTTTTATGAATGTTATGAAGTGTTCATGTGATGTTATGACTATGTTCAGAAAACAGAGGGAACTTATTGTACGGGGTGAGTACCAGAGACCACCTCTTCATCAGGGTTCAGTGTTGAGTTAAAAAAGACTAGTCATCTTTTCTCCTCAGTGGACGATGCATGAGCATGTTAGTTTGTCAGAGAAAGACATTTCAGCTTATGTCCACTAATGTAGTGGAACCTAGATAGCAATAAAACCATCAGCTTCTGCTTTCCACAACTTAAGGTAACAACAAGTCCTTGGTGATGTGCTTGTGTTCAGAGTGGCATGTGTAATTTGTTCTTCTTCACAGATACAAGCAGTTGTGCTAAAATACAAGAACAGCGTTTCATTGACTACGTGCTCTGTATACTTTTCCATCTTCGTGTAATGAGATGTTGACTATGCTGTAATGTACAAAATGCTGATTTCAGTGGTGGTGTACTACTCAAAACCAGGTGTCGCATCACTAGGGGTGTGTCTCAAAACCTAGTGAGAGTGTAAGTAGACTGTCTAGGTAGGCAGCTGTTTAAGTAGCAGCGTTGTCTCCTCATCTCTCCTCATAAACAGATTACTGAGACACTCTAGTTAGAGAGAGACTGCGTCACGGCTTGTTCCCGCCCACTGCAGCACGCAACCGTTGTTAAGCTGGTTGCTAAGTTACCAGCCGGCATCCAAAACAATAGCCCGAGGCTTAAAAATCCGCTAGCATAAATGCTAATGGCTCGAGAATAAAACTGCTAAATGGTGAAGGACTCGTTACAGGGTTGATCATAAAATACTGTTTTGTGTGATTATATGACCAGAAACACATTAAAACTCCAGAGAGAATCAAAATAACTCACATTTTAAAACCACTTCACTGCTCGTAGATTTGCTTCCTTAAAATCGGGCCAAAATAAGGCTCCTCAGTAGACAGCATGTTTAAGGTATGTAAGAATTGGGACTGTCTACATGTCGGGAGCGCATACTATGACGTAAAATGCTGCCTATGTAGGAGCTCACTCAGTTTTGAGACACACCCTAGATGTCTCAGCCTCATTCCATTCCAATCTTAATTTAGAATCGGTTTGAGTCTGATGCTTCTGAGGTAACTGGAAACTGAATTATTATGGAATATCAACTAAATCAGAATGAAACAGCAATAACAGACACCTTTCTTTATTCTGAACCTGAGCATGCACAACACTAAGTAATTGTTTCTTTAAGTATTATGTTTACCTGTTAACTTGGTAGTAAATATTATATTGTTTAGCTCTAGAGTTAACTGTATTAGTCACTTGGCTGTCGCTGGGCTGTATTAGTCATTCAGCACTAGCCTGTATTCTGACACAGTCTAGTTGAAATGTCTCCAAGGACAAGTATGTTCTACTGTATGTAATATAAATATAGTATTTACAGGTAGAGCTCAACATATTAAAATATGTACACTTTAAACTTCAGATTCACCCAGATATTAAATTTGTTGACAGAACATCATGAAGTGTATCCTTCTCTATCCCTCTTGGTACTTATTACTGTATGTGACGGTGTAATACTATTAACTCATCCCTGTTAGTCACAGTTACTGTAATGCATAACAGACAATGCAACAACAAACTTATTTAGGTCGTTGTCTGTACTTTTACCCACTGTATCGGCATGAAGGCTACTTTACTAAATTAGAATGTTTGAGTAGTTGATTATTTAATGATAGATTAAACACAAACACATTGAACTACTACATTTCTTCATCTTTACATCTACTCAGTTTTCCATCCTGTAATAAGTAATAACTAATAGGGTATATAAAGCTGTGTTCCTTCTGATAAGTTTGCCCAGACTGTGAACACCAGCCTCTTACGATGCAAGCCTTTAAACAAGTCTAGAGCTCTTACTAGTTTCAGTTAAAATACAATGTTTGACTTTATTATAATAATAATAATAATAATAATAATAATAATAATAATAATAATAATGAATAACATTTTAGACTATATAATTTTGTATTTTGATAAGATTATAAAATGTGATATATCTGAATATATACAATATAAGTTTTATGTTTTCTTTAATGTTTTTTATTTTTTTTATGGGAGGAAAAAACAAATAATACTTAAATTGGTTTTGTCTGTGTTTCTGACATTCTTGGTCTTGATCGCTAAAGCTCATAGTCTTGACCTATTCTTGGTTATGACTCTGACTCGAATCTACTACAACATTAGATTTCCAGATCTCAGTTAAACAAGCATTTATTCACATTTTAAAATGTCATGTTCTATGAATCAATCAGCAGCTTTAAATAATATTTTTGTGTGTTTTCTCACACATTACTGTCCTGTGTGTTTTGGTTGCCTTCTTTTAAAAGATCATGCAGCCTTATAGTTCATCCATACATCAAACACCGCTCTATGGTCCTGCAGAATAAAGTGGATGGTTTTTGGCCACATTTAGCAGCAAAACACACTCTAGGAAGGTGGGACAGCAGGACTACCTGACGTCTACCTTAATGTAAATGAGGACAACATGAAACATGCATGGTAATCTGGACTTACTTGGTGCACCTTGAAGAAGCTTTGCATTATTGGCGTATCTGACTAGTCACTGGAATCTTTAAAAATAAATAAACAAAACTAGGCTAGGCCACACATTATACCATATAAAACTTTTCAACCTTTTAAATCCTTCACTTGATATTCTATCCTCGCCCGCCTGACTAGCCTTTTAAGCGAGCTGTTTGCCGAAGCCTTTCAAAGGCCCGTAATGCTACTTTTGAGGGCCACTTAAAGTAAAGCTAAGCTGAAAGGAACGGTTAGTTAATGGATGGAAATCGTGAAGCTCATTTCGACGGGCAGGTTCTATTCATCCCCGCAGCGATTTTGGAGCTGTCTCTGAGGTGGTCTTATTCCAGGGAGCCTATTAGTGGACTGATCTGATCCTGGCAAGCGTGATGCACACACTGCTCTCACACAGGTGGTATGGTCTATCTCGGGGGAATTAGACTGCTGCTGAGGTGCTATGCGTTCGGGTCTGCTGTGCGTTAGTGTGTGTGTCTATATGGATGCATAAAACAGATCACAGGTTGCACACCTACACAAACAGCATCATGAAAAAGATCGAATACTTACATGCTGAATGGTTCAGGCCATAAGCGACCCATGAAAAATCTTTACAGGCGTAGTTGTATTTTATACCACTTGCTTCAGGCATTTGGTGTATTTCATAAATCAGGTCCATAGTTTTACTGTTCTAGACCCCTTTAGTCTATATTTAGGTTTATTAATATCAGTTTCTGACAGTGAACCACCATTGAAACTGCAATTTATGGAAAGACTAGGGTTAATCCATCTCTAGGAAGACAACCATAAATATTCTCAAGGTTTGGCTGGTTGTATGTACTTGCTTAGCTATTGGACAAACACTATAAACTTTCTTTGATGTTTTATATATATATATATATATATATATATATATATATATATATATATATATATATATATATATATATATATATATATATATATATATAATATAATATTTCAGTTGGTAATGGGTGGAATGCCCTCTCCAGGTTAAAAATCATCTTCTGCCCTCAAGTGGAGGAGTTTAAGTATCTCGGGGTCTTGTTCTTGAGTGAGGGAAGGATGGAGCGGCAGGCTAACAGGTGAATTGGCACAGCGTCTGCAGTAATGCGGGTTCTGTATTGGTCTGTCCTGGTGAAGAGAGAGGTAAGCCAAGCTCTAGATTTGTAGGTCAAGCTACGTTCCTACTCTCACCTATGGTCACAAGCTTTGGGTGGTGACTGAAAGAATGCGATGCAAGCTGCTGAAATCAGTTTTCTCTGTAGGGTGTTGGATCTTACCCTCAAAGATGATTATATGGGGGGGAAGAACCAGTTGAGGTGGTTTGGGCACCTGGTTATGATGCCTCCTGGAGCCTCCCTGTGGAGGTATTCCATACATGTCCAATCGGGCGGAGACCCCTAGGACACGCTGGAGGGATTATATCTCTCAGCTGGCCTGGGAACGCCCCGGATCCCCGGAAAAGCGGTAGATAATGGATGGATGGGGATATATATATATATATATATATATATATATATATATATATATATCTCCCCAATACTGTAATCAATACATTTATACCTATAGTGTAAAATGGAAAAAGCTAATTAAATACATGCAGTAAAAACTGCAGCCATTAAACGCAGACTCTGGTTATTTTAAACTACAATCTGTAATCATTAAATGTAGATCTTGAATTGTTGCTGCTTTTCTGTTCGAACCGGTCATATCTGGTCTGCATGGTGATCTGGGTTGTTTGTTTTGTGCTAGCTGTGCGTGCTAGCTCTGCTGTTTGCTGATACTCACTGTGTTCAGCCGCGTGCAGTGCTGTATCAGATTAGTAGAGTTAAATGTTTGTTTTGGTTCCTCAACGAGACACACTGATTTTACTCATTTTAAAAACGTCCTAGGATGAGTCTGCGTCACATACGGTAAAACACTGTCAGACGGACATACTTTCTATAAGCGCTTCCTTTTTCGCGACGCCGCTGCTTTAGTCAGTTTGTCGGAAATGAAAGGGAGTGTATTTCCACCTAGTGGTTCAGATAGCAATTGCTGGGAGCTGGCCTGAGGGCTCCTCTTCCTGGATGAAATGCTTGCTGGAAATACAGAAATTAGGCTCATTTGTTTAACGTCATCAATCGGCTCTCATAATTGGCTAAATTGGAGAAATATCGGCCGATCACCAATCACGTATTTTGATAAAAAAAAATCGTCCGATACCAATACATAGCCTATCGATTCTTCCATCTCATATATATATATATATATATATATATATATATATATATATATATATATATATATATATAAACCTCCACCTTGTTTCTGTGTTAGGAGAAAGTGTTAGGAGCACTTTGTAGTTTTACACTTACACATGGTTTTGTTTTATCTTCACCTTATTCATCAGCAAATAGGACCACCACAGGGCAGGCATGGTGGTGGTGTGTTCTGCTGGTATGAGTGGATCAGACACAGCATTGCTGCTGAAGTACTCAAACGCTGTGTTCACCTGATCTCCACACTTTGACTAATATCTACAAAGCAGACGGGCAGGGTAGGTGTGTCAACAACAGTAACTCAGCTGTTGCTACGTAGTTTGTATTCCTCTAGTCCTTCATGAGTGGTCACAGGACGTAGCCCACAGAACGCAGTTATCTGGATGTTGCTGGTTGGTGGACTGTTCAGATGGAATACAGTCCGTAATCTGTTAGCTGCTCTTAAACAGTACATTTGAGAGCCGATTCCAGCTACAGCGATAAATAAAGACATGAACTCTCCACCTAGCTACTGGTCTCCCACACTGTTAGTGTGCTAGATCTGTTGGATAACTTGGTGTATCAAAGTTAGCTTGTTAAAATACTTACAGAATAACTCTGTAAAACAGTATGCAGAGTAAAAGTTACCTTGATGTCTGTCTGCTGTTAGCATTTGCAGTGTTATGTTAGCACTAAGCTATTACAGTGCCCATAGAAAATAGCATTGTTGGAGTAGTGTAAATTAAATAAATACTTATATAATATAATAAGGTTAATATAGCTCCTGATATGTATTGTTTTTCCAGTCATCGGTTTCGGGGGAAAGTTTATACACCCTAAAAAAAAAAAAAAAAACCCACTAACTTTCACATCATTTCTCATTTTTCTTTGAGTTAGTACACTAACAATGCAGTGAATGGTCCTCGTGCCCAAGCATGGCTGTTGTCATGAACCCCAGGTTGAAGATGCTGCCACCAGTCAATCAGCATTGTTTACATGACATGTTTTCTATATCCGTCAAACTTGCAGCTCAAGCTTGGTGCTAGAAAAAGCTGGTGTGGTTTTCATTTTATAGGGTATATGTCACTGGGCGAATCTCACTGAAGAGACCAGATGCTAACACAAATAGTGGTGTTCTGATGCTGTTTATCTGCAGTGTGAACTTTAGTAAATCACAATAAATTCTACAAAGCTTAGGCTAGGTTTATGTATGGGATGCACTTCTGCTTTACTACCTGTTATAGGAGTGGTACAAAATAAATTGTGCATAGTGGAAATGGGAGGTGGGGGAGAGCGAGAAATGCTAAGGTCAATATGAAAATCAACAGAACATACACGTTTACTGGAAATTCCAAGGTCCTCTCATTTAGCAAGTCTGTTATCTCTGAAATGCAGCCACTAATGCATCCAAGCAAACCCACATATGATGTTCGCCGTAGCCCTTTACTAGCAGGGTGCAGGTTCATTTAACTGTGTTTCTTTTCTACTTGTCAATACAAAAGCATGTACGAAACATCTAGTTTGATAGACAATGACTATTAGTTGGTGGGGAGTTGCACCACTAAATGATCTCCTGCAGGAATATAGGAAGCCAAACTCATGTATTTAATGAGCGCTGATTGTTCATATGTATCAATGCTCATTCCATATATCACATTCATTCTATATATTGTTGCTGTCCCAAAAAATGATTTCCATTACATGAGACAATAAACGTAGCCTTTGTAATGAATGATTTATATAATTTTTTTAACATTAACTTTGCGTGTTTTTGAAGATTTTCCAATAATCAGAACTTTTTCTAAGGCTCTAAAGGACAGCTGCTGTATTCATGATGTAGAAAAATTTAAATCAACATGTCGTCTTTGGACAGCGACAATATATCTGTACATTCCATATGCATCAGTGCACATTTCTGTGTGTGTGTGTATTATGCATGTGCACTATGAAAAACCCATTTCTGTATAAATTAATTTGTTTAAAAATGCTAATACAAGAATATGTCTGCATATGTGTTTACCTGCTTCAGCTAATCAGTCCTTCATTAAATGAAGTCAGGCATGCTGCTAATGGAATTTAACCAATCTTTGCCATGTGCAGTCAGGACGCAACCTGTGTTTTTATAACTGTTCATCTAACAGAGCTAAATGAATAATAAATAAATAAAGTGCTGATAGTTCTTTGTTTCTTTACATCACAGCAAGTACATAATCTGAAATTCTTATTACATTTAAATGGAATGGATTTGTAATGTAATTTTTAAACACTTACTGCAAATATAAATAAACAGTTTAAGCTACCTTCTTGGATACCCAAGACTTTCACACAGTACTGAATCGTGCCATAACCTGTGTTCACCTTTTGGAGACAGTATGTAAACTGCTAAGTTTCAGCCCCCCGTAGCTCCCTAGGCAAAAATAATTCCACCACTGCTGCGGTCACACCTCCAAAATACACACAGTTCCTTTCATGCGACAATTCCGTGTTATGTGATAGTAGATGTACTGTAGTCTTCTGAGCTCAGACTGCTATTTCCTGAAACATAACAAGGCAAGTCAATCTATGGCAAAAAAAAGTGAAAATTGAAAAACCAGCACAATGCAATGTTTGTCCCTGAGGAACTGCGAGAAAATGACTCACTGCGTGTGAAGCGAGACTGAGTCAACATTCATGCCAAGGAGTGATTCAGATGGCAATTGACAACAAGCTGTATGCTGGAGAATCTTTAAGCTGAGCCAAGACAATGCAACAGTAGCAGCGGCGTGGTGGCGAGCAGTGATGGAATACAAATAACGTTGCATATTTAGAATAGCAGAGTTAATAGAGTTAGAATTTAAATAGGTGATTATCAGAATACTGTTAGCATTAATAAATTGCTTAGAAATACTACTTTTGTATTGCTGTTTTAAGTGTAGAGAAAGAACACACTAATTTATGGAATGGGTGCAGGGCTGCGAGTCCTCCTTGTGATGTGGTGAGTAGTACGCCTCGTCGCCAGCCCCAACATTCCAAAAAGACTTGACCTCAAAGGCTACGGGTATTATAACTATTATGTTGGTTGTACATATGGTTATATAATGAGACTTACCTGTAGTCCTTAGAGGATCCTATAGAGAACTGTGACTAGAGCAGGCGCTCCTCTTGTCCTTGTTGGACGGACCCACAGACATGAGAGTAAGAGGTCCACTCCTCTCACAGGACCTGTAGAGATCATGTTCCTAGTAAATATATATACTTATGTTGCAACTGTGTGAATGGTATTGTAAGCTTACTGTACAGTGTGTGTTATGTATGTGGTTTGGTATAGTCTGAGGTAGGGCTTGTGCAAACATCCAGAGAGGCTCACCTGAACTCCCTACTAGCTGCCACCTCACTTTTGGAGTTGTCTCGTGTATAAACGGCAACCCACCCACACAGACCTTGTCCACGAAGCCCATGTAAACCCAAAATCCTCCATTGAGGGTATTACCATCTCACACCCCTGTATGTATTATAATAAAATAAGGTTTTTAAACCATGTTATACAACTTTGCCTTATTGTCATCACCTCTTTTACAGTATAAGGTGGAGTTTGCATTTAAGGCCTAAACATTGACTAAAGTCTTCTGTTTGAACTTGAAGTATGTGAGTGAAGGTGAGTACATATCAACATTACATGCACAAGTTTGAAATCTTTTAAATGCTCTTTTAAATTCTTCTCAGATTCATCCACTTGTGAAGGTCCCTATGTTGCATGCATTTGCATATATCCACCAGGGATGTCCCAGATCTTTCATAGTGTTGATTTGTCATACACTAATAAGTCCCTGGTGTAAAATGAAGCAAAAAAATCTGCAAGAATCTACCTGTCCACTCAACACAAAAGGATAGAGTTGACACCCTTAGTGAGCTACTTACTAAATTGCTATCTGTGTAGCATTAATGGCATAGTAGCTTAGTAAGCAGCTCCAGCTAACAAACAAATGCGTTGTATGGAGACCATCCAATTTACAATATGCAAATTCTTCCAATTGAATAACATGTATACGCACATGTATGGAAAACTGTTTTAAGCCACTGTAGTTGACAAGAAAGATTGTCTGCTTTATGTAGCAGTGCTGTGACTGATATGGTCTATGGAAAAGCCTTTACAGAACTGTGCAAAACTCTCTTTGAAATGTGAAATATTATTTATAATCTGTTTTAAAACCATTCGAGCTAGCTGGCTTTCAGTTAGGATAAACTATGCAATATTTTGCATTGTTTCCCACCGATGTGTGTTTGCAACATTACAGGTAGACATGGGAAGTAGAGGTCTCCTGTAGTAAATGAAATGTTCTACTATGAAACTGTAAAAACACACATCAAAGAAAAATTGACTCCCACTGTTACTAGTCTCAGCCACAGATGCTCGACCCACGTGTAGATTGGGAGTCTGATATCTTTAGTGTGTTAACCTGATTGCACGGTCAGGATTCTGCCAGTTGCATTCTGATTGGCTAGCCACATTTCCATGTAGCATTGGTAGGATGGGGCAACAGTTTTGGTCTTCCACCTGTTGTATCTTCATCTGGTGTCAAAGTGAAAAGGGGGGACCAGTCAAGAGTATATGCTTTATTCTTAAAGATACTGTGGTACAGACATGAACTGAGAAGGTCTGAGAAAGATCTCTGAATGGTCTGAATTCAACTGGCCACTGCACAGTCTTATAGGCCTGCCTCCATGTTCCATCTGGCCAAGTTGTTATCTCCTGGGTTGGGGTCAGATTTCTTTGATAGGTTTCTGATGTAAAATGCTGAGCCATAAACTTTTCAAACTCTATCATTTTCGTGCAACGGCCATCTGTGTCTGAACAGACTCACTTTAGCAGATGGGCATGGTATGTAAGAAACACAGTTAAGTTCAGCCTAGTAAACAGTAGTCTCACTAGTCTTTGAGTGAACGTTATAACCTATAAAGCATGCATCACTGATTATGATCTTTTTGCATAGATGTTCGTCGAATATCATTGCTGTTCAACGAAAAACAAGTATCTCTGAAACTTCACAGAAGAGCACCAAAACTGTCTTTACTTTCAATGCAAGTCGAATGGAACTAGAATTTTTTTTTCCAAGTTATTTTGGAGCATTTCTATTGGTCCATTCATCATCAAAGCCACAATGGAAACTGCAGCTGCTGCATTTATTTGATGGATCAATCTGTATTGAAGTACATTGTTAAAGGAATCCTCCAAACACTCTGGATCTGAATCTGCCTCAAACCACTGCTTGAGTCACTAGTCCAAATGACCCTTCCAATTTTCCTTAGATTTTCTTACAGTAGCACACCTTTTCTTCTCCTCTCTATTCCTTCCTGTCAACTCTTGTGTGAATTTCCCAAAACATCGCAGCACAAAAGACAATAAGGTAATATTCCCTCTGAGTCGGCTGCTCAGACTCTCACAAAATACTACCTGTGTGACTTTCACAGTATGTTTACTTTTATTCTATTTATTTTAAGTTTACTGTTGGAGCCTAGATTATTTAGCGTTAACCCATAAGATCCACTTTTTTTAAAGAGATTTTTTGAGTGGGTGCTCCTTTTAAAGAACCATCTTTGTAGAAGAGACAAGTTGGAGTGAAGAACTATTTTTAAGGTTCAGTGAACCTTCACATAATGTCTACACCAGTTAGAACTTTAGTTTACCCAAGAACTTTCCATCCAGCTCTCTATCAGGTCTTGGTACCACATTTACGAAGTCTGCTAAGAAATGCCTTAATACATAATATAATTTACATTTGCAGTCAAATACCAATGACTTTATAATGGGTTTGGTTCAACTGCATTCTAATATAAACTGATAACATTTGAACTACAGTTACATAGATGAAGCTAATGGATTACATGAAGGGGTTTATCTATTTAACATGTTTATTTACATGCATACATACACACACTACCGGTCAAATGTCTTAAAACACTACCGGTCAATAGTTTTAAAGCATTTGACTGGTAGTATACTAAAACCTTTGACCAGTTGTGTGACTGCTACTGGCATTCACCTGTAAGGCTGCTCCAATAAAGTTTACATGATAAATTTCTGCAAACTATTTTAGCTGCATGCATGCTTTTGTTACAATGGGGTTAGCGTTTCAGGGTATAGTAGTATGCTACAGAGTATTATGTAAGCTGGATGTGATGTGTGTGTATATTTTACATATATTTATTTATCTATTTGTTAGGGCATGTATTTTGTATTTGTAAATGTAACCCTCCCAGCAGTGGTTGTTCAACTGAAGTAGAAAAATTAACATCTGGAAGAAATAAGTTTTTCTTTAGATAGCGACAACTTGGGCAACAGCATCAGAAACTTGTCTTTTCCATGTACCAAAAAACTTATGTAGACAGGAGGCAGCAGTTAATTCTATCACTGGATCGTTAAGATGTGTTTGATTTGTGTCGGGTTTCTGCATCAAGCAAACAGTAACTGGGTTTGTTTTGAAGTGAACCAAAACCAACCTGCTCACGGCGTCTCCATCTGAATGCACCCTTAATCTCAAAATGACTGTAAAACATCCATAAAAGTGTCCAGCTGCTGACCTAATCTCTAAAGTTATGTGACTGTAAGGTAAAAATAATATCTATACAGTCATTTCCTCTACATAACAGCCCCTCAAATTACAGCCTCGCTGCTCTGCAAGCTTCCCAACATACAGTGAATAGTATAGTCCAGAGAATGTTTTTTTTTTTTTTTTTTTTTTTTGTTCTCCAGTTACCGGAGGTCTTAACTCATTCTGACTGGACTCATAACGATCTAATTTCCATAATGTTATGCCCACCGTATTTGTTTCATTATAAATGTGGAATAAGCAACAGCCTCACAAAAAGAGTTTTAAATTAAAGTTCTAATATGGTTTACTGTATATTGGTGCCATTTATGGCCTTATCACAAATATTCAACTAATGCACCTGTTATTCTATCTCTTAGTAAGTAATGACTCGACTGCCTCTAGCACAGAGTCATGATAAACTGTAAACAGAGCGGGAATAGTTCAACATTACTCATTTAAAGTTCACTCTAATTGTTGGATATCTTTAGTACATGTGTATATTAAGGGGTAATTCCATCTTCACCTTATAAGGTTTGGGGATTTGGAGACTTCACTGCTATAGATGTGTCATTGCATGCAATGAGCAGAACTTTTTCCTAAACATATTACGTTATAAATTAATTAATTAATTCACTGCTAACCGAAACAAACAGAAATCTTTAAGTATGACGTGTGGACCTTTTCCCTCATGCTTGGGAGCTGGGCTGTGGGGCGATGTCCATTGGAAGGTTCATATGACTGAAAGCCTCCAACTTTGACCATTTTTGTATAGGAAGTAGAGAATACATATTTTATTTTGACTATAAATTTCTGGAGAATGGTTGTGTGTGGGGAGAGGCACTGTTGTGTAGTGGTTAGCACTGTTGCCCCACAGCAAGTGTGTGTTGGCCATGTGATGGACTGGCGACCTGTCCATGGTGTACCCCACCTTCGCCTGATGATTCTGGGATTGGCTCCAGCCCCCTAACCCCTCCACCCCATGACCCCAACTAGCGGGGTAAAGATGGATGGATGGATGATCGTGTGCAATGTTTGCAAAACCTAGCTGTTACCTAGTAATTAATAAATAAATAAGCAGTAATTAAAAGTAATTTAATTTAAATGAAAACCACCTGATAGTACTTGATGCTAAAATACAGTAATTACTCAGAATTTGGTTCTGGGGTGACCAGTCCAGTGTATGTGTGGAGTAGGCATGTTCTCCCCGTGCTTGAGTGGGTTTCCTCCCACAGTCCAAACAAATGCATGTTAGGTTTATCAGTCACTCTAAACTGCCTCTAGATGTGAGTGTGTGTTGACTATGCGATGGACTGGCAACTTGTCCCTGGTGTACCCTGCAGTCACCCGATGACCCGATGGCATTGGCTCCAGCCCACAACATCCCCACGTGACCCCAAATAGCAGGATAAAGCAGAAAATATTGATAGATGGACTTCACATCATTTCACACCCATAGTATTAAGTTTTCTTCTCACTGTGAAATGACCAACATATTTTCTCAGATTTAAAAAAAACGATGGAGTTGGACTTTCTCCAGTGTCTCAAAGTTAAAAAGCTTAAGTGCTGTTTTTCTGGTGGTGACAGAGTTGGTCATCTCGTGTAGTTGCCATTGTTTTTACTTAAGGTAGACATAGATGAAGAGCTTTACAATTAATATATACTTTCCTATTAAATACTATGTACTAACCATAGCATGAAATAGTGTTACCACTATTTTTTTAATAATTGTTTTAAAACACAAAACGGGTTGAAAGACATGCCCAACATGTTAGAGTGGGTGTTAATCAAATGTCAATGTAATTGCATTTTAATAATTTATAATGAGCATAATTGCTCTCAATGACAGTAATGACTTAATAGCAACTGTGGATATAGAATAGCCTGAAGCAGCCCTGAAGCATGTGATCATAATTGTAAAGTACAAACTAGTTAACTCTTTGTATTTGATTTAGCGCTGCTCTGTGCCAGAAATGAACTCCTCACTGTCATTCTATTATTACCAGCACAGAACCTTTCTCAGTATGTGTCGTCGTTGTTTAAATATTTCTCTAATCCAATGCAAACTTCTTAAAATGTAAAAAGACTTTCATTTCTTGACATAATAGACATCTTGTCTCTGCTGCTCTGATGGAGATGGAGATAATGAGGAGGAAATGTAAAGTCGCTGCATTGCACCTTAGCATGTTTCTTGCCCTTAACTTTCAAAACTTTCAGCATCTTAGTTATGTTAGTGCTGGACTGTAGTCCTCTGCAAACTACCTTCCCTGTTCAGTGATTTAATACTTATTTACTGGCAACCTAGTCTCAACAGAGTCTAGACATTTTGACTGAGTTGACATGGACATATAGAATCTAGTTAGCTGTCATCGAAATAAGTCAATGAACATTGTATAAAATATTTGAATTTAATTTGACTGGCCATGGGTAAAAAAAAAAGGCCCCCCTCACTTTTTACTATAGATATATGGATAGAGACACACTCACCAATCATTTGCCTCCTTGAATCTACACTCATTGTCAGCTGCACATACCATATAGGAACACTTTGTAGTTCAAGAATTACAGACAGCAGTCTATCTGATTTGCTGCATATGTTGTATATCCCTGGTCAGGACCACCTCACAGCAGGTACTGTAAGGGAGGTGGATCATTCTCTGCACTGCCGTGACACTGATATGAGTAATGGTGTGTGTGTGGATGCTGGTATGAGTGGACCTCAGTGTCACTGCTGGACTGAATAGTCCACCAACCAACAACATTCAGCCAACAGTGTCCTGTGGGCAAAGTCCTGTGACCAGTGATAAAGGACTAGAGGAACACAAGCTCTGCAGCAACAGATGAGCTATTGTCTCTGACTTAACATTGACATGGTGGACCCGCAAGGTAGGCATGTTTAATAGAGTAATAGAGTGGACAGTGAGTGAGCAGACCCACACCACTCCACGACCCACTACACTCACTGGGCATGCCCTAAGCCGCCGCTGACCCCGCCCCCTATCTACAGAGCAGGATGTAAATATAAATGTGTCTTAGATAGATAGATAGATAGATGGATACTTTATTGATCCCATAGGGAAATTCTTCAGTGTGACACGGCCTATTTCAAAGGCAATGAAAAAGAATCCAAGTTCATTTATTCACAGTTCATTTGTAGTTATTTTGTTATGTTTTTACTCACTTGTTGTCTCTTCCACAACGTTATTCCTTCAAATTCACGCAAATAGACCATTATTCAAATTAGGCGATTACGTCCTTTAGCGACTTCTAGTGACTTTTAGTACAGCCAATAGCTACTTCCTTACTGAGGAGTTGGCAACAGTGCACACCACCATCAGTCAGTGTCACTGCAGTGCTGAGAATGACCACCACCCAAATAATATCTGCTCTGTGGTGGGGTCCTGATCATCGAAGAACAGGGTGAAAAAGTGGGCTAACAAAGTATGTGGAGAATCAAATGGACTACAGTCTTTAAATGTAGAATTGCAAAGTGTACCTGTATTGTAAATTGCTTGTGTCCCCTCCAGCTTGGCACTAACATAACATTGCGGTGTTAATCAGACTGCGAAAATCTACTTATCTGCCAGAATGTTATTGCCCAACAGCATTCACAGCTGCAACATGTTCACAATGCTTTGTGATCTGTATCTGGCTCACTGCCTGCACAGTAGAACAACATTGTCAAGAAATCAGTAAGTTAATAGGCAAGCATTTACTCAGCACTATGCAAACCCTCGGGCTGGTAAGACTTTGAAATAGCTGTACAAATCTAAAATATGCACAAGATATTTCCCTCATTTTATAAACTTTTTTTATTTTGACCCTGGGAGCCACATACCATACTGCGCTAAATTCAGACATTATGCTACATTTGCATAATAGCCTGTCAAAGTGGCCATCAAGTACAAGTTATTCACTTTTCAGGAGATATTTCAAAGATTAGATGAAGGATGTTCCACTTGCAAAAATAGAAGAAATTCAAATGGATTGCGGGGGAAAAAAAAAAAGACCTGACAGACCATCAAAAAACAGTAGCCTACTTAAAGCTTTGGACTTTCTGACATTGGAGAAAATCAAGTAAGATCTGGAATTAAAATGACATAATAAATATGAGCTGGAAGTGCTGACTATCAGTATTAATTTAAGGTTTTTTACATCACAGTTGAGAGAACCTTTGTACAAATTACTAACATCATAGGGACTCAAAACTAACTGGATGAACTAATTTCATCATGAATTACATTGTCCTTCAATACTTGTTTTCAATACTTGCAAATCATTTACAGTCAAGAAACATTTGAAGTCTGGAACCTATAGACATCATGACCATGGGTGTCCTCCTTGGTGGTGCTTTGTCAGACTTTTTATTGCAGTTATTGTTTTAACATCAGTATTACAAGTCAATCGTGTACCTGATTGGATTGAGGTCAGGTGGTTGACTTGGCCATTGTGAAACACTTGATCTTAATCATCAGGTTAATCATCCTGCTGTTACATAAAAGGGAACCAGTTCATTGGAAGCAATGCATGCCCACACCATAACGCTACCTCCTGTTCTTTCTCTTCTCCATACTCTTTCTACCATTCTGGTGCATCGGTCTCGTCTTGTCACATTAGTTCATAGGATGTGGTTCCATAACTGTACTTGCTTTTTTAGAATTTATTTATTTATTCATTTTTTTGGGAAGCTCTAATTTGACCACACTGATATTGGCTAACGTCATGTGATAAATCTGTTTTTACTCTAAGTCTCTTTACTGTTGACAGAGCGATTTCCTGGAAGGTGTTGTTGATTTTCTGGAAAATAATTGTCATCCATCATAATTGTTTTCCAGCATCTTCAGAGTCTGCATGGTTTCCGAGGTGACCAGTGCCATCTTTTTTTAGAAGAATATACCAAATGGTTGATTGGGCACACCTAATGGTTTTATTCTTTCTCTCTCTGATGGGTTTATTCTGATGTTACGTCACGGTGAAGCTTTTTGGACTTAGAACTTCCTAATAACGAGTAAAATAATGGGGGGATTAATGTATACCTGGCCACTGTTAAAAATTCAGCATTCAATAGTAACGAGACTGGCATCTGAAATCTTTAGCTTTGACTTGGAGTATATTCACACATACAGAGACGGGTATGGGTTCAGCTCTGTCGGTCAACAATCAGTTAGTCTTAATCACGTGCATGCAGAATCATAAACAGGCACAGCTGGGGTCATCGGCCTGTTGCCAGTCCAGCCCCGTTGAGTCCAGTCTCAAATCTAGTCTAGTCTGACATGGTTTAAGTAGGGGAGGGTTAGCCGGTTAAGGAGGGCATAAAGTGGGTAACGATGAGAACAAATGGAGAAGAGGAGTAGATTCGGGTGGAGCAAGGTGGTAATTGGTATCACTTTAACGGCAGGAGACAAAGGGTCATTTCAATATAAACAAAGAATGGAGTTAATCAACTCTCTGCAGAAATAGGGGCATGAAACGATCATTTGGTGGTACTCTACAATAAGCATGGTTAAGACCATGAGAATGATTTCTATCACCATGGAACAGCCGAGTAGCCATATGCCCAACTATTTTTGAGCCCTTAATGTTGGGGCTACTACATCGTTAACTGGTTATGGATATAAAAGCCCCTTAGCTTTCATTTAAAGTCTGCAGTTTGTGCTCATATTCTTTATTCAAGCTTCAATATGGTGGAACTGACAGTAATACAGCAAAAGTTTTGGCATCCAAATATTTATAAACAGTATAAAACATTTCCTGTTATGTGTCTTGTAGCATGAATGACTTAATGGCAATTTTTACTGGAAATGAAACAAACTGAAGGGTGGTCTTGAGGTTTGCACAGTATTGCACATTTCCAGTAATGCTGGCTATTGACTAGTTGTCTTATCGTCCAGTCCTCGCTCATAAACAGATTGAGTGACTGTGTGAGTCACCTTTTTGATGCTGAGGGCAACATGGACACAAAAACAAGTACAAATACACCTAATCTGTTGTGTAGGTCATGCACTCCAATTGCCCAGTCACTGCAAAATCCATCAAAATCCATGCTGTTGATGCTTCTTGAGGCCCACATTTAAAATATGCTTTGTATTATTCATTGAAGACTTCAGTGAAACACATTAACTACTGCTAGTGTGTAGACCTGACTTTTAATTGCACTTAATTCATAAAAGATTCACTTTTAGCCACTTTTTGAATATGTATCTATTCTAAGCACACTTATTTGGCCATGAAAAAATACCAAGAATATGTTATGCAAACAAGTATCAGCTTCTCTTCCTCAGACACAATACTGAAGGTTGTATGTATTATGAAAAGTCATGTGGTCAGCTGACTGATTGGTAGAAAAGCTAGTAATATGGAGCTTCTTACTCTTTTAGCTCATTTGAAGCACATTATGAGCCCATATTCATATAGCGTTGTGATTTGTGATAGTATTATTATAATTTATTCATAGCGCTGTCTAAAAATGAGTGATCAAGGCTGTCTCGTCTCTGACTTTCCACACAGCGAATGCAGAACGGAGGAGATATTCAGTGCACCTGCTCGAAATGTTGGCCCAGTCTTTTTTTTCCTTTTGTGCATAATAAGAGCTGCTTATGAAAATGCTGCTGTCAGCGTTTCTTCTGGTCCCAGAGCTCATAGTGTGCACTGTGTGAAGGTGGTGTTATTTAATTATCAAATCAGTCTACTGCTGACGTTTATTACATTTTTAATCAAAAGATGAAAAATTATGACCTGCCGCCCACATCCACTTTCCAAATTTTCTTATCACACAAATTACATACAGTAACATTTAGGTTGCTATTAACTTTGCTTAACATGAATTACAATGCAGTTCATATGTCTAAAAGCTAGACTGCTGAGCGTCATGTGATTCAGTCATTCTAAGAGCCTTGGCTTCTGAAAAGGCTCTCATTTCTTCTAAAGCATTTGTGTAACCCTTGAGTGTCTGCCTTACTGGATAGATAGATAGATAGATAGATGGATGGATACTTGGTAATGGATAATGGATTGCATTTGCACTTGATTTGATAAAATGCACTTCCTCTTTTTCTCAAGTGGCATGTATGGAGAATGTAGTCCAAGCTTGGCTGGGAATTCTTTAATACTATGTTATTCTTTTATTCATTACTCCAGGCAAATCACTGGGCCTTAACCTGCTTTTCAAATGTCTGTTCTTGCATACCTGCTGATATAGAGAGTTAACATTTTGCTGTTCTCCTCGTTCCTCCCCTCCATCACCAGTTTTTGGTCCCTGTCTATCTCAGACTGGCAGGGTTTGCAAAGGTCTTCAGGGCGAATCTTAGTGTGAACACAGGGCCTGCAATATAACTTAAAAAAAAAAAATAAATAAATAATATGACAATGCCATAAAGCCTTGCTTCTACCACAAAGACTTTGGAGGTAATCAGAAAAATAAACATTTTAAATCCTATTTTAAATTAAACTTTTCTACAGAGCATATTTTAGGTTTTTCCCCTCAATATTTTTCATATGTTCTATTCAGCAAATAAACAGTACTTGTGTATTAAAATGTACAAAAGTGAGTTCTGTAGACCACTTACCAAAACATGGGGTGTGGCCAGGGGTGCACCTGTTTCAATAAAATTGAAGTGTGCTTTAGGAAGTAAACAACTCTATGCAATTGCTAGATTTGTTTACTTTTAATACTCTAAAATAAATAAATAAATAAATTATGAAAATGCCATAAAACCTTGTTTCTGACACAAGGACTTTGGCGTTAATAGTAAAAATAAGCATTTCTAATCCTATTTTAGTCATTTGCACTACAGAACACCACAGGAAGTCATTTCTACCAGTGGCTATCAGACTTTATAACTCCTCTCTTAACGTACGACACCTTTCACATGTACAGTAATAACAATAGAACTATAATTTAATTGTGTGCAACAACTCAAATGTGCAATAACTTTCCTACTCCTAAACTCTTAATGCTGTATACAGTATATCTGTACTTATTATTATAGCCACAGTCACTTTATATTTTATTCTTCTATTGCATCATAAGACTTGTGTACATATTACAAATTTCTTTCTTGTTGTAAATTATTATTAGTGTGTTTATTCTTCTACATAACGGGCTGCTACTGCAATAACTGCAATTTCCACCTGGGATCAATAAAGTATTTCTGATTCTGATGCAAAATGTAATTTTAAAGTTAATTTAAAATTAACTTTGTCTGATGTTAAAAAAAAGAAAAAAACATAAAATTGAACTTTTCTACAGGCATATTTTCTGTTCATATCCCCCCCTAATATGTTTCATATGTTATATTCAGCAAATAAACAGTACTTGTGTATTAAAATGTACAAAAGTGAGTTCTGTAGACATGTGGTGTGGCCAGGGGTGCACCTGCTTCAATAAAAGTATTAAGGACTGTTTTAGGAAGTGAACAAATCTGTGCAATTACTAGAGTTATCCAGAAGAAATATTGAACCAAGCCTTTTCTATGCAGATTGTTCCATTTATTTTTTACTATATTCATGATCATGTGTATTTTTTTAATGATGTGTGCCTCTTAAAAACTTAGAGGTCTGCATAGGCCTGATTATTAAATCAACCACTAATCACATCTGCCTGCACCCACGAAATCTAGGGATTCTAGCAGACCCCATGCATATTTTTTGGGCCAGTAAAACCATGTGATCTTTCCTTGATACCAATCAATGAGCATCACATTACATGATCTTACTATCAACAGACAAGCACGCAGCAACACAGCCAAGAAAAAAAATAACAGCCTAGCAGCTGGGCTTTACTACGAACGTTATTTTTGGCTGTGTCAGCATTCTATTCTTAGATCATTACTCTAAAAGACGCCTACAGGTTAGCTGACGTTAAATTAAAGCCAAAACAGATGTTGAGGCCGCGACCCAGCCTTAAAGGATGTTGCAGTGGACAAAAATCAGCAAATTATTCACTGTTATATTGCTTTGTGTGTTTTGCTGCTTTTGATTAGTAATACGTTTGTGTTTGCAGCACACTTACGGATCATTTATTACCTTCCTGTTTGTAATTACGAGCAGCCAGAAATTGTCTGAGCCCGCTCCACCCTGCCAGACGTAGTACCTCCGCACACAAGTCCACAACATGTTGGCTGTTAACCCGCAATAACCGCATTGCCTCAAACTGAATCCTCCCCTGCAAATTATTTAGTAGATCTGCACAAGACAGGGTTCTTGCCTTGGTCCAGCGTGATCTCCTAAATAATTTGCAGGGGATATCAAATTAAAAAATTGTTCCCTGCCCAGAGTGTTTTAATATATTTGATACAATACACTGCTCAAGTGACAAAACAACATGTATGGAGGATGTAGCCCAAGCTCGGCTGGGCATTCTGTAATACTACGTTACGTTCATTCATTCTCCAGGCAAATCGCTGGGCCTACACCTGTCTTTCAAATGACTGTTCTTACGTACCTGTTCTAATGATATAGTCAACATTCTGCTGTTCTCCTTGTTCCTCCCCTCCACCACCAGTTTTTGGTTCCTGTCTATCTCAGACTGGCAGGGTTTGCAATGGTCTTCAGCGCAAATATTGGTGTGAAAACATTAATTGCACCAGTAAGAGCAGTTAGCAGGTAAGAGCACAGTTTTGCTCAAAATATTGCAATAACACAACATTATAGGACGTACCAGAGATCAAAAGCGGACAAATTGTTGGTGCACGTCTTGCTGGTGCATCTGTGATCAAGACAGCAAGTCTTTGTAATGTATCAAGAGCCATGGTATCCAGGGTAATGTCAGCATACCACCAAGAAGGACCAACCACATCCAACAGGATTAACTGTGGTCGCAAGAGGAGGCTGTCTGAAAGGGATGTTGGGGTGCTAATCACAGCAGAATTAAATGTGCACCTCAACTGCACCTCAGTTTCAGTGGTGCAAGAAGCTCAAATCTTAGGCTGTGGACGATGTGAAACATGTATTGTTCTCTGATGAGTCCACCTTTACTGT
The DNA here is from genome assembly GCA_021613375.1 of Megaleporinus macrocephalus. Taxonomy (NCBI): domain Eukaryota; kingdom Metazoa; phylum Chordata; class Actinopteri; order Characiformes; family Anostomidae; genus Megaleporinus; species Megaleporinus macrocephalus. The sequence continues at coordinate 10,850,027 of CM038725.1, read as the reverse complement.
TCCCCACATCAAAGAGAGTTACGGTGTGGAGAAGCCCCAAAGAAGCGAACCACCCAGACTGTTGCATGCCCAGAGTAAAGCATGGGGGTAGATCAGTGATGGTTTGGGCTGCTATATCATGGCATTCCCTTGGCCCAATGCTTGTGCTAGATGGGCGCGTCACTGCCAGGGACTACCGAACTATTCTGGAGGACCATGTACATCCAATGGTTTAAACATTGTATCCTGAAGGCGGTGCCGTGTATCAGGAGGACAGTGCACCAATACACACAGCAAGACTGGTGAAAGATTTGTTTGATGAACATGAAAGTGAAGTTGAACATCCAGATCTAAATATTATTGAGCATCTTTGGGGTGTTTTGGAGGAGCGAGGTCAAATCCCTCTGACCACTGTGCAGGACTCTGTGTATGTCATTCCCAAGACAAATTGACGCTGTATTGGCCGCAAAAGGAGGCCCTACACCATACTAATAAATTATTGGGATCTAAAACCAGGTGTTTCAGTTTCTTTGTCCAACCCCTGTATATGTATGTGTGTGTTCACTGAACAACAAATGAGAAATATCTGCTGCAATAACATGATTAACATGTGCTCTCTCTCTTTCTCCACACATCATGAGACTGTTCAAATTCCCCAACTTGGAAGGTCATTGGTCTTTGTTAAAGAAACAGAGCTGCATAGCTTGTTGCTTACCAGCTAGATTACAAGAAGCCGAGAAACCACAAGGTCCACTTGCAGGAGGCCGAGGGATTATCGATCTCCGCATTGATTTTAACCAGAGGAAGGAGGATGGATGGGAAATAAATAATTCCGGTTGTCTACATGAGACAACCACACATGTGAGCTCCACTGGGATGCAGGAGGAATGGCTGCTATATGGCTCCTAAACCATGCCTGCAGACCTGTGCTGCAATCTGTTTCAGCCTGTAGCCTGATAATATTGTATCATCTGTCTTTCACCATTGGAGCTAGTTTTGCTTTACCGGAACACCGTTCGTCTTCAGCGTGAAGACATGAGCTGATCGATATGAAGAGGTGGAGGAGAAGAGGAAGTGTGAGCTGATGACTCAACGCTGCTATCTGAGCGCATATTTGCTTCTCCCATACGACAGCTGCAAATGTTCTGTGACATTATTAACAAGCTGATGACATGTGCTGTCTTAATCCTCGTAATTTACCTGGAACTCATTTACCATGTTTACATGCACACAATAGCCCAAGTATATCTTTAGTCAAAGCAGCTGGATGCTAGCAAAACTCACCAAGTCTGAATTGTTCTCACAGGCAGGGGTGGGAATCTGAGCCTTTGAAACATCTATAGTTAAATCTGAAGGCCAGGTCTTTACTTGCTGTTGCCATTATTGGAACCTCTGGTTATTTCCAGCCACTGCTATGCCATGTTTATCACTGAAGGTCAGCGAGTGCTAAGTAAGCAAAACACAGTGCTGATGCTGGCAATATCTGTAATATCAGTGTTAGTACTGAAGGTTGCCTTCAGGAGATTCAGATGCTGGACAGTGCTTGTGGGAGGCCTATGGATACGTATGCAAGACCCAGTAGTGTAGTAGTATGAGAGTCTAAAGGCTACAATTGCATAGCATCATTCTGTCACACTGTCTGTCTGTCTGTATGCCTGCATGCCTGCATGTCTGTCTGTCTGTCTGTATGCCTACATGTCTGTCTGTCTGTCTGTCTGTATGCCTACATGTCTGTCTGTCTGTCTGTCTGTCTGTCTGTCTGTCTGTCTGTCTATGCCTACATGTCTGTCTGTCTATGCCTACATGTCTGTCTGTCTGTATGCCTACATGTCTGTCTGTCTGTATGCCTACATGTCTGTCTGTCTGTATGCCTACATGTCTGTCTGTCTGTATGCCTACATGTCTGTCTGTCTGTATGCCTACATGTCTGTCTGTCTGTCTGTCTGTATGCCTACATGTCTGTCTGTCTGTCTGTCTGTATGCCTACAAGTCTATCTGTCTGTATGTATGTATGCATGCCTACAAGTCTATCTGTATACCCACAAGTCTGTCTGTATGCCTCCAAGTCTGTATGTCTGTATGCCTACAAGTCTGTCTGTCTGTCTGTCAGTCTTGTAATGGGTGAAAAAGCGTGTGGTGGACTAGATAACAGGGGAAACATACAGGACACACTCTGTGTGGGGTAGAAGACGTGTTTAACAGCACAAAGTCACCATCGCATCTCACCATTACTGTCCAGATAACTTTGGATAGGCACATCAGACCAGAGGACATACCACAGCTAGCTCACCGTCCAGCACAGAGAACTACAGCTCCAGCAGTACAATACATGTAAAACCACCGTTACAGTCTGTTTGTCTGTATGCATGCCTACAAGTATGTCTGCAACTCTATCACCAAATACAAATGAATAAATAGCTGTATATGGTATAAAATGCTAGAGGAGACGTCCCACTATCACTGTAATGTCTCTCTATCTATCTCTATCTCACTCTATCTCTATCTACCCAAAAGAATAAATATCTGAATATTGTGCGAATATAGTGCAAATGCTATCCATCTGACTACAATTCTTTCTATCTATCCATCGCTATAGTATTTCTTCTGTCACCATATACATAAGAATAAATATCTCCATATAGTGCAAAGGACTACAGGAGACATCCCAGTATAATGTAGAATAATACATACTAGTGTAGCACAACTGTAATATATAATGTGCTGGTATTTAAAATTAGATACCACTTCATTAAATACACTCCCTTGTATCTGTTTCTCTGCTTACGTTCTGTTCTTCACTGCAGTGATACTAACGTTGTAGTCTATGTTGTGCTGGTATGAATGGATCAGACAGCAGTGCGGCTGGAGTTTTTGAACGATGTGTCCTGTCTAGTAGACCCTCCTACCTTGTTGGTCCATCTTGTAGATGTAAATCTGAGACGCACAGTTTGCACAGCTTGTATTCCTCTAGTCCTTCATCAGTGGTCCGAGGATGCTGCACACAACCAGCTGTTGGCCTTGGTGGGTGTCCAGCAGTGACAATAAGATGTTTAAAAACTCCATCAGCGCTGCTGTATCTGATCTACCACCAGAACACAATGATGTGTAATTACCACATTGGCTAGAGGCTGCATATGGGGGGGCAAGAATGCACTGAAAACCATATATAAAGAGTAGTACGCATTGACTAAGTGACAGACTACTGTTTCCCTATAAGAGTTTGTGTCCATAGTCATGAGGACTTTGGAGAAAAGGTGGTTTTGAGCGTGTAGCTTGTGTTTCCATGATTTAAAAGTATTTGCTGGAGGGTAGAGGTGATTACAGGGCATGAGCTGGGTGATGGGCATCCGCGATGATGGACTGAGCCCTTGTCCAGCATCATGGACTGCGCAGATGTACATATGGCAAGATGTTTGCTCCCACTTTATTTAGGTACTCCCCTATACTGTAGATCAGTAGTATTTAATTAGAATTCAGTAAGGTCCAGCTAGAGGAGATTTCCTCAGGCCAAAGTCTGGACCGTCATCATTTATAACTTTATGATTCAGTGGTGTATCCTGTTTACTGAAGTAGCCTAGTATCAGCATCTTATACCATCAGCTACTGAAACACCAACACATCACACATACCATTCAGTATATTTCAGTATATTTACTGTTTAAATGCTGAACTGAAATGCTGAACTGAATAAATGCTTTTTTCATTACTTTAAGTGAAAACAAGAGCTACGTTTAAAATGCTTTTGAAAAAAGTGCATCATAGTGTTTATTTATAATAAAAAAGTAAATAAAATGTTTAGTCTTGTTAACTGAGTTTCACATCTTAACAGTTTATCTCTCTCTTGTGTTCTGTTAGGAGTTTGTGTGTTCTCCCCTTGCTTCAGTGGGTTTCCTCCGTGTACTGTAAACTGCCCATAGGTGTGAGTGTGTGCGATGGACGGGCAACCTGTCCATGGTGTACCCCACCTTCGCCTGATAATGCTGGGATTGCGGTAGGATGAATGGATGGATATGAAATGCATGGCTGCTTTTAATTAGCGCCACGGTCTCAGAACATATGAGACATGTTGGTTTGGAGCTGTGTGTGGGAAGTATAAACATCTCTGTCTCGGTCCATTCCTGTTTGAAAAGTTGTTTTTCGCTGTCAACGTTTCTTCTCAATAGATTATCGGTTTGGGTCCGCATTGGACAATGTCTGGGTCTGGATCTGGACCGCGGCCCACCTATTAGTGACCTGTGCTGTAGATTCTACATGTGTTAATAATCTTTTAAAAATAATTTGAACGCTCCTAATCACATTAGTGTCCTATAGGATTAGTTTCAGGTCCCAAAGTTATGGTTAAGGTTAGGCATTGAGCTGTTGAAATATTTCTATGCTGGTCACCAATTCTCAATAGAAATAGCTTTAAAGGAATTTGAATATAAATTCCTTTTTTAGCACTTTTTTATACTAATGTGATTCATTCTTTCATGTTTTTTTTAAATAGAGAACTTTGTCACCCATCTCATTAGACTAATCATCAGCAACCACTAAGCATAGTCATTCATGTTTTATACATTGTTTTTGATTGACTTCAGGCTCTCCCCAAGTTCATATTACAAACATAACTGGTTTGAACTTAGAATAGAGGCAACAAATAAATTTTTTCTTCAAATGACTGGAGTTTCTCGTTCCTTTCATCAAGCAAACTTTCCCAATCTGCTTTCACAATAGCTCAGTGAGGAAAACTTTGAGTGCTTCTCTATCAGGACTTAGAAATATGCTGATGCCAAAGGCTTGGATTCATCTACACTTACTTCCAACAAGACATGACGTTCACAGAACGCTCTCCGTTGTGGGATGAACTACATTTTGCCTTTAACAATTAAAGCGTACTTTCATTAGCTTGGTTTAATTACGAAGAGCGACCCGCATTAGCATTTTAATGGCCTCCCTTCATTTCTCAATGGAAACAAAGAAAACCTAAAGTAGCTCTTCCAACCTAGCCAAGAGTCGGCGGTATTTTACATTCAGCAGCCATTTAAGGAACGTTTGTTATGCCCAGATAATTAAGATCACGTCTTTAATGATTTGCTCTTAACGCTCCATCAGCTGGATGGCTCATTTTTTTTTTTTCTTATTCTTTCCAGTCCGCAAGAACATCCGAGAAGTGATTTTTATATACAACGTACTGGATCCAGAGTGAAAGGAAAAGTGCCTTTTCTGCAGAAAACACTTCACAGCAAAAGTTCCACTATGGTTAATCCTATCAAGCACAACTTCTCACCCATGATGCATTCCCAGATACCGGTTTTGATCCTTTTAGCTCATTAAAATCTGCTGCCAGAGTAGCTCGGCCTCATGCATCTCTGTTAGTCACAATAAATCAGATCAGTATGTGGGATTGGGGCTTTTAGTGCTTTAGCGGTGTTTTCTATTACTATATACACTACTGTGCAAAAGTCTGAGGCGTCTAAACTTTTTAAAACCTTTTATCTTAGCGGTAGGTGTATTTTCAGCAGTAAGAATACCAGCTATTATTAGAACAGGTGTATATAATCTTACATACAAAGTAGCATAAACATCTTTCTTTGAAAGTAGTACATAATATCTTGAGCTCCAGTTTGAAGAACAAAGTGTAGTTCCAGGTTTCTCCTGGACACCCCAGACACATTGTATGAATGTATTCAGTTCCTTCAGCAGCAATCTTGATTTAGCTTAATGAAGTACTGAGCAGTCAAAGCAGGTATTAGATGAGAACTGTAAATAATACTGGGTTGTTTCCACAAGGAGAAGCTTGGAAAGGGTTAAATAAACACACTGATGTATGTAAAAGCACTACTTGCTGTATTGACACTGTTTTAATATTAAATAAAAAGTGTTTAACTGAGCAAATATAAGCTTTCTGACTGAAAAACATGCTTTTTAAATGAAATGCTCCTCAGCCTTTTGCATAGTACTGTAGAAGAAAAATGAGACTCATTTGTTCATTGTTGGATATGCAATTGAGGATACACATTTAGAATAGGATGGGATTGAAACACTGCTTATTATTATTATTATTACAACTTACAATGGTAATGTAGGTTTATAATAAACAAAACAAAAAAACTCAACTCTATATATACCCAGTAAGTGGAACACCAGTGCTGAGATCACATTAAAGACCTCTTTTATTCTGTAGTTGCCCGTCCAGTCTGGGTTTCTCTCTGACAGAAATGATGGTGTTTTAAAAAATTGCCACTGTCATGTCCTGTGGTAAACTAAATTGTTCCACACTTTGCAATAAGGGCAGTTTTCCTCTGAACATCAGCGGATCTTCTGGGTTACGAGAGGCTGTTAGGAGCAGAAATACAACTTTTACTACATGCAGTCTAATGCTTCATAAGACACACATCATAAGACAAGCTCCCCTAAACACCCCACACAAACCAGCAGGCTTTGTCAAACGTGGTAGTTTCATAGGTGCTGGTGGTTTTAGGCTAAGGTTTGAGTAGCTGTTGTGGTCAGAGCTGGTCTGCCCAATACATAGACTACATATGCCCCCCACCTTGTGTTGTGATGGGATGAAGCAGAGAAATAAAAAAAAAAACCAAAACACCAGGGTTAATTGTGTCTGTCTGTCTGTCCATCTCTGTCTGTCTGTCTGTCTCTGTCTGTCTATCCATCTCTGTCCGTCTGTCTGTCTCTGTCTGTCTATCCATCTCTGTCCAGCTCTCTCTGTCCGTCTGGCCATCTCTGTCCAGCTCTCTCTGTCTGTCTGTCAGTCCAGCTCTCTCTGTCTGTCTGCCTGTCTGTCAGTCTCTGTCTGTCTGTCTGTCTGTCAGTCAGTCTCTCCATCTCTCTCTCTCTCTCTCTATCTCTCTGTCTCTGTCTCTCCATCTCTGTCTCTCCATCTCTCTGTCACTCCATCCCTCGTCTGCCTGTCTCTCTCTCTCTCTTTCTCTAAATGAAATTTAACTTTATATATTCAAAAATAGATTTCAAAATCTAACATATCTAAGATTTTGCAGCGGGTATGTAAAGTTTTTCAGCCAAAGATTAAATATTGATTGATAAACATAGTTTGTTTGCATCTTATTCTGTTCTGGTCTTGATATTCTTAGACTGACAGATGGAGCATACGGTTTTAAAGGAGGGAGGCTTGTAGTTGAAGCACTGGGGGTATCGGGTGTGACTGAGTGGCATTTGCAAATGGCTGGTGGGTCAGGTTCCATTTCGATAGCTAAATTCAGAGATTACAGTTACTCCCGGCTTACTTGTGTGTGTGGCTGCATCATTAGTTCATGCACATAAGAGCCAGCAATCGTTGTGGAGTGGTCTCTAAGGCACTTAGACCTGAAGTTTGTTGTTGTTGTTTTTGAAGACCACTATCAGTAAAGCTGGCCAGCATGAGGCTGAAAGCAATGAGCGAAAACAAATGATTAGCATTAGCAAATGGCCCGGTAGACCACAGTAACGGATGAGTAAAAAAAGGCTTTTTAAGCAGGAAGATAAATGTCTTTTCAGTTCAAGATCAAGAATCAAGAGTACCAATCAGAATGTAGGCCTGTGCGCCCTCAGGGAGTTGACTAGAAAACGCAATGACCCAGTAACAGAAGGGACGGGTCACTTAAAAAAAGTTTAGGACAAAGTCTTATGGACAGATGAGACAAAGATGAACCCAAACCTCCACTCCCATCATGATCGAACCTCATCTGTAAAACATGGCCGTGTGCTGCAGCCAGGGAAACAGTTTGCTTTTCTTTATTGGTGATGTTACTGCCGATAGCAGCAGAATGAGTTCTGAAGTAAAGAGAGGCTTCTTAACAGCTCAGATCCAGCAAACGGCCCCGAAACTCAATAGATGGACCAATATGGATGCATATCTCTCAGTAAAAAGCAACTATAGTATATAGTAGAACTAGTATTGTGTATTTGAAATGTAGAAATGGAAGGACTGAATGAACCTGACGGTCCAGCTGGTAAAATTAACAATAGTGCTTTCTAAAAATTTTGCATGTGCTATGTTAAGTTGTTAAGCAGAACGTTGAATATTGATTGATTAAATATAATCAGTCACTCAATCAGCATTTCCCTGAGCATGCAGCCCATCTACTGAAGACAAACCGAATGGGAAATGTATAAATAATGGTTGAAAAAAAAGACTGATTCCTGAGATTTGGCGAAGATGTGAATACCCTTAAATTATAGCTCACCTGCAGGACGTCACGTCAGAACTATTTTAAGTATTAAACGTATTGGGAAAAGTATACTGCTGCAGTCTGAACAAAGCCTCACAACTGCATTTGGAAAATAACTGTTGCCCTATACCAGGGGTCTCCAATTTATTTATTTTCAAGGGCCGCATTTAGCCAACACCACAAACACAAGGGCCAGCGCATTAGATGTATAATATTTTATAAGACAGATTGTACAGTAATTATTTCTTTGTTGTTATAGTGCATGTCATTAATTAGGTATGTCAACAGCAGCTGCATAATTTTACTCACCATTCAATGAGAGAAGTGACAACAGTCGGTTAAACCAGAGACTTAAAGTTGGGGCGGTGCTCTATTGCGGCAATGCGAAGGTGTGCATTAGAGTCTGTTTCTGTCCTGGCTGTTGATAATGTTCATTGAAGAAATGTATGTCTCACAGATATAGGTGGAGGGAAATACTGTGAGTAGTAGTCGGGGGCAGCTTCTCTCAAAGCTTTCTCTTCAAAAAACGCACCAACACTGACACCTGCTCTACGTCCGTCCTATCTCGAGACGTGTCAATGCTGAATGGCATGAAGTCTGTTTTCTTCAGACGAGAGAGCAGGACACACGAGCAGTCCTCCGCTAAAACCTCCACTCTTCTCACTGCAGTGTTATCAGATAACAGTACTCGATTAAACAAGTCTATGACTTCTTCCACCATATCAATCGCACACATCTTTATCAACACGGCTTCCATGAAAGTTCCACGATAAGCCCAGAGATGCCGTAGTTGTGGTTTCTTATGCAGATGATGTTGTATGGATGTTAGTGACAGAATGGTTGTAGGCAGCAATCAAACTTGCATTCTTTTGTCTTCGACTCTGATTTTGCTGGAAAGTTGGGATTGAAATGGCTGTGGCATGTTTTGAAGTGCCACTTTGTTAGCCACTTTGCACACGGCTACAGCTCGAGAGCATAGTAAGCAAGCTGGCTTAGCGTTGGCACGGTCTGGTAAAACTGAACTGTCTATTTTTGTTATCAGCTGGCCGTGTTTTTGTGCCAGCAGGATTTACATATGCTGTGTTCTACAGAGGGAGCTCGTCAACCGTTGGCTATACTGCTCATCTCTTGTGTTTTAGTCGTAAGGTAAATACACAAACATAGGTGTTTGACGATGGGCCAACAGTTTGAGCCTTGCGGGGCCGTATTAGGCTCGCGGGCTGCCTTTTGGGGAACACTGCCCTATACCGTACATGTATATTTCATGATAAGCAAACCAAATGGAAATTACTTAAATAAAAAATCTGGTTACACTGACCTGCATTTAAAGGGAAGCATGTTTCTACTTTCTTCTGTAGAGTTCTCATTTTGGAGATACAACAACAGCAGTATATACATTTTGACATGTCTATTTCGATGTTTGAATATCATCTGCAGACTATGGACTAGAGTTGACTCTCAGCAGTGTTAGTTAAGATTAGCACAAGGGCTAGGGTTAGGATTAGGGTGAGTATTAGATCATGGGTATGAATTTAAGGGTAGGGCTTAGGCTGGATGAGGTGTGCTTGCTAACTTAATTCCAGATGTTTTCTTTTCCTGCCTCAGAAACACTGAGCTGAATCTCACTGCTGCTCTAATGGGCCTCTAACGTTTATTTCTATTCTCTAAATTTAATATTGCATGTAGTTGTAGATCTTAATCTTTTTGGGTTACTTTGTAATTGTTTGCTATCCACTGTGGACCAGAGAAGGATGGGTTCCCTCTTCTTGAGTCTGGTTCCTCTCAATGTCCTTCCTCTTGATCTGAAGGAATTTTTTCTTGCCACTGTTTTTTTAAACACACAAACAAAACAAAAACACTTAAGACTTAGATAAATAAATAGATATTTAGTTGATTATTGGTCATCTATAGCAAGCTTTCCAAATAAAGTGTTAGCTTTATATTTTTTAATGTGAAGTCCAGCAAATTTCTTCTTTAGAGTTTTGTAATGAGGTGATACAACAACACAGTCAGGAGAAAAAAGGACATACATGAAGCAAAATATGTGTTCACCTAAACCCCTTATCCCACCCCCCCCATGTTTAACCATTTCTCCAACACCCAAACCTTTATCAGGCAGGGTCCCCCTATATAAAAGAGTAAAGGAAAAGAAAATAGATAAGTAATTAGAAATAAAATAAAATTGGATTAAAAAAAAAGCATTCTCAAGCATAACAACTCAAATATCTGTAGTATGTTTTAATCCTCTGGGTCTAATGTGCCAAAAATCCAGCAAATTAAATATGAATTGAACACCAAATTTGCAGAAATATGCTACATTTGTGTTAACATATTTGCAGTTCAAAAGATCATACAAGCTGCATACAGTTCTAACAAAGTAAGCGTTCTTTACCAATAATTCAGCAAAGATTTGCATTTTATTTAGATTTTATTATTTTTAGTTTCAAAGCAGAGGCCACAGAAGAACCTATTTTGGCTCCTCAGAGAACCTTTATTAGAGAGTTTGTAAGGAATATGCAAAAGGTTCTTAGAACTGTATCCAAAAAACTGCCTAGTTTTTTTTAAAAGCATGTTTATCAATCAGATGTCCAAGATTGCTCACTGATGCCATCTTAAAGAAAAGGTACTGATGGAATTATCTGGTTAGTGATGGAAGCCATCAGTTCTGACTGTCCATTGGGTCACAGTACCTACAATTCAAACCAGGCAAAAGGTTTATTCAAGCAAAAAAAATCATTACAAGTTTGTGTGTGTGTATAATATATATATATATACATATATATATATATATATATATATATATAATTATTTTTTTTTTTTTATGTTTGCTGAAAACATCTAGGGTGAGTCAAACTGCTGCCGTGTGCCAGACAGCTGGTCTGGCGCTTTTCCTTTACAATCAAAACACCTATATTCCTACCCGTAATCAGCCCAGCTCAGCTGGTGAAATGCGTGACCTCGTCGTCTGCTTAATCAAGACTCACCTCCTCTTTTTGTCCAATTAGACACAATTGTACGCCTAAAACGGCTCCATTCCACAGTGATTAAGAAAGCTTGATTGGGCGAAATCAAGCGTCAACTGATAACATGTTAGGAGAAAACAGAGCTCATAGATTGACCATGCAGAGTGCCAAATGCAGCGGGAGCTCTTGGAGCATTTAAGTCTTTGATTATCCTCTCAAACCTGAACAACGCATGCATACTGATGTAGTCAGAAAGTCATGAAGATCTAGAGTTATAAAGTACAATATTATGTTTCCCCACATGAACCCAACAGGACCAAGTTCCTCCCTTGTATTATAAATGGCTCCAACTTCTGGTAAGCCCATAAACAGATGTTAGGATAAAAATATGCTATTGTGTGCATTTGAGCTTTGTAAACTTCTATAAGCCCTCTCTTATTCTCACCCAGCAGTGGCGCGTAGTGTGCGCTCGCTGACCTTTCAGACGGCAGACGTGGAATGGCTGGGACTGCAGAAAGGTTGCAAGAGTTAGGCTGGTAATTGCTTTTGCTGTGTCCTAAAGCACCTTTTGATGTGAGCCAACAAAATTGGTTATTGAGTGCTTACGTCTCCATATCAGCCGAAGCCTGGAGTGTCTGTTTCTTTCCTCTACGTTCTGGAAGCTGCAATCGTTTAAGAATAAACAACCCAGAAATATCACTGACACTGGGAACCATGATGGGTTTGGGTGACTTCATTCTACGGTACATTTTTAAAGCCCTTTTTAAAGCCTTTATGTTTCCAAGAAGAACGCTAAGAACACTCTCTTTTACAAGCACCCCCTGAAGGAAGGGGACCGGGGTAACAACGCTTGAAACCTCAGAGCAGCTTGTGCTCTTTCTCAGTTGCGGTGTTCAATGGGCTGAGGCCCATTAGGTAAGGGGACGAAATAAGTTGGTAAAAGGGAAGCCGCTGGGGATACAGGCTTAATCTGATGTTTTTCACTGATCATTGTTGGGCAGCTATCTTTCTTAGTGTTACCATTTCTGCCGAATTCCACCAGTTTAGCCAGATTTTTGCACAATCTGTTTATATAGTGTTTTGTTGTTATATGGTCTAAAACTTACCCGCTCAGATTTCTTTACTATGGTGGTGATGGGACCAGGGCTTGCGATAGCTACAATAAAAACATAGACATTTTCATTCATTCATCTAAAACACTTATCCTCTCGGGTCACAAGGTTGCGACCCTATCCTATTGAAGGAAACACCCTGAACAGGTGGCCAGTCCATCACCGGGCGCATGCACTGACATACATATTCACATGCATCTAGGGGCAGTTTGGTATACATGCCTGACTACATGTCTTTGGACTATGGGATGGAACCTTTGCACATATGGGTAGAACATGCTAACTCTGGTCCCCCGACTGGGGAATTGAGCACAGGCCCCTCCTGCTGTGAGGCTACAGCACTACCCACTGTGCCACCATCCTGCCCTATAGATGTTATATTTACTTTACAGAGGTATTACTTACTAAAAAGCTAGTGAACCTGGTGGATCAAGTTTTATGTTTATTGTTGATGATGATAAAACCTCATCAGCAGTTTGAGAGATGTTTGTGTTTGTGTAGAAATAATTTGGTGAGCATGTGTAACTATGGAGTTCTAGTTTTTGTTAATGTCAGTTCTAGTTAATGTAAAATTGTTCCAGACACACACAGTGCCACAAGTGGATAAAAGTGAACCTCTATTTTAAATTTTAGGACAGTAATGCAACACCCCCCTCCACCCCCACACACTTTTTTTGCCACTTGTGTTTGCACACCTGTGCAGTGAAACACACTCACCCACTCCCACACATACACTAGTCAACACATGCAGTAGGGGGCAATAAGCACACTTGCCCAGATCGGTGAGCAACATTATGCACAATGAGTAGTTGGGGGTTAGGCATCTTGCTTAAGGACTTTTTCGTCATGTCCTGTTGGTTCAGGGAATCGAACCGATGACATTTGATCACAAGGCTGGTTACCCAAACTCTCAACTGCCCCCATTATTTCAGATTTGAACCTCATGGTATTGGGTGGGTGGGTGTGTATATCTTGGGTTAAAGCTGTTACTGCTCAAGCTAGTTTTCTTGCTAAATAGAGCCACTTGTGTGTGCCGTAATGTAGGTTGTTTGCTTAGCCCAACAGCAGTTTGGAAATAAGGATGAATACCAGGGAAACAAAAACCCATAGAGACACCATCCAAGGCCAGTAGCAGCAATGATATCACTGAGCCTAATCTTAATGTTCTAGTTTAAAGGGTTGGGGTCTTTATTTTTCTCCTGGCTTGGCATTTCAAAGAATTATATGTATAGACTGTTAGCATAGGGCCACCTGGTGAGGGTAAGGGAGAGAGGCAGAGAGGGCTGCATGATGAGCAGATAGACCGCTGACCCTGTTGGATATTATTATTATTATTTTGTTGATTTTGTTGGTCATCTCTCAGCGGTTACAACTGTTCAGATATTCTAGCCTATTATTTTGTGTCTTGTAGACTTCCGAGTTCTTTGTGCTCTGATTCCTTAAATCATGCGAGGGCGCTCAGGTGCAGTACTGTTTTCATCCCTGCTGTGAAATAAATGTATTGTTTGATTTAGAAGCTGTAGTTGTCTTTTGCAGGATGACTAAAGACCTAACCTACTTGTTTGCTGTATAACAAGATTTGTGGCCTTGATTTTTTTTTTTAACTGCCCCCTCAGGGCCTTCATCCTGGTGTCCAGCATGACTCCAGCTCTGAAGAAAAGAAGCAAGATTTCTGATTGACTGATCAAATACATAAAATACATAGATCAAATGTACAATGAACATTTTTATTATTGTTTTAAATCAGATTTTTTTGCCAAATCATTACTTAAAAGCTACATCAATGATTATATATGCATTGGATAAACAAGTACTGTAGTTTTTGTATTTCTATTTTTTAAATACATTCATGGTGGAGAGGTATATGTAGAACATTTTAAAGCTAATTATTCTGAAAGAAAATATATTCTTGGTGGTCTACTACTGTTCAGCCATTAGCAACACTATGCATAAAATAGAAACACTTGTGTAGATTCACTAGTATTCTAAAGTATATAAAGCAGCTGTGTGAGAGGCTTTAAAGAAAGCCTATTATACAACTTTGTTTAGTTTACCCAGTCACTACGGCGTAGACTACAAAACGATGAACTCCAGTGGGGAACAAAAAAATGCTGACTATGATAATGATGTGTTGATTGTGGTAATGATGTTATTACACCCGTCACAGTATTATGATCTCAGCTAGATATATTGAAATTCAGTTGATGTGCCAAACCTTCAACACATCAACAGTCAACGAACCCAAGTGGAAATGGTAGAATGCAAAAATGTGGGCGCCCCTGGTCAAATTACGCTTTGTTGATTTTCTAAGTGAATATTGTGTTCAAACATCCTCTACAGAGAACAGCCTTCTGCATACGCTAAAGAGGACCTATTGTGATTTTCAGGGTTTTTTTAACCCCCCTTTGCTTCAGTCTGTTATGAAACTTCTTGTGTGTAAATGATGTGCACAGTTATAAAGCCCAAAGTACAGGGAGAAGGGAGGAAGGGGGAAAGAAGAAACCTATTTTTCAGCTGTCTGGATTTTTTTTTTTTTACCTGTTGCAAGGTGATGCAATCTTTTAGCACAGTCCTTATTGCCTGTCCATTTGGATGGCATCGCGCATCACCCAGCAACTGCTGGAGATCGGGAGGAGTTTGAGTGTTCTAGCCATGTTGGAAAGATTCTAAAAAACGTTTTAGTACACTACCAGCCAAATGTTTTAGTACACTACCAGCCAAATGTTTTAGATCGCTACCAGTTAAACGTTTTAGTACACTACCAGTCAAACGTTTAGATCGCTACCAGTCAAACGTTTTAGTACACTACCAGCCAAACGTTTTAGTACACTACCAGCCAAACGTTTTAGTACACTACCAGCCTAACGTTTTAGATCGCTACCAGTTAAACGTTTTAGATCGCTACCAGTTAAACGTTTTAGTACGCTACCAGTCAAACCTTATAGTACGCTACCAGCCAAACCTTTTAGTACGCCGCCAGCCAAACCTTTTAGTACGCCACCAGCCAAACGTTTTAGATCGCTACCAGTTAAACGTTTAGATCGCTACCAGTTAAACGTTTTAGTACACTACCAGCCAAATGTTTTAGTACACTACCAGCCAAATGTTTTAGATCGCTACCAGTTAAACGTTTTAGTACACTACCAGCCAAACGTTTAGATCGCTACCAGTCAAACGTTTTAGTACACTACCAACCAAACGTTTAGATCGCTACCAGTCAAACGTTTTAGTACACTACCAGCCAAATGTTTTAGTGCGCTACCAGCCAAACTGTTTTAAAAGATTTGGCTGGTAGTGTACTAAAACCTTTGATCGGTATTTGATAACACTGCTTTAGGGTTTGTTTATAAAGCTATATAACAATTACTAAACACTTAGTCCAGTAAGTCATCTGTCATGAAGGCTACAAAAATTATGGTCAATTAACCTGAACATCGTTTGATGAATACTGGAATAAAAATTCATACATGTTTATGTATGGCAATGTCAGCTGTCAAGACAGGTTAATGTAAATTTATAAATGAGTTATAAACAGTACCCCAGAGTAGTGTAACCCACTATTTTGCAAGCTTTGAATCAACCTGTTCACCACTCTGTGCTAACGTTTGCTCCTATTTCAATATTAAGCAAGCTGTTGAGGTATGGCCATGAACAGAATAGCCTATTCTAGGCATGAAGATGTGGATTGTAGCCTGACTATGGGGAGTAGGCAGCTGAAAGCTCTTGATGCTGTTTACACCTGTTTCTCAAAGGAAGTGTAAACTAGCGCCACATCTGCCTGCATGGAACTGGCAGGCTTACTGTAAATGAAGTGAGAAATATATAAAGGAAAGGTGCCAAGAAGAGCGAAGAGCAAACCCTGAGATGTCTTCATTGATAGAAATATTATGTATGAAATCTATAGCAAGAACTTTAAAGGTCATGTTAGTACTGAACATTGCCTTAGTTTTAAATGATTCATATCATACTTCTTACTTTGCTTACATACTACATCAGTGTCTTTCATTTAAAACACTAACACCCCAGCCTTTACACTCAAACCCCTTCTAATTCACAAAATGTATTGCTTAGTATCTCTTCGATATTTGTATTGAAGTCAGTTTTTAATTATTTAATGTTCCAAATGTTCATTAACAATCTTGTTTTTATTACCTTAAGTTATTTTAAAATAAGCTGTTTTTGTTTGTAAAGTAAATAGGTATGTTTCTGACCGCAAATGTTTACAAATGTCAACAGTGAACACACAAGGGTTAATTCTGACCCATGTTGTTGTTAGAAGAACAATGATGCAAAAAAGTAAAAAAATAATATAAAACATAAACAAGCATAGAAAATAAAGATATAGAAAATAAAATGTCAGGTCCCCTTTGACACAGGTTGTGCATCAAAGGGTTAAAGCTGATAAAGTGAAACTGCTCCAAAAAGCTAATTTCTTCAGATTTTCCACTATTTTTAAAGAACATTCCATACATAGATTCAAAAGGTACCTCTGTGGTTTTTATAAACATTTTATATACAATTTAAATACTTCTTGGGACTAAATTGGCCACTTTTTAGTTCATTAATGTGTGGTAAACATTCAGTACATGAGTAGTCCACATATTTTGCACTGCAACTACACTAAAAAGAAAGTTGTAAACTAAAATTATTTTAAGTAAGTTTATTCATTCATCATCAAAAACTCTGATTACACATATACTTAAAAGGCTGTTTAGCATCTCCAGTTCAACTGACTGCATGTCTTTGGAGTGCTGGAGGAAACCCACACAGACACCAGGAGCCCAAACAAACTCCACACAGAGAGGAACCTGGTCACTGTGGCTGGGAATCAAACTCAAACCCTTTGTACTGTAAAGCTTCAACTTTAACCACTGCACCACCAAGCTGCCCCATAATTTATTATTTATATACTGCTATCACACTTTTCATTTATGAAAGTAAACTTTTAAGTACCTTCTCAGTAAAAAAATATTTTAGATGTTCAAACTGAAAATATACTTGCATGTTTACTTTAAGTGAACCAAACTTTTGTACAGGATAAGAATACTTAAGTAGATCCTGATCAAATGATTGAGTACTGAGACTTTCCTGTAATGTGAATACACCTTTGAATATGTTCAGTACATTACATTGAAGGCAGATTCTTATTTTTAGTTTAAAAGAAGTAGCTAATAGCTCATTTAAATAAACTGGCTAGAATTGTGTTGTAGTCCAGTCAAGCTTTTCACACCAAACCACTCTGAACGAGTTGAGTGATGAAGAAATTCTCATACAAGAGAAAAAGGTATCAACAGGAAGTAAAGGCATTAATGCTCAGAGGTCATTACCACATTCTCAAATCTTCATCATGATGTTATGTTCTGCGTCTTTTTGCTGGTACATCCCTCCTCTCAGCAGTCTCAGATTCACTTAATGTCCTTTTCTTTCTGAGGCTGTTGATGCTGATTGACAATTTTTGTGGAAGGTATGGAAGAGGTGGAGTCAACTAAGCACTGTTGTGGTGCTTACCTTACATCCTGACCACTTGATAAGGAGTCTACTGATAAGCCACTGTTGGAAACGGAAGAGCAATTCATTTGCTTCATGTCACATTGGTCGTCTTCTTCCATAGGCAAGTGAAGGTTAACGTTGCTGGTGTGGTTAGAAGACTGCAGGTCTGCTTGCTGGATTGAAAGAAGCAGATTTAACATTAATTCTGTACACCAGCTGTGGTGCAGAAGAAGCCGGCAAATGTACCTCAGACTGCAGTCCTTCAACTGACAGGTCAATTACCATGTCATCTTTATTTTCCTCCTCTAGAACATTAAATGTGGGACCTGCTGAGCACTCATCACTTTCCATGCCACATACACTAAGAGATGAGGGTGCTGAGCTGCTGTTGGTCATAGAAATGGTAGATGGAGAGGATGAGGCAGGCCCAGGCAGTGACTAATCTGGAGATTCGGGAAAATTACAGATGGGCCGGCTCATTTCAAACTCGGTTTGGACCGGATGCATGGGAAAAATAATTTCGATACTTATCGGTCACTTATCTAATATTCTTGCATTAATTTTCCATTCATTTATGCATTCATTCTACATTCATCTGACAGCACAGCACATATATCGCATAGATTAGGTGGGTTCTACCATCTGAGGGAATTCTCCCCTCCTAAATGTTTAAGTTGGTGGGGCCCAGGAGTCGTCTCTTCTGGAGCGGCAAAATTAAATATAGCAACAGAATAGCATCAAGCGGCAGTCAGTGGTGACGGAGGGCAGAAAGAGGCGTTGCATAGACAGCTTAGCGTAGTTTATTTTGTAGATGCCAATACACACCATTAATCACAAATATCCAGTTTCAAACTGAAAATAATAAACATAATTTAGAAGTGTAGTATATTAATAGCCGAACTCATTAATGGAATGTTTTTGTAGCATCGGAGCAGCAAACCCCTTCCGACGCTACTGATGGTAGTCCATGACTACTAAAGTGACAGGTAGAGGATAGTCTATTAGTTATTTAAACTCAAAGATAGTTATTTGTAATGTAAAATATAACATGCAGAATAGACATTATATATGTTAAATTGTGTTAATGTTAATGTACAGAGAAGGAAATTCTCATGTCTACAGACAACGATATTAATAAAGTTGAGAAATCAGTGCACTGCTTAGGAGGCTTTTGATGCTGTTGGTAGCTGCTAAACATGCGTGCAGTGAAGCTACTAAAGAGTTTAGTGTAAATCTAACAATAGAGCTCCTCTCTGTAGGTAAGAAAAATGCTATTTTTTTCAAAATTAAACAATCTTTCTGTTAGTTTACCAGCATATACCTGAACTTAATAATAAAAAGGCTCTGTAAGAGCTAGCTGCTGTTTAATTTATTCAGATTCCTCCTCCATGGAAAAAGTGGGCCGGATTTGGGCATGAAACCCCCGGGCTGAAAAAGAGGCCCACTCCGACCCTGGGATGAGGAGTCAGATTGGGAAGTGTTTGCCTCATTCTGACCACTTGATGAGAAGTCCAATCTACTGGTGGTGCAGATACTGATGCATCGCAGGTGCAATTAATTTGCTTCGATTTGTCTTAACAAATTACTAAACTACGTCACCATCGGACATCATGGGTTGGGCTGCAGGGCTGCTTGCTGGTTTGGAAGAAGCAGTTGGATTTCCACATACAGCATCATTAATAGGGCTGTGTATTGGCAAGAACCTGGCGATACAATACGTATCGTGATATAGTAGTCACGATTCTGTATATTGTGATACTGCAAGCAAAGTGATATATTGCGATTTTTCAAATCCTACTATTAAAACACACCACTGTATGAACAGGTTTTCCAATACTTACAATAGCATTGCATTCTTGTGCTACTTGTTAATGTTGGAGTGGAGCTGAAAATGGATTGCAATACTGCCATCGAGTGGTCAGAGGTGTTACTGTCTGCCAGGAATCTGTGTATCAACACTGTGTTTTTGAGAATCGATACAGTATCACGAAACATATCCTGATATTTAATATTTTTGATTTTTTTTCTTGCACTTCTTATTAGTAACGCACTCTGGCTGTGGTGCAGAAGTTGGTGAATGTG
Organism: Megaleporinus macrocephalus; assembly: GCA_021613375.1. Classification (NCBI taxonomy): domain Eukaryota; kingdom Metazoa; phylum Chordata; class Actinopteri; order Characiformes; family Anostomidae; genus Megaleporinus; species Megaleporinus macrocephalus. Next base: position 10,830,239 of record CM038725.1, on the reverse strand, counting down.
AATTAGGCTGCAGTCCTCGCTGAAGTGAATGCTCAGTAACAACGTCATCCGCATCTTTAGGTTTTTTAAAATTAGATGGAGAGCCTAACGAGCACTCACCACTTTCCATGCCATGTAGGAGTAAGACATAGGGCAGGAGAAGAGGGTGCTGAGCTAAGTTTAGTGGGTGAAATGATGGACAAGAAGAATGAGGAGTCAGATTGGGAGGAGCTGGTCTCATCCTGCCCACTTGACGAGTCAGATACAAAAATTGATCCTCTGAAATCATTGACACTCACTGGCTGGTCAACCGTAAATGTGATGTCTTTGATGTGGGTGCATAGAGAGCTGGTTTCAGAGGATGAAGATCTGCTCTCAGCACTATTCACAGCAAAAAGTAAAGAAAACAAACCCTCAACAGGAAATGTGGGGATTCCACTATTAACCTATGAGGATCCTAGTGCTGTACTGAGTCTCAGCGTTATAATGATTGAGCCACAAAAGGTTCTTTAAACTCATGGTAGAACAACTTTGGTTCTTATGGTTTGATTTATGCTCCCCTCATAATTTACATCACATGTGTTTGGAAGAACGTAAGGATATATTTTACAATAGCTTAATGAAATACTGAGTAGTCAAAGCAGGTAATACATGTAATTAGCCCCATTCTATTTTTGTTCTCAGGTTTTGTTTCTCAGTATCCTGTATCTAACGTTTGTCTTAGTCTTGAGGGTAAATGTCCACTAGAAGATGAAGAAAAGACACTGAAAATATTAAGAAATAACTAAGTCTGCTACTCAAGTACAATCTGTCATTATAATTATTAGTCACAGACTATGATTTTGCAGTGACTGAGAACCTTGCAAGACGCAAGACCAAAACCTTTAATATTAGACTAAAACACAATTAATATTAAACACAGTTCATTTTATTGGAACGTCAAGACAAAGTCAGTTATCCTGACCACCTTACACCAAACCACTGAGATGCCTGGACGAGACTCACAATGTTATTGGGACCACTAAATCCCATTTATTATTATTATTGTTATTATTATTATTATTATTATTATTATTATTATTATTATTATTATTATTTTATTATTCAAATTAAAAGGTTTTTTTCTGTAGAGCTCATAAGAAATGACTCGGAATAACATAAATGAACTTGCATGGCAACAACCATTCAAATGACCACAGCAACCGTCTGGCAGCACTTCAGAGACTACTTTGGGTGACAAGAACAACTGCTCAGCAACACCTTAGCAACCATCTAACACTACTTGCAAAACATCTAACATTCCCGTAGCAACTACCTGGAACATCATTACATCACTTAACAGCATTCCAGCAACTGTCTAACAGCCTATGATACCATGGAAACAGCTTGGCAACGGCCAGAGATTACATTAGCAACAAAGAAGCTTCCTTTTCTGTAACACTGCTACTTTCATCAAATATTAAATCAATAGTCGTTTACAACTGCTACACCGTTTACAACCGCTACACTATTTCAAGTGGTATTAATGAGATTCGTGAATGAAGATGATCCAAAAGATGTCCAGTTGCATCAAAACAGGAGTCGTCCTCATTGAAACCGACTCCACTGTCTTCCTCCAAGTTGTCACCCAAAAAAATCAGAGAGTGGCTGATTCAGGATTTGTTTTTGTAGCTGCCGTTTTGGTTGTGGAGCTTCAGTTTTGTAAGCATCCGATTCACTGAAGCACCACAGTTCCTTTCGTGTGTCCTCAGACAAATGGTAAGAGGTTGTAAAGATAAAAACACATTCTTTTTCACTAGTGTTTTTGTTCATACAGATTAAATATGATACTGATTTAAAGGTTTTATGTGCATTATTACATTTGCCAACTTTTTAATGTAAAAAAAAAAACACCTCTGGACCAAATTACATGTTTTGTTAATTTAGTAGTTTAAACATTTGGTCACTACTTTGTTTCACTAGTCCTAACATCCTCTACATGCCACACTGTATGTATTATTCTTTTATCAGTTTGTTCAATTCAGCAAATTAACAGTTATTGTCAAAATAAAACAAAACTAAACCTGTCAAAGTTGACCAGAGGGGGCAAACTATATTACTGGTGATGTGTATTTTCACCAGTAAGAACAACAGATATCATTAGAACAGAATTAAATAATGATAAATACAATACAAAGTAACATGAATATCTTATTGTGAGAGAAGTAGATCATATCTTGAGCTCCAGTCTGAAGAATAAAGTGTAGTTCCAGATTTCTCCTGGACGCCCCTGACATTGTATGAATGTATTCAGTCCCTTCAGCAGCAATCTTGATTTAGCTTAATGAAGTACTGAGCAGTCAAAGCAGGTATTAGATGGGAACTGTAACTAATACTGGGTTGTTTCCACAAGGAGAAGCTTGAAAAGGGTTAAATAAACACACTGGTATAAGTAAAAGCACTACTTACTGTATTAATACTGTTTGAATATGAAAAAAAGCTGGATTGTTTTTAAATGTAATAATGTTCCCGACTGCCTATAATTTTCACAAAGTACTGTATGTCTGAAAGAGATGGTAACCCAAACACCTGGTTTAATTTAAAGAGATAAAGTGAAACAGGTCTTGTAAAACTTGAGATTTGGGTGTTTTTATTGGTGGTGCCGTTTCTGTACGTCTAAACAGAAATTTGAGGTTACGTGTTCACACCAGCATGCTACATGGGTCCTGCTGCTCTGAAAACAGGCACTTGTGAATGAGTTCCCAGTTGAAAGAATTGAAAGTGGGTTGAAAGTCTGAGGGCAGTTGATTTGTTGGCAGCGCATAGTGTGGTGTGCCTTTTGTGGGAGGGTGTATTAGTTACATCCCTAGAGTTAAAGGTCAGCGCTAATGGTTAGCTGTGGTTTTGCTGGCAGGTCGGCATGGTGGGGAGCTCTTAACAAAGACTGCATCACCCACACCTCCTAATGGACCTGTCCGGCTTCATGCTGGGCTTGAGAACACGGGGAGTTTTTCTATATCCCATATGTTAACCCTTGGAGCTGATGCGAAAGCAGCTTGAGTCTCTTTACCAGGAAAGAAGAGTGGTTTTGTGGTTGCATTAAAAACATAAATGAAGTATTTCTACACAGTAAACTAATATGTTCCTAAATAGTTCCTGGCCTGTTCTAGAAAGAAATTATAGTTTCAAACTCTTATATTATGTGGGGGGTTTCTAAGCCTTAAAAATGATAATTGTACAATTGATGAACATTACTCTATGAAGTGCCAACAATTGAAACAGTGAAGCAAAATATGTCAAGGAACTCTACTATTTTAACCCTCTAGGGCAGAGGTCACCAATAGCCGGACTGCTGTCTGGGTCTGGACCCAGATGTTGTCCAGTGCGGACCCAAACAAATAAGCTATTGAGAACAATTTAATAGGCGGAACTTTTCTTGTCTTTACGGTATGCGGGCTCACAGACCAATCGCGTGCGTGTTAAATTCACCAAAGGCACTCTATTTACTTTTTCTATAAATAAACACTAAGATGCACTTTTTTCAGAAGCATTCTGTTTTTTAATGTAGACCTTTTCATATGAAGTTCTATAAATAATTAATTCAGTTCAGCATTTAAAACAATAAATATAGTTGAAATATACTGAATAGTATTATTTGGTTGAGCTTTCAGTTGCTGACCTTGTGTTACGGTCATAACACAAACATGGTCCGGACCTTGGCCTGAGGAAAATTCCCTCTGACTGGACCTAACTGAATTCCAATTAAAACCCCTGCTCCAAGGTCTAATCTTCTTGATTTTACCTTTAAAGACATTCATGTATAACACTAACTATATTAAAACAATGTTTATCTCCAACTTTTAGATTTTTATTTTTTCACATCATTTGCACACAACAGCTGCCATTTACATTGTGTGAAAATGTTATGATGAATGGACCAATAGAAATGATCCAAAATAACTTTTTTTTTCTGGTTCCACTGGCTTACATTAAAAGTACAGACAGTTTTTGGCCTCTCCTGTAAAGTTTTCTTTTGACTATATGTAAACTGCGTTTATGTGTTGGCCTTGTAGCCTTGTGATCAGTCGTGTTCTTCTAGTTTAAGGGATTGAACAGATGACCTTCTAAAGTGCCCTTGAGTAAGACACCTAACCCCGCCCCCAGCTGCTTCCCCAGGGCCCTGTGGATAAGGCTGCCCACTAGTCTGTGCAAGTGTGGTCACTGCCTCCTAGTGTGTGTGGTTGTTTCACTGCACAGGTTGGTTAAATGCTGAGTTCAGATTCTAGTTCTTTGCCTGCCATTTCACATATTGGCTAAATGAAGAAGAATGAGTATGTCCTTAGTGAGTTCCAAAGTTTTCGTTGGTCAGTTTCATGCAAAATGTGGACCAACACACAATTCCACTCATTGCACATAGTGAGGGGCAGATGACTTGTAACTCAACCTCTCTTTACAGTCTCATAAGGATGTGATCTCGCAATAAGATAAAAGTGAAAGGGCAGACTCTACACATTCAGGAAATGTTTAGTTGGCACATGGACATCCATTAAATCTGACTCATGTGCGTTCATTGATTCCACAGGCTTATGTGGAAAAAAAAATGTGAAATTGGTTGAAAAATTAATGGAAGTATGAAATAACTAAATGTGAATTCTAAGGTCAAATTACATTGATCTGTATAATCTCTATGTTAACACATTCTCTGTGTGTTTGTGTGTGTACATATATACAGATGTGTATGCATATTTGAATTATTAAATAAAATATTAACAAAATGATGAGAACAAACTTTTGCATACAACTGAAAAAGTGTTTCTTCATATTCTGAACTGTCCATCAGATGCAGTAAACTGCCATTAGCCAATCAGCTAATACTGTCTTAAGGCGCTGAACAAAACCTCTGTCACATATCCAGTAATTGTATACTATGGCGTTATTATAATAAAATATGGTTGTTAAAATCTCATTTATATGAAAATATGAAAATCTCATTGTTATAGTCGGTAAAACCTTGCAGATCTATTGGCATGTAATTCTACTACACTCCTATTTAGAAGACTTCATATATCCAAGTTCACTGACTGTGTTCTTGAACGGGCTGGTTATGATGGGGTTCATTTAGTCATGTGGTGTCTCTCAAGGTTGATCTAATTGATGTAGATAATGAGTGCGGTTTGGTTGTTTTAGCATGTGTTTTTTTTTTTTTTTTTTTTTACTTTTTTTTATCAGATCTGCCTACCAAATAATGAGCATATTAATAAATCTGACCTTTTTGCTTTACATGTTTATGCAAGGCATCGTTCTCACAGTTGGCAAAACCACACCAAGTAATCAGTGTTTTAAGCCTAAGATGACGGAAATCACTCTATCTTTCCTTAATGACCTATTCATTAGTAAATAGATCTATTCTCGGGCCAATTTTTACAAATAATAATAAAAACACATTTTTTGTAATGATTAAAGGAGGTCACTTCATTTATGGTAGTGTTTCCAGCTATCCCAGCATGAGCTGAGCTCACTTTTTAAACATTACACCAAACAGTAACACTATAACCATTAACTTTATTATGAATAACACATAGTATTAGGGTTCAATGTTAAATGCAATACAATTATACGTATTGTAATAAAAATATACCAATATAAATGGTATATGATTATAGCTAATCTGCCCTCGCTCTTTCAGGCATGGCATCTTCTATACTTGATCGATATTCACATGAATCTAATTATATTTTTGCCTTTCAGTTTTTTTGATATTGTAGTGCCCTGCTGTATTTTCAGTGCCCTCTGCCTTCACCACCCTGCATACTCATAGGAAGTATGTATGTTAAAGCTTTATAGCTCTAGCAGTCACAATGTAAAAGGCGCAACAGAGAATTTCTTCTACTCACAGCTTTTACAATACGCTGCACAGCTTTCAGCTTTATGGCAATCTGACACCTCTCGAGCAGTGTGCAAAAGGGATATGTCTAATCTTTTATGTGCTCCCACTGAGTACAAGCACGTGAAGCACACACTTCACAAGCCACCATCCCGCTAGATAAATGCAAGCAGAGAAACATGCGCTGAAGTAAATGGATTTTATTCCAGAGCTTAGGAGAGGCCAGGTAGACCGAGAAGACAGAACAGCTTGCGCAGGATCAATGAAATTAACGTGTGTGTGTGTGTGTGTGTGTGTGTGTGTGTGTGTGTGAGACGGGGAAAAAATGAGTGTATTATGGGGTTGCATGTTATCGCTGCATGTAACTTGATTTGTATTGCAATGATTTGGTGCCCATGTCCACGTTTCATCATGAATGGACCAATAGAAATGATCCAAAACATCTTGTTCCATCAACTTTCGTTCCATTTTAAGGATTTTTTTCCATTTTAACGATATGAGATTTGTTTTTAACAGTGATGTTTATTATTATTTGTAGTAGTAGGAGTTTGATACAGTATTCCAGATTGACTGCCATCACTGTTGGATGTTAGAGCCATAACATTGTTGGTCTGTAGTCGGCTGCATTTTCACGGTTGAAAAAATAGTCATTTTAACCAACATTAAAAAATATTTATTTATTTATTTATTGACAGGTTTAACAAGTGTTATTAGACAATCATACAAAGTGCTCTAAAAATGAAAAATAACAGAATATTATTATTATTATTTTAATTTTTTTTATTCAAGTGAATGTAGTAGTATTTGGTGACTATTTAATATCTTATGTGGTGCAACACCCCCACTGCCCCCTCCCCTAGGTCTATTCTCATATTTTTTCGCTGATCTTGCCATCTAACAGGGCTATTGTGCTTTCTAAGGGCAAAGGGGTCGAGGATTAGGCTTCCCCGGGGTACAACAAAAAATTATAATAAAATATAATAAAGGAAAAAGAATGAAGTCCTATATAAAAAAACTCAACATTTTTTCAGATTGCAAAGTCATATTTTCACTCCTCAGTAGTGGCTCTTTATATAAAATATGATCTAAGTGTTGTTTCATTAATTTTTGTGTCTTGCAGATCTAGCAGGCTTGTTACAGTTCCATTTTCTTTTGTTATCTATTAATATATTTACATTTACATGTTTTATTTATAAATGTATATTTATATTTAGTATATACATAAATTAAATTTGATTTCCTAATTGTCTTCTTTAAATTAGATGTGGGCTACATGATAAAATGTACTGCTTATTAATAAAAAGTTAAAATTGGTTTAAAGGTTTAAAAAATATTACTAGATAACAAAGAAAATGGAAATGTAACAAGCCTGCTAGATCTGTTAGACACAAAAATGAATGAAACGACACTCACATCTAAATATATGAGTTACATTTTCTTTTCTTATCTGTTATTTTTGAAACCTTTAAACCAATTTACCTTATTTTTGACTTTTTATTAATAAGCAGTACACTTTCTCATATGTAGCCCACATCTAATTTGAAGAAGACATTTAAGAAATCAAATTAAATTTATATCTATAAGAAGGATGAACAAAGTCAACTAAAGGAACTCATATATACTAATCACAGTTCTAAAGCGTGTGTGTTTTTGTGGTCAGTTAGCCAAGACGTGTTTGATGTGTCTCGTCATTAAATTTGCTTCTCAAGTTTTTGAGAAGACTAATTTAATGGAATTTATAGGCCAGCTGTAGAATTAAATTTAAGTACATAACTGAGGTAGTTACATAAATAAGACTTGCCGTCAGCTATGTAGGAGAGTATTTCTGAGAAATGTGGAGTGAGTTGTTAACTTTGTTGCTGTTTCGTTCATTTTAGATGTTTAGATTTTACATCAGGACATAAAGAATGCACTGAGAGACATAATGACTCTGGAAAAATCCATTAATTAGCTTCAGACACTTTAGTTGTTTATCAGCTAATATAAGTTTTTTTTTGTTTTTGTTTTTTCTTCTCATCCATTAAAGATAAAGGACATTTGAAGTCCTCCTTCATTAGTCAAGTGTTGTAGCTTCGTCTCAGGTCATATGAGTTTATTTTAGTGGCATTATTTTGATTTTATTAGGAAAATGAGTTTCCAATTAAATTTATTACATTTCATTTTCAAGAAAGCACAAATTATATGCACATTTTCTTTACTATGCGTTCATTCTTTCAAAACTTTTTAATTCAATATGTCAAAATACAAAGTACTTTGGGTGACTGGACTACGTTCACATTACAAGCCTCATTGCTTAAATAAGATTTTTGCGGAGATCTGATCTCTCCAACATGATAATTCACATTGTTGCAGATACGAGACTCGATCTGTCATTTAAGTGAACCAACTGGCGTCCTGAAACGAGCTGCATGTGCAAATCCTAATCAGTAATGTCTAATGAATGAATTACGCACATCAAACTAACTAGCAGAACAATTGTTCACTGCGAAGGTAATTAGCTTTGATCAGCTCTCAGTTGTTCATTATTAGAGCGAGACGAGTCCAAGGGGGTCAGACACTTTGCTTTTGTACTGTTACCTGGCACTTACCTCATGCTCGACACTGCTCTGTGCTTTCTCTTACCACTTCTTTCAGTGCTAAACATGGAAGCATTCACAATTAGACTGTATGGCCATAAATGGGCTACACATCATATCTAGGGCCATAATTAATGAACATAGCCATAGACTTTCATGATTTGCTACCTACATGAGCCTTGTAGCTTTATTGCCAAACTAAAAAGCCAAGCTTTGAGCACCAAACATGTCCTACCCAACCAACTACAAGGGGAAAATTTGTAAATTAGATTTTTTAGTGAACTTGTCTGAACTAAGCTTTAATTGGTAAGTATCAGACTCGCTCTGCTGATTGGATTACCTGTCAGGTTCCTAGAGTTTTTACTGAGCTGGTAAAATCTGCTTTTAGCTACAGTACACCAGTAAGCTGGAATTCACTGTAAGAAAATCAAACTCAAAACTCAGCTCGCTGGTGTCACTTAATCATTTTAAACTTTTAGTTTCTAACCACCTTCAGACAGTCTGTACCTGTTTTATTTGAGTTTTTCTTTTGCCTTTTATTTATTTTATCTTTTTATTTATCTAGTGTTAATGTTTTACCTTTAGCTATTTTATTTATTTTTAATTTTCCCTTTTTATTTATTTTATTCCTGTTTAGTTTTTGGCCTTTTACTATTTTTCCATTCTTTTATCTATCCAATCTCGGTTTTACATTTTGTTTTATTTTCATGATTTACTTTCTTTATAATTTATTTATATTTAATTTATTTGTATTTATTTCATTATTTAATCTTCTATTACTTGTTTAATTATCATCTCTTTATTTATTGTTTTATGATTTTAGCTTGCCCACTTATACTTATATTTAGAATTATTTACTTCTTAATTAATTCTTAAATTGTTTAAGAATTAGTTTTTTTCTAATATTTTTATCATTTGATTTCTATTGTTTCCTCATGAAGTTCCTTATTTCCTCTTTTGTTTAACTTCCTTGAATAAATACTTGAGTCTAATTTGAATGTATTTTCAGTTCCTTTAAGTTGTAAAGACAAGGCAGCAATACAGAAACAACAAAGTAAATCAAAGTTCAATCCACATCCAATCAACTGAATTACAAACTAAACCAAATGAAGCCAGCTACAACAAAATCCAAGTATAAACTCAGCTCTTGTTATCCTAAGGCATAAATTTACACTGCATTATCTGTACTTTCTACTCCTTACATTTACACTCCATTATCTGTACTTTCTACTCCTTACATTTACACTCCATTATCTGTACTTTGCACTCCTTACATTTACACTCCATTATCAGTACTTTGTACACCTTACATTAACACTCCATTATCTGTACTTTCTACTCCTTACATTTACACTCCATTATCAGTACTTTCTACTCCTTACATTTACACTCCATTATCAGTACTTTCTACTCCTTACATTTACACTCCATTATCAGTACCTTCTACTCCTTACATTTACACTCCATTATCAGTACTTTCTACTCCTTACATTTACACTCCATTATCAGTACCTTCTACTCCTTACATTTACACTCCATTATCAGTACTTTCTACTCCTTACATTTACACTCCATTATCAGTACTTTCTACTCCTTACATTTACACTCCATTATCTGTACTTTCTACTCCTTACATTTACACTCCATTATCTGTACTTTCTACTCCTTACATTTACACTCCATTATCTGTACTTTCTACTCCTTACATTTACACTCCATTATCAGTACTTTCTACTCCTTACGTGTACACCCCATTATCAGTACTTTCTACTCCTTACATTTACACTCCATTATCAGTACTTTCTACTTCTTACATTTACACTCCATTATCAGTACTTTCTACTCCTTACATTTACACTCCATTATCTGTACTTTCTACTCCTTACATTTACACTCCATTATCTGTACTTTGTACTCCTTACATTTACACTCCATTATCTGTACTTTCTACTCCTTACATTTACACTCCATTTTCAGTACTTTCTACTCCTTACATTTACACTCCATTATCTGTACTTTCTACTCCTTACATTTACACTCCATTACCAGTACTTTCTACTTCTTACATTTACACTCAATTATCTGTACTTTCTACTCCTTACATTTACACACCATTATCTGTACTTTCTACTTCTTACATTTTAAACATAGCCTCGTTACTCCTATTTCATTTCAGCTTGTTTTCATTCGTTTACATTCCGGTAAAGGTTATTGATAACATGCCTTTGAAGTTTGACTTTTTGCACCATTAAAATACTTATAGACAACTAGTCATCATATCTTCTGCTCCATGAAACACATGTTAATGCTCAGTAGTACACAGATATGCTTCTTTAATATATTTACATTGTACTAAACTACATTCATTTTCAATGGGCGTATATGCGGCTGAAACAGAAAGCCTAGCGCATCCTGAATTTATCAACATTAAATGTTAATATAACATGACAATCATTATGGCTTTTAGAAGAATGGGGTTTTTGGGGAGGTGGGCTAGTGCACTATAGACCCCCTGGGATGCGGCCTAAGCTTTTGTTCTTAATGGCATTTTCCCCTTTATTTCTTTTACTTTTATTCTAGTACTTTTAGTAGTTCTAAAAGCAGTACTTTTATACTTTTACTGGAGTAAAAAGCTAGAGTTGATGCTTCAACTTCTACAGAAGTATTTTTAAACCCTAGTATCTATACTTCTACCTGAGTAATGATTGTGAATACTTTTCACACCTTTGCCCACAGCCCAGTAAAGCAGCCTCACATGTGCATACGTACAGCAGTAAACTGTAAGTCCCAACTATTTACAAGATTGAAATCTGTCTCACTGCGTATTACCTGTGGTGCTCTGTGCTCACCAGTCCACATGAACATGTATTGCACTGGGAGGCTAGAATACAATATCTTTATATATTTGTACTTTTGCCTCCTACGCCTGTCATTCCTTTATGTATCTAGCCTCTGGCCTTCTGCGGTTCGCCCTTGTTCTAAAACGGCCATGTTTGTCAAATCACTTTATGTTGGAATTGAAAAGGTAAATCATTGCATAGGCATATCTGACATGCTGTCGAATGTGTTTGTCAAAGTGGAATCCATTATCCCTGACCTTCCTTATCTTGACGTGATCTTGTCAGGTCTCATCAACATGAGCTCAACTCAAAAGGGAGTCCATTTCCTCGGCTTGAAAGCTTGCTCAATAGGGAATTCATGGCACTCATTCAACCATTTCCTTTTTAACTTTCCCCTAAGCTAGCATACAAAGTTCACTTACAGTGGGAAGAGACTACGCCATCCATTTCAATGCACGTTATAGAATGCGGCCTTATTTCGGTCAACTGGAGTCAACAGTTATTACTTTAATTTAGCTGTACTTTTCAAATGCAGTTACTTAATTAGGTAAGGACGTACATAGTAAAATATGCAATGCAAAGTAAGTACCTTTACAATGCAACTGGATATAGAACGTATGTACATTATAACATAAAAGGCACTTTTGTGGGTTTTCAAAGTGAAGCAATGACCAACATGCAAAAATGTTAAATACAAGAATGAAAGCATGTAACATTAACTTCAGAAGTTTAAATCAAAATACAATATTTGCACTTGCAAACCCAGATGTAATTTGGTTTGGGGTAATTTTATATAATAATAATGATAATGATAATAATAATAATAATAATAATAATAATAATAATAATAATAATAATAATAACTGTTGTAGTGGGGTGGTGGTAATAATAATAATAATAATAATAGTAGTAATAGAAATAATAGTAGTAGTAGTAGTAGTAATAGTAGAAAAAATAATAATACCAATAATAGTAGTGGTAATAATAATAGTAATAATAATAATAGTGGTAATAATAATAATAATAATAATAATAATAATAATAATAACAATAATGCCTGGAAAGTTTTTCTTCCAGTTTTGGCGCTGCTAACAACCAAACATAGTGACAGAGTCTCACATGACAGCAGGGAAAGGCACAGCCAATCACACTGGCCATATGTGTTACTGGGAGGTAGGACTCCATTAGAGAACTTGATTGAACCCTTTCTGCTCCTCTAGGTTAATGGGACGTTGACAGATCGGGTTTATTTCTTAATTTTTTTGGGAGGGATCAAATTATTAGTGGGGAGAATTTAATAATCACTGGATATTTGTGGGGACACGTCACCTCCGTCCATGCTAATTCTATGCCCTTGATTTAGTAATAACCTAGAACCCAGTGTAAATTGGAATGCTATGAATAAACAGTACCATTTATTTACAGTGTGTAGTACTTTGGGAACAAGATGACGGAACGATATGATCACTTTTTAAAAACTTTTATTAAATTAAGTTATTTTCTGTTTTTGGAATTTACAAAAAGTATTAAAAAATTATTTGTTTACGCAATGAGTTTTTCTTATGGCTTTTCACAAGCCAGTTTCTTTATAAGTTCTTTCTCAATGCTACAGATTTCTCAACATAATCACATGCAGCTCAGTTTATTAAATTAACTTTTACAGGTTCTGACAAACTAAAAGTACAGCAGTTTAATTGTGGAATAATTTTATACACAGACCTAAGACCGTTTCTAAGGAAATGCTTTTTTTTTTAATTTCATCTGTGATCCCAAACTTTTTCCTAAGAGAATCTCTCTTATGGTGCATAGTGCTTCTGTATTAGGTTTCCAAAGAGAGTTGTGCGGTAATATACCTTTTAAGAGAAAATGTATTGTTAAATAAATGAAGTACCTTTCATATTTCCCCATCCAATGTTCTTTCATTTGTATGCCAGCTCATCCATTAACTGCTTGTAATAATAACAAAACAAAAAATTCCTATTATGGAAAAAATGGCAAATAATCTTCTTCTGTTATAACAAAGTGAGAGTTCAGCGTATTATAAATGTCCTTAATATAATAGCTTTATTACTCGTAATGCTTTCTTGTCCAGCAGACTCGAGTGTTCCATCTGATATTGGCGAAAAGTACAATAATTACAGCCACTCTTTTTTGAGAGCGGCCACATTTTTATTCCATGCAGTGTAATTGCCTCCTGCGGGATAATTTGTAATCATTAAGAAATAGTCGATTGGGCATTTATGCACAGTGCGGCAAACGCACACCACAACAACATGCTGGGTAGTAGCAGAGAGGCCAGTAGAAAAAGCTCTAATAACCTCCTAGCACTAAGGCCTTCATATAATATGTAGAGCACTACAGTTGGGAAACTGCTTAAACGTCACAGTTTGAAATAACAGTATGTTTCTTGTTAAAAATTGGAAATTTATTTTAATTTGATGCTAGAGAATAATTTTCATATGAGATCCTCATATAAAATGTTAAGTCCTGACTGATGTAGATAATTTCACCCATTTTTTTTAATATTATTTTTTACATATTCCCTTTTTGAATTTACAATAACGTGGTTTGTGGAACATCTCACAAAATTTGGGTTAATTGGCAGTAACGTAGGGGGTTACCACTGTGTGATAGCTTGGTAAGGCAAAAACAACCCACATGAGAAAGATTTAGAGAAATCTCTGTATTCAAGGGACAAGACTTAAATCCAGCATTAGGTTATTGTTCTCTCATGAAATTATTAAAGCCACATCCTCCAGGCTAAAGAGGAGAGAGAACTGACTGTGCATTAGTGCACACATATGAAAGCATCATTAATGTTATACGATATATAGATACAGGTTATGGAGCAACATGTGCTGCCATCCAGAAGACGTCTTTTTCAGGCCTTGTTTATTTCAGCAACACAATTAAATCCCATTTTGAGTGTATTACAAGTCTGCATGGCTCCTGTCTGAACTCTGAACTGGCCTGCATGCAGTACAGAACGATTACACACTAAAAACATTTGATTTGTTATGTAGTTTTATGGTGTTTTCATTACTTATAAGTTGGTTTCCTCAGTTTCAAATTTGTTATTAAAAGAAAACGTGTGTTCAAAATGGTCATATATAGTTCAGATTTGAACATTTGACATGTTGTATTTGTACTTTTCATATTAAACATAGAGTTAAAGTGATTTTCACATCATTGCCTAATTTTTATTTGCAAAAAATAGAAATAGAAACACTTTAGATGTAGGTTAGCATAATGAAATGTAATTGCAAATAACTTTGGATTGTTTTTACCGATTAATTTGTGATAAACTTAAAAGAAAAAACAGCTGGTGGGTTCAAATGATGAAAAAAAAAGCAAAAGCTAAGGTTTTAGTCCCATAGTGACAGTATGTTCTGTATAAGGCTGAATGTGAGCCATGAAACTATCAACTTTTATCATACACTTCTCTTCAAAAAAGGTACTTTGTAATCTAATACCCAATATTTGCCCTGGTAGAAGCAATCTTGATATACAGCACTCCAGGGGCAATATCTGCAAAGTATTAGCATTTAGATTTGCTCTAACAACACAGGAGCTTGCAGCACATTGGAAATTCAGCATTTTTATGGTGCTGATCTTTGATCCAGGGGGCCATCCTTGGAGCCATAGCAGTGTGACGGATTTGATATATGCTGGCTCAAACCAGGGGCTACATGTTCCCCCTTCTGTCACACACCTGCTGTCAAACACAGTAGAGCAGGACTGGAGGTCAAGAAGACGTGAACAACAACAAAAACCTAAGTTTCAATGAAGAAAACAGCTAAAGCGTTGGGTTGTATGAATGAAGGGGCCAAAATTTACCTTGGTTACAAAAGTAACACCGTAACTGATCCAGTTTACACTCCTATTATGTTAATAAAAAATTACATTCATAATGTTATGGGTAAAATTGTCACACAGTTAAAATACACTCATAAACAGGTAGGACCTGTAGCTATCGATTATTTTAGTAATGAAGTATTGTATTGATTATTCTATCGATTAATCAAAAATAGGACAGCTGTCTTAATATTTTATTGCTTGAATTAGGTATAGAAAGGTTTTAAAGAAAACATTTTAGTAATTACTATTACTAATTGACTGGCTACTGTACACTTATTTACAATGCTAAAGCTTGTCCTACACTTGTGTGAGGGTTGTATGTTTTTGTCAGTGTGTGTTTATGACTATGATCAAAACGATAATGTGAATGAAACTCAGGCTATTATTTTCTGTGGTTATGTTCTTAAGCAAAGCTTAGATCTTTTACAGACATAACTCACCATCACACTGACTTACTTTCTTAACTAGTCATTACATATAACCATAACTAACATACACGCTTTACTAGCCTTCATCTCAACTCACCCTCACACTGATTTAAGCTAAATGTTATCGTTACTGTGTGTCGCTCCGCTCTGTGGACTGGACGTGCAGACTGAAACACTGATGTCGCGCTTGACCAGAATTCTGTTTGCTGGGATAGCTCAGTTGCTTGCTTTCTGAAGTTAGCTTCTTATTTGAATTCTCCGTTCCAAATTAAATGGTATAGAAGTTACATTCTGCCGTCTGTAACTGCTGCATCGTTTAAGGTGGAAAGGAGGAATTCACATTAGAAGCTAACTTCAGTCACGTCTTTCTTCAGGTTGGCGCTCAGTAATGGCTCCCTCGGCTAGTTCTGTTTTGCAGTAGACTTTGGACACTGTGTATGGTTTTCTCTGACCGTCTCTTCTGTTCTCTTCTTATTTTCTCTCTCTTTCTCTTTTTTGCAATCCGTGCCACCATACCATGCGCTGTGCCACCAACACCATAAGCGTGTGCTGTGCAACAGTAAAAGCCATCCGTGCAAAACTGTGCGCTGTATATGGTTGTATGGATTACATGAAACTTCGATGCAAAGAATTTAAAATAAAATATCAAACATTAATCTGAATGTTAGATATTATTTTCTCTACAGGACACTCTGAAGCTCAGCTCACTAGGTTCACTGAACAGTTTTAAAATTTTAGTTTCTAGTCACCATCAGAAAGCCTGTGATTTTAAATGAGTTTATCTTTCTATTAGTAATTTAACTATTATCTTATTTGTTTATCTTTATGTATTTTATGTTTATTTTATATTCTTTTATTTGATTTTTGTTTTTTATATTTATATTTCATTCATCGATATTAAATGTTTATTTTAAAATTTGTATTTCATTTATTATTATTTTTATCAGTTTTATTCTCTTATTTAATGTTTTCAATCCCTTAAATTGTAAATGCTCGGCTGCATTGCAAATGAGGGTCACCCCTCAATGTATTTCCTGGATAAAATAAAAGTTGATTGTTTTTTTTTTATACAAAATATATTGTGGCATGTATGTAAAATTTAAAAAAATCTTGTATATAAATATATAATATATAAAGATTTTATATTTTATTTATATACCAAATATGGGTTATATATGGGTTCTTCAGTACAAGCTAACAATAACATAAGTGACATTCCTAGCATTCATCTGACTGCAAATTATTTGGTTTTAAATATTTAGATTCATATATTTGCCTACGGGGTGGCATGGTGGTGTATTGGTTAGCACTGTTGCCTCACAGCTAGACGATCAGGGTTGGGTTCGTGGTCTGGGTCGTTCTGTGTGGAGTGTATATGTTCTCCCTGTGCTTGAGTTGGTTTCCTCCCACGTTTCCAAAGACATACATGTTGGGTTGATCGGTAACTCACTCACCAGTAGGTGTGAGTGAGTGAGTGTTGGCCATGTGATGGACTGGTGAACTGTCCATGGTGTACCCCGTCTTCGCCCGATGACGCTGGGATTGGCTCCAGCCCCCCCGTGACCCAGACTAGCAGGATGATGGATGGATGGATGTATGGATATTATTTGCATACATTCTTTTAGTTATTTTAATGTATAGTACGCCTGGAAAATATGGCAAACCACAGCAACCGACCCCAAAAAAAGGTAATTTTCCCAAAAATCTGAAAACATTAGATAAAACATCTAAAGCACCATCTGGTGTCTAGTATATAACGTAATAATCTACACTGCATTTACAGTTATTAAATGTAATTATGACTAATAATTTCAGACTCTTTTAAACAGTACTTCAGTTATTATCAGTGGCTGCAGTGGCTCTAATACAACAGAGCAGGGATGGTCAAGAGAGATAGAACAATCAGGAGTGGTAACTCTCATTACATGGCTAAAAAATAAATAAATAAATAAAGGCTTCAAAAGACCAGACGCTGGAAAAGTTTAAAAGAGCTAAAAATCCTAGCAGCACAGGGGCTCCGTTGAGCTCCGTGAATTCGACTTAAACGCTGCTAAAAGTTACTTATGTAACATATTGTAATGCACTTATGTAACGTAGGCTAATGCATAAGTGATCCAGTAAAATAGCTCATTAGGAGTGCAAATGTTCTCCATGTAGATGGACGATACAGCCACTAATGTGAATTTAAGTTTCGGCCGCCACTGGAAGCTTATGGCCTGGTAATTGCTATGCAGCTTCTAAAGTGGCCAGTGGATCTGTCAGGTCTCGAGTGATGTGAATTTAAAATACTTTTCTCTCCTCCACTCCATATCTCTGAAATAACAGTAAAATAACCGCAAAAGCAATTTTCACTGCTGTCTCTGTAGATACTGCTATCACTTCTTTCAAGTTCAGAGAATGTCAAAGTTTCATCAGTCAGAAGATTACCTCTGTAAGCATTTACGGCTCAGCTAGTTTCCTAAATCTACAGCGTTTTTTTTTTTTGGGCATAGAAACAAGGCAGGCCAGTACAGAAAGAAGTCCAGAGGCATTTGTCTGCATGTTCATGGAGACTGACAGGTGTACTGTGTGTACTGCTGAACTCCATCTCTAATCTTGCGGAAGTGTATTTCCCAAACAGAACCGTAATCCATTTACCTGATTCACAATGACATGTTTATCTTCACATATATCTGCACACAGGCTGGATCTTCATATTTTGCCGTGGTTTCTTAAAATCTTTGCAAAAAAATAGATATCCATGTATTACCAAAGCACATTGTGAGCAACCGGTAGGATTACCAGCTTCAAAGTCTACTTAATATAGAAATGGACATTTTCACCACAGCTGGTTTAGGTTGGAAAAAAATACTGGCCAAAAATAAAAGCTGCCATTATGCTTGTGATGTAAACTCCATCATTTTCTGCTGAGCCAATGGCCACATGCAAAAACTTTAACCCCCCCACAATAGAATATATATTAATAACTTAACAAATCCTCTACATCAGGGATCACTAATAGGCGGACCGCTGTCCGGTTCTGGACCCAGACGTCATCCAATGGGACCCAAACCGATAAACTATTAAGAATGATTTAATTTAGACTGTGTTTATTTTAAGCAGCAAAGCTTTTCTTGTCTTTACGGTATATAGGCTTTACGACGCAGTAAACTTAGAGACCAATCGTGTACGCTGTAAGGTCATCAAAGACTCCTCAGCCAATCATATCAGTGCACATTGGGGTGGTGGTGCTTACACAGGCGAGGTACGAAGCGAGGAGCAGCAGTTGGAGAATAAAGCGAGTCAGAAAGAATAACGAGCTCTAAAAACAGAAAAGTGAACAGAGAAAACTGAGTGTTTAACAGGAACGGTTCTGGAATGGACCTGCTCGTCTAGTTTTGGAGAACACCGCTCTGTAAAACGAACGTGTCAATCTGTGAAGCTGAGTTAACAAGAAGACGCACATTTTATTTACTTTCTCTATAAATAAACACTAAGATCCACTTTTTTCAAAAGTTTCTGTTTTTTTTAAATGTAGCTCTTGTTCTTATTGAAGTAAGGAAAAAAAATATTTGGAGCTTTATAAATAATTTATTCAGTTCAGCCTTTAATCAGTAAATATACTGAAATGTATTTGTAATAAGTTTGTCTTTCAGTAGCTGATGGTATAAGTTGCTGATACTAGGTAACTTAAATATACAGGATCTGGCACTGAATCATAACACACATTAGAAATGATGACAGTCCGGACCTTGGCCTGACGCGATCTCCTCTAACTGGCCCTTAATGAACTCTAATTAAATACCCCTGTTCTACATAGAACAAATGTGAACTTAATTCTGACACTGCTGCGTATTTCCATTCAGTTTCTGTTTATTTGCTGAGCTTAGTATATTAAATAAAACTAGTCATACAATTTTTATTAATTTGTTTTTTCCTCTGTTTTCATAAACTGCTTTTCTGTAGAGCCACATTGAGACAACGCTGGTTGTAAAAAGCGCTATACAAACAAATGTTGATTGATTTGATGAATAATTCATAACATTTGTACTGGCCAATGTTTTTCCAACAGGTAAAATCCAGCATATACAATACAGTGCAAAGGTTTTGAGCACTTGGGCATGTATTAAAAAAAGCTTGTTCCCAGACCGAAAGATTGTATTTGCCCATCAAAACATTTTATTTTTTAAATACAGTAAGGAGTGGTCATACATACACTGATCAACCAAAATGTTCTCCTTGTGTCTACACTCTCTACATTCTCTGTATAATTTGTACTCTGTTGCACCCTGTTCTTCAATGATCAGGACCACCACAGGGCAGCTATTTGGGTCGTGGGTTATTCTCAGCACTGCACTTCATGTGTGTTGAATTAAATACATTCATACAATGTCTGGGGCGTCCAGGAGAAATCTGGAACTACACTTTCTTTTTCAAACTGGAGCTCAAGATATGATCTACTTCTTTCACAATAAGATATTTATGTTACTTTGTATTATATTTATGCTTATTCGCATCTATCTGGTTTTAATGATATCTGGTGCTCTTACTGGTGAACATACATTTATAACTAAGATTAAAGGTTTTTAAACAGTGAACTAAAGGTTTTTAAACAGTGTGGTGCCTCAGACTTTTGTACAGCAGTGTAATTGTTTAAAAACATTAAGAGGTGTGTTTTCTGTGGAGGATTTTTTAACACTTTACTTTGACCAGGGTCAGTCGAACTTCTACATACAACTGGAAGTATTGGAACAAATGAATGGCAGGTGATTTGTTGTCGCTGAAGTTTAAACTTAGCATCTTCTTTTGATGAAGAAGGTACAAAACAAGGTCAACACTGATGCGGCTGTTTAAAATAGAAAAGCAAGACAGATCAGAGGCAGTTCAGTACAAATATCACTATTGCATTACAATTGGTCCTTCTGAAAACCATGATATGGAAATTTTCAATAAAGGATAAATACTGAAAGTGTAACCAATTTGGGATGATCAGGCTCATTTTTAGAGCTGTGAAGGAAAAACTCCAGTAAAATATTTAAAGAAATAAGAATAAGAGAATAAGATATAAGAAGCAATAATTTGGAAATCCAGTCCTGGTGCTAAAACTCTACCATTTCAGAGTCTTTAGTTTCAACTTATCTGTCTGTGATATAGAAGCTACTGATGGCCTACCTGGAACATAACTCTGCAGGCTGGTAGATTTCAAGGTTCAGGTCTACAGAGTACAGGGATGGGATGAATTTGTCAGTATTGACCATTGTTTTGACATGGCTGCTACTGGCCCTGACTGTCTGGCCTTCATTGATAATAAGTGAAGTCTACATAAACATCTTGTCTTCATGTCCAGGCAAATCCTTCCAAACTCACTGGGTAGAAGGTTATAATGCAGCACAACAATAACCCAAAGCATAGTGTACACCTAACCAAGGCGTTCATCTGGAAGAAAATATAGAAAGTTATAGTCTGACCAAGTCAGTGTCCTGATTTATGGAAAAACTAGCCATAAGCCTCACCTGTTGAAGAGATAAGTGATGTCAGAAAACCCCTAAAACAAGCAACAGCTGAAACAGCCTGCCATCAAGGCTTGGCATAGCATACCAAAGGAGGAGTGTTGGTGACGTCAATGGGTTGCAGACCTGAGGCAGTTATTGCACCTAAAGGGTTCGAGGCCAATTACTAACTTCATTTATTCATATGCTTTCTAAGCCGCTTATCCTTCTGGGTCGCAGGGGAAAGAAGGGCTGGGTTGGTGGTCACTGGAGCCTATCCTGGGGCACACACACACACACACCTGGGGGCAATTTAGCATCTCCAATTCACCTGGCTGCATCAGTTTGGACTGTGGGAGGAAGCTTATGTAGACACAAGGTGAACATACGTCCATAGAAAGGACCTTTGGAATCTAACCCAGGGTCGTACTGTGTGGCAGCAGCACTACTCACTGGACTACAACGAATAAGACTAACAAATGCGGTCTACCAGGTCATTTGCTAATGTTTGGTTCTTTATTCTGGAGTGTTGAGTCTCATAATTGAGCTGACACTGAACTTTGCTTCATTACTTCAAGTTTAGGACAGGTAACCAGTCACACATAGCTGGTAAGGAAACAACTGAAACAACGGACAGTAACTGCACTTCTTTTCAGTGCAATACAGCATGGGGTCAAAAGATTACCTTTTTTGATTGGAATGCATATATGTATGTATATGTGTGTTACAATTACAATCAAAAAGAAACCTTTTTTTGTTTATTTTTTATTTTTTACTTCCAACAGTCCACCTTTCTAATAATAATAATAATAATAAGAAGAAGAAGAAGAAGAAGAAGAATGAATAATACATACACATATGCATAGTATTTATAGTGCTTTTCAAGACCTCAGTGTATTTTCACACCAGCACTAGTTAGTCCGGTTAAAACGGACTGTGGTTCGTTTGGTGTGGTTGGTTTTGGCAGGTGTGAAAACAGTAATCATCGGGTGCTGACCAAAACAACCGCACCGAGACCCGAGAGAGGAGGTGGTCTCAGTCCGGTTCCAAACGAACTCTGGAGCGGTTTGTTTGTGGTGAGAACATGTTCTGACCTCGATCCAGCCCAAGTATTAGATGTACTCCTCAAGCTCTTGCAGCCAGGTGTGCATTGTAACTGTAGCAGCTAACAGGGCGAGGACAATGAAGCGAGGTCTCTCTTGGACTAGCAGTGAGGGACGTTGTCTACTTGATGTTTGGAGTGAGCTGGGTGTTCTGCAGGTGGACTGTAGTTTGGTATATTATCAGATTATTATTACAGCTATGAACAGATGCTGTCTCTGCCGCTGCTCCGTGATACGCTGTACAAGAAATGTGCAGTAGTTTGGGAAAACCGGATCTTCTCCCTGTGTTTACTTTCTTGCTCGCACGCCAGATAGCTCTGACCAATCAGAGGAGACGACGTGCTCATGTGGTTTGTTGGGGCGCATTTTGGTGCGTTTGGGTTTTTGCCTGTGTGAAAACAAACTTAACCGAGGAGGAAACGCTCCAAGTAAACAAACTCATTAACTGATCCAGACCAGTGAAGTGAACCACAGGTGTGAAACCCCCTTAAAGACTATTACAATTTTATAGCAGTCAACAAAATAAAGACAAACAAACTTAGGGGTGGGGGCGAGAAAACAAAACAAACAACAAATAAACAACACAAACAGGGAAACCTCAAGGTTAGAATTAGTATGCACGAGAGAAGAGAAGTTTTGTGTTGAGATTTGGAAGAAGAGTTGGTCTGCTGGACATTTAGAGGGGAGTAAGTTACTAAGCTGGGGAGCCGGCCTAGAGAAAGCACGGTTCCCATACCCCTGTAGAGAGGAAGGAGGGACAGCAAGCCAGCAGAGGAGGACCTGAGAGTGCGAGTAGGTTTGTAGGAATGGGTAGATCAGATCATATATATATATATATATATATATATATATATATATATATATATATATATATATATATATATATATATATATATATATATATATATATATATATATATGAGAACCAGTGAGGCCCAGGCTTCGTACACAGAAGGTTTGATCTTTAGAAGAAATGTTAAAGTAAGAAACATTTCCCAGAATGCTTTGTGTGTGTGTGGTGTGTTTTTAAAATTTTTTTTCCCCTCCCCAGGACGATCCTGAGACGTCCTAAACAGGTGGCAAACCCTAGTCGTTGGTTGCAACAGAACACATCTAGCCCACAGTCTAATGGCGGGACCACATGAATTTGGCCAGAACTTGACACAACAAAACTTTTGTTTAGAATCTGTAAAAAAAAAAAAAAAATTTCTGCCTAGTTCGACATCTCCTTCAACATGTTCCCTAGCAGTGACCAATAGAAGGACAGGACATCCTCTGGTGCACATATGTAAACATGGCTTGGAGAAAGAGAGCTGTCAGGTGGAACAATGAGCCGCCAATCACATAGCTCACAGTAACATCCACTCTGAATTGAACAGCACTCCAAACATATTACCAAAATGCTAATGACTAAGCATTAACCACAGTGACCCTACTGTCCACTTCGTGAACACCAGCATCACTCGCAGCATTTCATTAGCCATAACTGACACTTTCTTGACCTCCACCCTGCAAGAATGAACAAGACACTGCATACATTTATGGCCCTATGATTATGTAATCTGATATGGTGAACGCTGAGAAAGGTAAAATATTGTGTAGTCTGATCTCACAGTGACCTCGGCACATTCGCCACAATATAACCACTACAATCTTGTACAAACAGGGAGGCCACGTTTTCAATTCATGAAAAAATTGCTATGTAGAGACGTCATGAACATGGACTGCTCGTGATCTTGACCTCTTTTGTGAAACATGGCAGCATGCGCATGTACGTCTGTCATTGATGATGGGACTGCTGACTGCTGCACGTGTACAGAAATGTCAGTGAGTTCTCTTTTCTTCACAACTCCCCTGTACACGCTGGAATGAGTGCAGGTTGTTAACTTGCCAGTTTTATTAAATGCAGGAGCCATGAACAGGGATTGGAGGACCAATAAAGACCTGATTTAATTGGGATATATTATTTATTTATATACATCCATTTCTCAAGAGGTGTCAGTTTTATTTCAGGGAGGCTGATGTTAACGACAGCTGGGAATTGTAAAACTTGTAAACTCAGTTTAAGTGTTTGTGATATATGTATTGTTGCTTTGTGGGTTAGAAGAGGATGCTGTATAAGAGAGAGAATGTATGGCGTCCAGTTCTAGCATATAATGTGTGTAAGAAAAAAATATAAAGGAAATCCATTATCTTTTATTTTTGCAGGTATGGATGCTTTGCTTTCTGAACGCCAGGAACAGCAAGACAGGGCTGGGCAGGGTAAACCCAAAACTGTCAACTAAATAGGTAGAGCATATCTGCTGCAAGAGTGTAGAAGTGAGCCTAGCCGGCATAAACTGCTGTAGGTTAAATAGGCCTGGCTGCAGTGATGGGACTAATGTTCTGCAGACTGACTGGATGGGGCCTAATTACTAAGCTAAACTACCCTAGGCTGAATTAGTTGGACTAAACTGCAGAGGATTGTTATGGGTGGGGCTAAACTATCATAGGCTGAATTTGTGGGGTTAAACTACTGTAGGCTGAATTAGTTGGGCTAAACTGCTTTAGATTGAATGGGTCTGGCTACAGTGATGGGCTTAACCTTTTGTAGAATGGGTGGAGCCAAATTATTATAAGCTGAACGCGTGGAGCTGAATTAGCTCAGACTAAAGTAGCGCAGACTGAATTAGTGCTGGCTAAATGGGTGGGGCTGAACTATTGTAGGCTTAATGAGTCAGGCTGAACTAGTGCAGGCTGAATGCGTGGGGCTGAGCTAGTATAGGCTGAATGAGTCAGGCTGAGCTAATGCAAGCTGAATGGGTGGGGCTGAATTAGTGTAGGCTGAATGGGTGGGGCTGGACTACCGTAGGCTGAACTAGCATAGGCTGAATGAGTCAATCTGAACTAGTGCAGGCTGAATGGGTGGGGCTGAACTAGCATAGGCATACTGAGTCAGGCTAAGCTAATACAGGCTGAATGGGTGGGGCTGAACTAGTGCAGGCTGAATGGGTGGGGCTGAACTAGCGCAGGCTGAATGGGTGGTGCTGAATTAGCGCAGGCTGAATGGGTGGGGCTGGATTAGCGCAGGCTGAATGGGTGGGGCTGGATTAGCGCAGGCTGAATGGGTGGGGCTGGATTAGCGCAGGCTGAATGGGTGGGGCTGAACTACCGTAGGCTGAACTAGCAAAGGCTGAATGGATAGGGCTGCACTAGCATAGGCTGAATGGGTGGGGCTGTACTAGCATAGGCTTAATGAGTCAGGCTAAGCTAATACAGGCTGAATGGCTGGGGCTGGATTAGCGCAGGCTGAATGCGTGGGGCTGGATTAGCGCAGGCTGAATGGGTGGGGCTACACTAGCGTAGGCTGAATGGGTGGGGCTGTGACCTCACTGTGGACAAACAAGCACGTTGCACCACAACTGAGCAATAAACTTGGCTTCATATCTGCATCAACTTTATTTTTTATGTGTGTCAGCAATAAACCACTAGCTAATTACTCTACAAGATCATCTTCAAGTCAGCCAAAATTACATCAAAGCAAAAATTGGTGCTGAGTCATGCCGCGACGCAGGTTAAAAAGCCAAACTTATTTTCTTGGGGGGAAAAAAAAAATCTGTTTACTGTTATATAGTTATGTGTTCTGAAGGTTGTGATAATTACCAGTGTGCTTTTCCTTATAGCACTCTCGCAGTTTGTGTGCTGCTTGCCTGTCTGCTTCTACAAGCATCCAGTAATTGTCCAAGCCCACCCCAGCTATAATACTCCCCTGCTAGCTGTTCACTTACAGTGACTGCAGAGCCTCAAAATGAAACTCGGCTGCTAATTATTTCTCAGATCACAGGGGATTCGCAGGTGGACCTGCCTGGTGCAGATCTTTGATGTAAATACCATCAAAACAAAATATGTTGCAGTTTATTTTCATAGTCATGATTTAGTTTTGAACTCCAAGTTAGTTTGAACGCAGAACTAAGCCAGCAAAACATGTCAAAGTCTAGTTACAGCTACATTTATAGCATTTAGCCGACACCCTCATAGAGAGCAACTCTAAGTGCCTTGTGTTCAGTCAGAGAATGTGTCTCTAGTTATTACTAATAGATTGGCGTTTAAACTACCATTGAGCTCAAGCACTGCCAAAAACAAGGGCCAGTGCTGATACCTGAAAAGAAAAAATATAGCAGTTAAGTGTAGTAAATATAATGCAGCACTCAGCATGTGTTCACACCTAGAAACATACAGAATTCAGCACAGCATATGTGCACTATAATACTTTTCAGTAAATACTTCAATTACTGCTCATATATGGTTCACAAGGAGATTTAGCCAGTGGAAGTTCGGGCCACCATCTGGGTGCCGGACAGCGAAGAGTCTTGATGCTTGTCTTCTACACGCTTTGAAGGATGGCGGATCAAACTGAGCTGATCCTAAAGGCCGAAGGGCTGGAGGTACAGATTGACTCTTGACCATTACCATAAGGTAGGGAGGAGCTGGTCCATTCTTGGCTTTGCAGACGAGCATCAGAGTTTTAAATCTAATGCAGACAGCTGGTGAAGGGAGCGCAACAGTGTAGTGACAGGAGTGAACTTGGGAAGATTGAGGACGAGCAGTGCTGGAAGACCAGCCAGGAGTGGGTTACAGTAGTCAAACGCTGGAAATGACTGGACTGGCACCAGGGTGGCCTCCTGAAAGACAGATAGAGAGAGACAGACAGAAACAGAGAGACATAGACGCAGACATAGAGAGAGAAAAAGACACAGACACAGAGAGAGAAATACACAGAGACACAGAGAGAGAAAGACACGGAGACACAGACACAGAGAGAGAAATACACAGACACAGAGAGAGAAACACACAGACAGACACCAAGAGAGAAACACACAGAGACACAGACAGACACAGAAAGAGAAATACACAGAGACACAGACACAGAGAGAGAAACACACAGAGACACAAACAGACAGACACCAAGAGAGAAACACACAGAGACACAGACAGACAGACACCAAGAGAGAAACACACAGAGAGAAAAACACAGAGACAGACACAGAGAGAGAAACACACAGAGACAGACACAGAGAGAGAAACACACAGACAGACACCAAGAGAGAAACACACAGAGACACAGACAGACACAGAAAGAGAAATACACAGAGACACAGACACAGAGAGAGAAACACACAGAGACACAGACAGACACCAAGAGAGAAACACACAGAGACACAGACAGACAGACACCAAGAGAGAAACACACAGAGAGAAAAACACAGAGACAGACACAGAGAGAGGAAAACACAGAAACAGACACAGAGAGAGAAACACGGAGACACAGACAGACACCAAGAGAGAAACCCAGAGACACAGAGAGAAACACACAGAGACACAGACAGACACCAAGAGAGAAACACAGAGACAGACACAGAGAGAAACACACAGACACAGACAGACACAGAAAGAGAAAGACACAGACACAGAGAGAGAGACACAGACACAGAGAGAAACACAGACAGACACCAAGAGAGAAACACAGAGAAAAACACAGAGACAGACACAGAGAGAGAAACACACAGAGACACAGAGAGAAACACACAGAGAGAGAAAAACACAGAGACACAGAGAGAGAAACACACAGAGACACAGAGAGAGAAACACACAGATAGAAAAACACAGAGACAGACACAGAGAGAGAAACACACAGAGAGAAAAACAGAGACAGACACAGAGAAAGAAACAGAGAGAAACACACAGAGAGAGAAACACACAGACACAGAGAGAAACACACAGACAGACACAGAGAGAGAAACACACAGAGACACAGACAGACACCAAGAGAGAAACACACAGAGAGAGAAATACACAGACACAGAGAGAAACACACAGACAGACACAGAGAGAGAAACCTACAGAGACACAGACAGACACCAAGAGAGAAACACAGAGACACAGACAGACACCAAGAGAGAAACACAGAGACACAGAGAGAAACACACAGAGACAGACACAGAGAGAAACACACAGACACAGAAAGAGAAACACAGACACAGAGAGAAACACACAGACACAGATAGAGAAAGAGAGAGAAAACAGACAGAGACAGACACACAGATAGAAAGAGAGAAACACACACAGACAGAGAAACGCAGACACACAGATAGAGAAACACAGAGACAGACCGACAGACACACAGACAGAAAGAGAAAACAGACACAGATAGAGAAACACACAGAGAGAAAAACACAGAAAGAGAGAAACACAGACAGACAGAAAGAAAGAAACAAACACAAAGAGAGAAACACACACAGACAGAGAGAGAGAAACACAGACAAACACACAAACAGAGAAAGAAACACAGAGACACAAAAGAGAAACGCACATGGACAGAGAGAGAGAAACACAGACAAACACACAAACAGAGAAAGAAACAGAGACAGAAAGAGAGAAACACACAGACAAACACAGAGATACAGAAAGAGAGAAACACACAGACAAACACAGATACAGAAAGAGAGAAACACACACGGACAGAGAAACAAACAGAGACACAGACACACAAAAGAGAGAGAAACACAGAGAGATACAGAAAGAGAGAAACACACGGACAGAGAAACAGACACAGAGAGAGACACAGACACAGAGAGAGAGAAACAGAAACACAAAAAGAGAGAAACACACAGAGAGAGAGAGAAACACAGACACAGAAAGAGAGAAACACACAGACAGAGAGAGAGAAACACAGACACAGAAAGAGAGAAACACACAGACAGAGAGAGAGAGAGAGAGAGAGAGAAAAACACACCGACAGAGAAACAGACACAGATAGAGACACAGACACACAGAGAGAGAGAAACAAACACAAAAAGAGAGAAACACACAGAGAGAGAGAGAGAGAAACACAGACACAGAAAGAGAGAAACACACAGACAGAGAGAGAGAAACACAGACACAGAAAGAGAGAAACACACAGACAGAGAGAGAGAGAGAGAGAGAGAGAGAGAAACACACCGACAGAGAAACAGACACAGATAGAGACACAGACACACAGAGAGAGAGAAACAGAAACACAAAAAGAGAGAAACACACAGACACAGAGAGAGAGAGAGAGAAACACAGACACAGAAAGAGATAAACACACAGACAGAGAAACACACAGACACAGGGAGAGAGAGACACACACACACACACACACACACACACACACACACACACACACACAAACACACAGATGCAGAGAGAGACACACATTAGAATCCATCCATTGCTTATGGACTGCATTGTATGTTCCTGATGACAGAAATTAGCACAGGATTATTAAACCACTGGAAAACTTTAGCAGCATGGTGGGATCATTTTGTGGTAATTGGATCAACAGAATTAGTGAAAGTGACTCACCGTTACTGTTTCTGGGGTTTTGTTCCATCAGCACTGTGAGAGAGCTACGTCTAAAAGAACAGACCACAGTTTTCAAAATGATTGAAGCGTCATTGAAACTTGCATCACAAACCCCTAAACTGACCAATATGTATCACCAAAACAGCAAACGGTCATTAGAACCCCAGAGTCCCATTTTCCAGCCTATTTGGTTTGAAGGTATTACCACACAGTGGCTACGGCGGCCGCCTGAGCCATTATTATCAAAGCATTAGCCTGAGGCGGGAGCACTGCTGCAGCTCTGGTCCTGTGTAAACCATGAATAAAGCTGATGCTAATGTGCGGGCGAGGGGTCCGGAGCGTGGCTGATCCAGCTCTGCGTGTCCCTCGCTGGGGCTTTGGGAAACACTTGAAAAGCCCCGGCTCCCTCTCTCCCTCGCCTCGCTTGCGGCCTTCACCTTGAGATGACCTGTCCCCGCGAGCAAGGGGGCTTTTCCACACACCGCAAAAAAGTGCTGCCAAAGCGAATGTGTAACTAAGTTAGGACCTGAGGGCTTACCCAGCGATCAAAAGCGGAATTCCTCGCCTCTGCCAGTTTCACAGATTGGGTAATTCAGGCAGACTGGCCACAAACCTCTAAACAAAATCTGCCGTCACATCCTCATATGGCCTACAGCGAAGGCGCTGACCTAAAGCGGCTTGAATATGTTGTGTGGCAAACAACGGTGACCTATGCTAATGGCTTAAGGCCTAGAAGGACCTGTGGCCACTCAGTGGCTTCGTCCACATGTTGGAAGGCAAAGTGTCACAACAGTGCTGCAGTCAAAAGGCTCTTTAGCTTCAGGACCAACTTTTAATTATTGCTTTTATTAATAAATGGCGTAACGCAGTTGTCCTTATGTGAACCACAGTGATGTACACACCACTGAATTGACTAAGGCCCTGTTTTTGTATATCCACATATAGCTGTTCTCTGAGTTTTGGCCTCTCACCTACATGCAAATAGCATTTTTACAACTAAAAATGAAGATTTTTGTGGACTGGTCATGCTGTTGTGCCTGCACTGAGGCTATTTTTTTTTATTAAGTGTGCATAACTCTGAAATATTACTGATGTCTGGCTTGTATGTGTGATTATTTGGGAGATATGATCATATTTATAATTAAATTTGGCTCTACTTTTTCATTAAATCCTCATGCAGAAGCACCAGAACATACTGCACTCACTTCTCTTAAATGGGGTGTCACCTTCACTGCAAATTTTAAAATACCTCATTGATTCTAAAGGCATGTGTCCTCATAAGCAAGAAACAGAACTCACATTAATCTAAACTTCGTAACTCAAATGAGATGAAAAGCAAGAAAACTTGGCTTCTACACATGGTTTGAACGTGGTGGGCGTTTCAGAGTTGGTGGTGCAACTGTGGCAAACCCTCAGTAGCCGGCAGGTTTTATTTTGCTTTTTTTTTAAGCTTTCACTTTCCAGCAAAAATTGAATTTTCAATCTGTGTGAAGTATCAAATTACAGGGGTCTGGCAGCCAGCTCAAAGTCTAACACATCGCCATCAAGTTGAAAATCTCAGGTTTACCTTCACAGCACACTTGATCTATTTATACTCTCAATTTTTAGGATGTATCATCACACCCTACTGGAATGGCTTGCTTATTCAGGCATTTATGAGTCGTTCTTGCCATCTCTGCCATTCTTTTATCAATCTTTTATTATTATTGTATTATTATTACTTTTATTAGTTTGTAGAATTATTTATTTTACTATTTTAAGTTTTACTATTATATTTATATCTTTTTTTTATTGGCTTCTTACTCTTACTTATTGGTTTTTATTTGTTTTTCTTTTTTATGATTTATCTTCATTTGGTCTCTGTTCTTATTGTTTATTTTGTATTTTAAGTACTCATTAAAATCAGTCCCCTTTTTTTAAAAAATTGTAATGCTCAGCGACATTGTAAATGAAGGTCTAACATGGTCTAACATGGTTTCAGCAATTGTGCGGTCTTATAGACCTGCCTCCACGTTCCATCTGGCCCATGTGATGCGTCTGGCCAAGTCGTTATCTCCTGGGTTTGGGCAGCTTCCTTGGGGGCTCCTACCATAAATGACTGGGTTCACTAAACCATAAACTTCTCGTAACCTATGTAGCATTCAGTGTGCTCATCTGTATAAACAAGTTTTATCAGACACCATAGTATGTAAGAAATATTCACAACAGTGGTAATTAAAAATTCAGTTTTAAAATGAGGCTCTATATATACACATGTCTTTGCACATCACTTATATGTACTTTAAGTTTGTGCTGTTTTATAAATGCACCAATCCAGTCAAGGCTGACATACAGAGAATTACAGTGATTTGATACTGTGTTTTTATGTGTATGGTAATGCACACCTTGTGACTACTTTAAAATATTCCAAATAAATATTACAAGCTCAGCTGGATCAGGGTACAGTGTTTGTTGGGTATTAGACCAGTTATTGTAGCCAAATGTATGTCATAAAATCTGATCAGTATATTGTGACTTTTTACCCATATAATAATTTGGTTTGACATCTGTGAACACCAAGAATAACAACTAAAATGTTATAATGTATCATTTTCTACCTTACTTGGAACCACAGGAAGCCATATAAACTCACCCTTCACTGACCCACACTTAGCATAATTAACTTTGGTCCAATTTTGGCCAGAATATTAATATATTGCGGCAACCTGCTGCTGGATTGCCTTGGAAGACCATGTACAGTCTTGGTTTGTGCACTCTTGGTTTAAGGAAGCAGGGTGCTTGACTTTGATTGTAGATAAGTTGTTGCTATTGGCTTGAATACATGTTTCTGCTGGGCTCTGCTGAAGTAATGTAGTGTTGATGACTGCTGTCAGGTAGAAGTGTGTGGCTGTTGACTTGCCTGCTGTCTTGGCTGTTTCAGTGAATGAGCAATGATTTACCCCTGCTGCTGTGTTCAATAAAAGAGCATTTGTTAATATGCGGCGTTTCCCACTGTGCCAACACTACAATATGAAATTATATAGAACTCATCTCTCACTCCACAAATACAGTTCTGTAGTGTCTATAGTAGCACCAGTGTGATGACAGCTGTATGACACCAGCCTAATTGAGTTGTAAGTGCTCACACTTGCATGCTGTCATGAATAGATAATGGAAAGATGACATTTTTCAATGGAAATAAACATATTTGTAGTAAATTTGTATGTAGTAATATGTAGTAAAAAGGCATTTCATGTCAGGTCAAATCATAGTATAGTCATGATGCTGGGCATGTAAATGGGACTATACACTCACTGTTGTTTTATAACTCATGTAAGTGTCTTGGTTCTGGCAGCTTCTTTAGATTTGCTTAGAGTTAGCCAGGCTACTGCTGACAGGTAAGTGTAGTGAATGGGTGATCGTGTCACATAGAGACAATCGAAGTACTAAAAAAAATCCAACCTTTTAACTGTAGTTTCTAACATGAAGAGATCCTTCACGTGATGTAGCTTTAGAGATATGAAGCTTTCTCATGGCAGTGCAAGTGGCAGCAGATTCATGGAAATAAACACTTCAGATGTACTGTGCGCACAAAGAGGTGCATTCACAATTTAGTCAGGAAAAAGCAACGAAGATGGTGCTGGATATGAAGTGTATCTCCAAAAAAAAAGGACTGCCCATTTTCACACCATAGAGGTTCAAGCACCACTTCAGTCCTAGCATCAGCCTCAGTTACACTGTGCTGAGTAAGAAAGAGCAGGGCATGCAGGCAGGAATGAAACAAGCGGGTTTACTCTACCTACTTTATTTCTACCTGTGACCATGATATCGTTGCTGTATCTCCATTTAGATCAATGGTTTGCTGATGAGCTTGCAGCAGTGCCATTTCCCTTCAGTCTGTGAGGGGATGATCCCACTTCTGATACCAATGTGACAGCTTGGCAATGAAGGAGATGCAGGAAATAATGATTCGAGAGAATACTCTTTATTCAGTTCTACTGAAGTGCCCTTGAACAAGGCCAAACTGCTCCCTGGGTGCTGTGGATAGGGCTGCTCACTGCCCCCTAGTGTGTATGTTCACTAGTGTGTATATATGTGGGTGTTTCACTACACGGATAGGTTAAATGCGGGAGATCAAATTTCGCTGTGGCATAAAGTTCTAAATTATAAAATTCTCTAAATATTTAGTGAAGTGTGACCTTTAGTGGGTCACTACAATATCCCAGACTGTTACAAATGTATATCATCCCTGTCCAATAAAAAAAGGGTCTTGAACTACTTTATAGTAGAAGACTTAATATTCAATAAAAGCCAATGAAACCAATGAAGCTTTTTTCCAAGCTATTTTGAAGCATTTCTATTGGTCCATTCATCATGCATGTTTCACACTATATAAACAGCAGCAATCGTTTTCAAATGAAGTAGAAAAATGAAAATATACAAAAGTGGAAATGTGTTTTTCTTCGGACAGCAATGATACACAGCGTTTTGGAATAAAACCCTTCATGCTTTCCATTTGTTTCTAATTTCCCTTCTATTTATGGTGCAAGTTTACAAAACTCATGTTTGGTTTGTGGTCATCTTTCCATTCCTCCCACAACAATCTTAGCCTGAAAAAGTAGAAGTGGAAACACTGATGTAATAGAGTGAAAGCCTGCTTTAATCCGTTTTGGATATGGTAGCATCTCAAGGTTTTTTTTCTTTTTTTTTTCTTTTTTTAATTCAGTCTGTTGAGAAATAGATTTAATTTCCTGGCTGTGCATTAATGGTTATTGTTCTTTTCTTTTCATTTGCCTGTGGAAAAAAAGAGCACATTTCATTACACTGACCCACCAGCCCCAGGACTGCAGCAGAAAGACTTCACCTCTTAAAAGACCTTGCGTCAGATGAAGTTGGGTTTTATGAGTTTGTCAGGGAAGAAATCGATTTCTCTCCGCACACTGGTGGAGACAAGCTCCGATGGCCTCTTCTGGATGAGGTTACATGATGGCAGGAGTAGTAGCATGAGGCAATGCGTGGAGAAAAAGAGGTAATCATAAACATTAAGCTGTCACTTAGAGCTCAGGGTAGAGCCGACCAACAAGACATAGATGAGAAACTGTACTGGTGTTGTCCGAAACCTTAGTGCTAACCTAAGCTTTGGGACTTAATTGACTGCTGTTAAGATTGCATCACGGATGTATTGTATGTCCAGAGGTTTATTCATGCTGATACAGGGATTTAGTTGCACATACATACAGCTAGAGTATTCTCAATAGAAAAGCATTGACGATAGCATAGGTTTGTCTTATTGTACTCCATATAAGTTTTACCATGCCTAATGCCGAGCATCCACTGCTGGGGTAGAAAGCCCCCTGGCGTTTTGCTGTGGAGCGGTGGAACGGCAATGTTTGGCGCAAAGGATCAACAGTACCTTTGGGCTTAAATCAGAATGGAGTGTGTGAGCTAGAACTAAGCATCTAACATCAGTCCCTGGCCTCAATAATGCTCTTATGTCTGCTATCAGATCCTCATAGTGATGTCCCAACATCTAGTACAAAGTCTTCTAAGAAAAGTAGAAGCTGTTACTGCAGCAAGGAATGGAAAAAATTTCTATTACGGCCCATGATTTCATAAGAAACGTTCAGTGAGAACGTAATGGACACAGCATTTAAGGGTATTTATTTATTTATTTATTTATTTCCAGATGGGAATTGTGTTCTATTAAGAATAAGATGTTCTCTCTGCAAACAATATAGAAGCATACTCTAAAGAACCAAGCATAAAAAAAAAAACAATACAAGTGCAGACGGAGCAGAATAGTCAGGAAGCGTGGACCTCTTTTCTTCTGGCCGATGGGGGGGTTTACATTTTAATAATCTATTTTTTTCTCTCTCTCTCTCTCTCTCTCTAATGTGTATATATATATAATATATATTATATATATATATATATTATATATATATATATATATATATATATATATATATATATATATAATATTTAATAAGTGCTTGTATATTCTTTTTTTTACACATACACACTAATCAGCCATAACATTAAAACCACATACTTGTATCTACACTAGTTGTCCATTGTATCAGCTCCACCATATAGGAGCTCTTTGTAGTTTTACACTTACAGACTGTATTCCACCTGATTTGCTATGTTTTTTATGGTCAGAACCTCCAAAGGACCACCACAGAACAGTATTTGGGTGGTGGGTCATTCTCAGCACTGCAGTGACACTGAAGTGGATGATGGTGGTATGTTACTGTGTGTTGTGCTAAAACAAGTGGATCAGTGCTGCTAGATTTTTTTATATATATGTTTATTAGTTTCCACAAAAACTAATACCAAAGAAATGATGAAAAAAAAAATATTTATAAAGCACATTTAAAACGCGTAAATGTATAGGTTGACCAAAGTGCTGCACAAATGAAGAAAAGCCTAGATTTAAAATGTGACTGAATAGGTGCCAATGGTAACTCGTTCTAAAGTTTCGGGGCAGCTACTGCAAATGCTCGTTCCCCCCTCTGCTTCAGCTTTGATTTAGGGACAACCAACCGAAGCTGATCCACTGATCTTAGGGGTCGTACTGGAACACAGGGCAGTTCAGTTAGGTAACTGGGAGCTAACCCGTTAAGATACTTGTACACTAAAAGCAGGATTTTAAACTGTATTCTAAAAGCCACTGGGAGCCAATGAAGAGAAACCAGTACTGGAGTGATATGTTCCTTCTTGGATGTACGTGTTAATAACCTGGCAGCAGCATTTTGCACCAAGAGTAACTTGGCAATCAAAGAATGACCAACACCGACATATAACAAGTGAAAAACAGCACATACCACACACATTCTCTACCTAAAAGAAACAAGACATATTTAGCACTACAGTAATCAGTTCATTGCTTCTCTAACAAAGTCAATCGCTACAGACCACAGTTCAACAGTAGCTGCTCTTGCATGATGGAACCTGGCAGTGGCTCGCTCCAGTGTCCACTATTAGACACACCTACTCTTCCTTGTTCGTTTATCGAGTCAATATAAAGTCAGAGACGACAGCTCGTCTATTGCTGCACAATTTGTGTTCCTCTAGTCCTTCATCAGTGGTCACAGGATGCTGCCCACAGGACACCCCCACCATGTCCGTGTCATTGCAGTGTTGAGAATGATCCGCCTCTCTCATGGTACCTGCTCTGTGGGGGTCCTGTGTGAGTCCTGACCATTGGAGAACAGGCTAAAAGGGGATAAACAATGTATGCAGCAAATCAGATGGACTACAGTCTGTAGTTGTTGAACACTAAAGTGCTCCTATGATATTATATGCTGCATTATCTTCACAGCTCCATGTGTTTAAATAAACATTTTAAACTTAGCTCTAGTAACTACCATAATGCATTTCTGGCACGTTCTTAACTTTTTGGTGCCATAGCCCACCAAATTTGATAGATCGGCATTACAATGGGAAAGTAAGTAACGTTAGCACATACAATGTCTACCAAATGCAAGGAACATCATGCCATTGTTGTCCAGAGAGTACTGCGCAAAAGTCTTAGACACTTGGGGAAATTATTATATTTAAACAGCTATTTTTTCAGACATGAAGCTTTGATTTGTTTAAAACACTTTAAACAGTATTAATACAGTAAGTAGTGCTTTTACATAGGTTAGTGTGTTTGTCAAGTTTGTTTATATAGTGCATTTTAGAACAATGTTGTCACAAAGCAGCTTTAAAGAAGTTTGAAAACATGAAAACACAACATATATCCCCCTTGGGAGGAACCAAGACTCACAAGGGGAGACCCGTCCTCCTCTGGTCAAACAGTATTTACAGTTTTTTTTAAGGTAAATACAAAATAGAGCTAAGAGAATCTGAGTCTGAATGGTGAAATCTTTAGAAACTGCACAGGTGGTACATCTGGATGACACAGTGATGCAGTTAAGAGTGTAGCAGATGGCATTAATGATGAGGAGGACTGGTTGGTGCCAAGTGACAAGGAGGCCCTAATGGTCAGTCCTCCAACAGTTTTCAGCAGGACAGGAGGGTGGTCATTATCTTAGAAAGCGTAAAGAAAGAGTTAGTCCTGGTTTGGATTAGTATAGAGGATGTGAAGGATTTCAGAGTGTAGCTGGTGACTCTGGTTATTTTGATTATTAACAGCATGAACTAAGAGGAGAGAACCAGAAGGTAACATGAGAGTACACAGAGACACTAGGGTCCTCCCACTCGATCAACAACAAACCTGTGTGATTGCGTGAATTGGTAGGACAACAGCACCAACATCTCAGTTTACCATAAGCCTCTGTGTCCCTCTGTAGCCTCTGTAGGAAACTCCACCATTTGAAGTCTTCTGAATTTAACCCTTTTCAAGCTTCTCCTTGTGGAAACAACCCAGTATTATTTACAGTTCTCATCTAATACCTGCTTTGACTGCTCAGTACTTCATTAGGCTAAATCAAGCTGAAGGAACTCAATACATTCATATAATGTCTGGGGCGTCCAAGAGAAATCTGGAACACAGACATATGTAAAACCATTACTTACTGTATTAATGGTATTTTAATATGTAATAAGAGTGGTTTACTGAGCAAATAAAAGCTTCCTGTCTGGGGAAAAATCAGCTTTTTTAAAAATAATAATAATAATAATGTCCCCAAAGCATTGTGTACACTACTGTATATATTAATGCTGCAAATCTAAAAAAAATATTAGTATGAAAAAATATGCAAACATAGTATCATTTATAAAAGTTGTTGCCATTTGTTGGGAAGATTTCATTTAACAAGTAGCAATTATGGTGAAAGAGATTGCTGAAGTTTGAATGGAAAGCACTACTGAGCTCCAACAAGACCTTAACCATTCCTGTCAGTACAACATAGCAAGTCCATGAGACAACAGCTAATTGTCAGCGGACAGATTTCTCACAGCCAGCATCTGTCAGACTAACAATGAGGAAGGAAAGCAAGAAACCTGCAGTTACTTGAAAAGGTTTGCTGGACGACCTGAAAGCAGCAGAAACAACAACTGAGCGGTCATTATATCATTTAAATAGCGTTTTGTAGAAGTACAGTAGTTATTTTCAGAGCAATATTGTTTCTTTTTTCAGCAGTAAGTGTAATGTCCTCTAAAAATGTGTAATAGCATTAATAGCATTAATAGTGACAGTAAACCTTGTGTTGCTTCCATGTAGCAATTAGCCTTAGCTTGACGCTCTACCAAACTCCCAATGCTTTAAGTCCACCAAAAAAGGAAGAAGACAACAATTCCACAGATCCACTTGTTTAAAAGTTTAACAGTTTGAAAATATAGGTGGATACTGAAGTGTTCATTTCCAAAGTTAACTAAAACAGCAGCTAAAAAATTAAGTCAAAAAACTGTTTGGCTTTTTTACCACTCCATCTTTTTTTCTTCTTCAGCTGGCATGCACACAGGCTAACTCACTCACCCCTCCCTCTCCTGTTTCTTAGCCCCTCCCACAGTTGTGGCTGTGTCTATCTTAAAACAATACACATAAATGATTTTTATTCACGCTACTTTCCATGACAACACTGGGGGGGGCATCTTTGTTTACTTTGTGTTAGAACTTCCAGTGCGCTCGTGAATACGTTGATAATGATTACAAGCAAAACGACAACAAACATATAAAATGAATAGCATAATATGTTTAGTTAGAGGGAGTCACAATAATTGGAAGAAGAGGAAATCCGTCTACCTCTTCTAAGAGTACAAAATAATTAAAAGTGTCGCCGTAGGTAACCTCTGGCCACCTTTTTATATAATCCACCGACTTTGTTATTAACCTTAGATGAGACAGTGTTGTCCCATTGGAAATTATTATAGCTTCTCTGCTCCCCTCCCATGTAACTGTATTCATTTTGGTTAGTTGACCGGAAGTTCTAACACAAAGGTGGAAGAAACACACGCTTGAAAGTGGGTGTGGCCAAATACAGTGAAAATGTTGCTGTAAATATCTTAGCTTGTAAATAATAACTAACTTTTACAATAAAACTATCTGTGATTAATAATGAACTTAAATATTGCATTATTTCAAAATGAGTAACTAGATTCTAACCTATTTAGGCTCCTATACTTTGAGCCACTGTTATGCAGAATAAATCAATTATAATGGTTTTGTTTACATGTGAAAATGATGAAAAACATGAGAGGCTGGTCCAGGATCACATTTCATATGATTCATATGTACATGAATAGCACTAGTGTTATTACTGTGTTTCTTAGTACTAAATAGATAATATAATTTTCGACAGTGGTGAGGGTGTGAGTGTGAGCGACTGAATGTGTTGGTGTTTTAGTTGTGTACTCTAAGTGCCCTTCTCGCAGTGGGATGAGACATGTTGTGAATTTTTTATATACCATAGCATCTGGTAAAAGCGTATGATTACAGATGGGTCCACTAAATGCTGCAGAGCCCCCGGGATGGTCAGGCTTTTTGTGACCCCCGCCATTTAGGGAGTCGCATATACGGCTTCACACAAACCCTGGACTTAACCTGGGAACGTCTATTTGAGAACCATTGTTCACCCAGAGAATTACCACTGTGCCCAGGTGTACCACAAGGGGCAGAAGGAGCAGGAAGGCGGGCCTATAAAAAAACAACAGTTGGAGACACGCTTGAGACCGGGGCTTGAAAGCTCAGAGAACGGTGGTACTGCAGTCCTAAGATTAAAAGCTTTTACTCTGAACTGGTCTCCCTCTTCATTCTGATGACAACGACGACGTTATGACAAACTGGAGGGCGA
This sequence comes from Megaleporinus macrocephalus, assembly GCA_021613375.1. Taxonomy (NCBI): domain Eukaryota; kingdom Metazoa; phylum Chordata; class Actinopteri; order Characiformes; family Anostomidae; genus Megaleporinus; species Megaleporinus macrocephalus. The sequence goes on along the minus strand of CM038725.1, from coordinate 10,790,038 downwards.
ATTTTTAAACCTTGCCAAAATTTAAAAAAAAAACATAAAAACAAAAACAGGCATTTTTTCTGCTGTAAGAAACACAACTATGCTCCAGAGGTGGACTTTAGAGGTGCGTGTGGAATTTTCCAACATACTATGGCGTCTGTTAAAAGCTTGCAAATGCACGACACACTCAATGCCACAGAGATTGCTGGAATGTTTATGGTTTAGTGACCCTCGTCGTATAGGTGTATGGCCCAACAGATCCTCTTGCTTGATGGAAGGCTCCCGCCCGAGAACATCTGCCCAAAGCCTATGAGATAGCAATCTGGCCAGACGAGTCGAGGCTGGTTTGAAGGACTTAAATACAGTGTGTTTGCTAGTTTGAAGCTCACATAACATCTGTACCGCGGCATCTTCATGCCAAGTTTATTTATATAGTGCTTTTTACAACGATGTTGTCACAAAGCAGCTTTACAAGAGTTTGAAAGCATGAAATCATGAAGTCGCAACACTTTATCCACTGTGAGCAAGCCAGAGGATGACGGTGGCAATGAAAAACTCCCTCAGAACTGGAGGAAGAAACCTTGGGAGGAACCAAGACTCACAAGGGGAGACCCGTCCTCCTCCGCCTAAACAGTATTTACAGTTTATCAAGCTAAGTACAAAATAGAACTAAGAGAATCTGAGTCTGAATAGTGAAATCTTTAGAAACTGCACAGGTGGTACATCTGGATGACACAGTGATGCAGTTGATGGTGCAGCAGATGGCACGAATGAAGAGCTGAAGAACTGGTTGGTACCACGTGACAAGGAGGCACTGGTGGTCAGTCCTCCAACAGTTTTCAGCAGTCACTATCTCAGAAAGAGTAAAGAAGCAGAGTTAGTTCTGGTTTGGATTAGTATAGAGGATGTGAAGTATTTCAGAGTGTAGCTGGCAACTCTGGTAGATCTGACTAAAAACAGCATGAACTAAGAGGAGAGAACCAGAGGGTTCAACGAAGGTACAACAATGTTGTTACAAAGCAGCTTTACATCTGGGGGATACAGTAATGCAGTCGAGGTGTAGCAGAAAGAGAGAGAGAGAGCTGGTTGGTGCCAGGCAGTGCTTAATTTGTAAAACATCAGGTAATGGAACACTAAAGGTGGGGTGATCCAGCAAGTGGCAGTGAGGGAAAAGGTCCTGGAATGCATAGACACAACAGTGCTTCAAGTGTCCATCTAACATAGTAGCATTCTATACAATAAAATAATCTTAGCTTTAATGAATGCAGTAAGGAGCTGCAACCATAAAAATCTGAGATGCCACTATATGAATAGTTTTTGTTGTCCTACAAAAAAAAAAAGACGTCAAAGAGGTGGTGGATCCACATAAATAAGTTCTGGAACACAGGTACCTGAAATATGAGAGGTGCCGGATCTTGTTCCAGCAAGATCCAGCACAAATTAAGCACTGGTGCCAGGTGACGAGGAGGCCCTGATGGTCGGACCTCCAACAATATTTGGCAGGACAGGAGGGTCTGGTTTCAAGAATAAAGCTTATACTCTGAACAGGTCTTGCTCTTCATTCTAACGACAAGAAAGAAGTTACAACAGGTGTGGCAAAGTATAATTTGATATTCTAAAACCTTTTGATTGAACTTGATATTTCACCACAACTGGGAGGACGTCTTAAGCTTGACCTCAGCCAAGTCTGAAAGCAGGGGTCATCTGTTCATTGAATTGTAAAAATTATAAAAGCTGTAATTTCTCTGATGACCACCCTTTCGAATTGTTCAATAACAACATGTACACATTTGGAACAAGTTATTTATTTTGAAGAATCAATTTGACCATTTCAACCTCCTTCTTCACTTCAAAAAACAATTAAAGTAGGTTTGACATTCCTGTATATCGTCACAGTCCAAAGAAAACCATGCATCTACATTTTTACCACCATTTAAATATATTTTATACAGCTTTAATCAACAGTGCTCAAAAATGTCCATCCCCACAGTTTTCTAATTCAGTACTGTAATTATACATCAATCTTACCTTTTTATAGTGTTTTATTATCTTATATATTATATCTTATTATTTTATCTTTACTTTATCTTTCTCTTATTTCAGACTTACCTTATAGTTTCATGTGAGCGGAGAGTTGTGAAAAGCATTGTATATACTATGACTATGTATATAACAAATAAACGATGATTTAATTTGATTTGATGCCAAAGGCACATTCCACTGATAGTGACCCAGAGAGCAATAAGCAATGAACTGCACCGCAATCACGTCCGTTCCTGTGTCTATTTACACAATATTAAAAATGGATTTAAAATGAGTAATATAATTGGACAAAGTGCTTGCGGATAATATGAGGGGGAGTGATTGTGTGTCCACACCAGTATGAGTCATCTGTAACCTGTGGCTGGTGAGCAAACACTGGGGAAAAAAAAACAAGACAAAACACAACAACATGTAAACACGGGGATATTAAAAATAATACCGAGGGGTCTGTAGAATGATTGTTGGGGGGAAAAGGGACCTCTGTGACAGCTCCCCCCCACTCCCTTAAAATCTCTTACCCCAGTAATACTGTGTCTGTGATGCAAGTTGAGTCAATGTCAGTTACTTACTGATCAGGCCATGCATAAAACCACAGAAGAACGGATTGTAAAACTGATAATGCCAAATTTTAAAGGTCAGTAGGGCGTGTGCCACTTCCATTGGGCTCCGGATCGCTATCTTTCTGGTAAATGTCCATACACGTTGCAGAATGTCATGTCTGTATACAGCTTGGGAGCATCCCAGACATCATCAGCGACACACTCACCCACAGCAGAGAAACTTAGAGTATCAACACTTGACAGAAATGCAGGTAACAAACTTCAACCTTTACAGGATTGTAGGGTGTTATGCCCTTTTCCAGTGACACATGACTCTTTATCGTAGACTTCAGTAAACCAGAAACAATGAGGTTTCGTATCTGATTATTAAAAGACTGTAGATTGGTGGAGAATTTTAGAACTTTGTCATCATGTGGCAACTAGTTGACATTAAGCATTAAATTGTTAAATCGATAAGTAGACTAGACTGTTAATCTGTATAACCCCTACAGCACATGGAGCAAGAAGAACCATCATTACATCATCAAATTGCTACTTCTCAAGTTTATTAACAATATAAAATTATTGTCTGGCAATGCTAGAAACCAACAAATCACAGCCAAAGTAAATCGGTTGTTTGGTTTATTTCCACTACTTTGCAAAGTCTGTGCGAGTCACCGAAGCTCATTGTTTAAAAGCATTTATCTTAGCAATGAGTATATTTTCTGTTCTAATAATATCTGGTGTTCCTACTGGTGAAAATAACCTTTATCTTCATAATGTGTTTTAAACAATCAGTTTAGGTGTCCAAGACTTTTGCACAGCAGTGTAGAACTTTTGGAACAAATCTTTGTATATGCCCATAAATACGTTTATTCATATATATATATATATATATATATATATATATATATATATATATATATATATATATATATATATAGCGATACTGCAAGCAAAGTGATATATTGCGATTTGTCATATACTACTATTAAAACACACCACTATATGAACAGGTTTGCCAGTGCTTACAATAGCACTGCACCCTTATGCTGCTTGTTTATGTTGGAGTGGAGCTGAAAATATATTACAACACTGCCATCTAGAGGTCAGAGGTTTAAACACACTGATTCACTGTTTGCCAGGAATCTGTGTATCAATACTGCGTTTATGAGAATTGATACAGTATCACCAAACATCCAGATATTCGATATTTCCATATTTTCTTACACCCATATATATGTATATGGGTGTAAGAAAATATATGGGTGTAAGAAAATATATGTCTGTGTGTGTACATCAATCTGAAGTGGGTATATACATTATAGTGGCTAACTCTTCCCCAACTGCACAGTAGTTATCGGCTCATCTGAGGCAATCCAGTTTACATTGTTACAGGGTTCTGGTCCCCGGGACAGTCTACCGTTTAACCCAATTCCCCCATCTCTCACTGTAGGGGTGGACAGTGGGACATGGATGTAGGCATAATGAACAGTTCTGCTCTCTAGAGGGTGGCCATTACTCTAGCTTGGGGACATGTGTCGCAGTAGCCTGACATCCAGCTTATTGGCAATCTGTTAGCACTGCCTCCTGGGAAAAGTGTGAATAAAAGAGGCTGAGGACAGTGGAGCGATGGGAGAAAAAAGAGAGAGAGAGAGAGAGAATCCCACCTACTTCAAGACGTAGAGAAGCATGGACTGTTCTTATAATGATAGTAAGAGTACTGGAATAAGTACAAAATCTTTAACGCTAAAGAACAAGAGGCTCCTTATCGCTGAAAACTGAAACCGATAATCTCCGTTTCCTTCGCGAACGCGAACAGCGGGAGAGCTTAGTCATGCGGACATTTAATTATGCTGGGTATTCGAGCTGGACTTGACCACATATCTGTGTTTTTGAACTGTAATTGGCTTAATTAACTATGCAGGGATGTCATAAGCTGCATAATTAAAAACGCGGTACCAAACAGGAAAGCAAAGAAATTACAGGCTTCGGTCTAAGAGGTGGAAAGTGCATCTCCAGAAAACTTCTATTGAGGCTGGACAAGAACCAATTATGGTTTGGATCTGTAAAGAGATAAGTGTTGGATGTGGTTCGTTATTAGATTAGATTAGATTAGATTTAACTTTATTGTCATTGTGCAGAGTACAGGTACAAAGCCAATAAAATGCAATTAGCATCCAATCAGAATAATAATACTAACTATGTATAATAATATTATTAATAATATTTATTAATAATTATTATAATAGTAATACATTGTTATTTACATTATTTACAAGTGCAAAACAGAAATGACTAACGTGGTAGTATATAAATAAATATATAGAATGTAAGTGTACACAGAATGTGAGATAAGGGGGTGGTATATAAAATAGAATATAAATTACTATACATATATACAGTAAGGAGTGAAATGCAAATATAACTACAGATATATAGTATATAATAGTGCAATATGAATAGAATTATGAGTATAAATAGAACTGTACAGGTATGAAATTACAAAAAAATGTGCAAAATAAGTAGTGCAAAAGTAATAGGACAGTGCAGTGAGTGCAATAATGAGGCTAAAGTGAGGGTATAGAGTTCAGCGGGGTCACAGCCTCAGGGAGTCTGTTGGTGCTAGAGCTAAGGCTCCTGTAACGCCTGCTGGATGGAAGGAGGGTAAAAAGTTTGTGGTTAGGGTGAGAAGGGTCCTTGATGATGCTTCTTGCCCTGCTCAGGCAGCGCTTATTGTGCAACATAAATCTGTATAGCATTTATTAATTGTTGTTGTCGTCATTTGGTCTTCGGCAGGACAAATAAGTAGCGGAATTCAACGCGGAATTCAATGATGGCTAATCAAATTAAGTGATCATTGGGATTTGAATTTGGGAGACGGTATCTAATACATCCTGCCTACTGCTGTGAAGTAATTTCCCCTTGTTGAATTTTAGTTACCATCCTGGGTCCCAACTCCAGCGAGAACAGCATATTAATGTGAAATAATGTACAACCGGGTGCTTATTACCTTGATTATGGCAGCAAACGGGAGCTAAAAGGATGCGCACGCCAGTTCTGGTGGCCAAAAAAAAAAAAAAAAACATTATCAAAGGAATATTAATTACAGTATTCAGCTCTTATATTCTGGCTGCAGTTCTGAAAGACTTGAGTACCACTGCACGCTCAAACCAGCTGAAGCTTCTTTATATTTATTTTGTGTAATGTAACCGAACCAGATGCCACACGTTTCCTCCAGCCTCTGGCAGAGATGATCAGGTTTAAAGCTGATTTCCTCTGCCTGCTATTCTCTTCTTCGGGATCTCGCTGAAGGCTTTGCATAAGCAGGAAAAGACGGAGTGTGAGATTCCTGCCCGGGCGCCGGTTTTTCAATTCAGTTCACATTCGTTTTGACATTTCCTGATGGAAGGAAACCGATCGGCTGTGACGGCGAGCGTGTCACCTATCTTTTGATACAGATGGATTTCGAATGCGGCAGTCAATTACACAGTGTTGGCTGAATACTGAAATGTGTTTTGTTTCACCGCTAAGCTGATTTCTCTGGCACGTGTATGACTTGCTTTCCACTTTCAGACCCCTGTTCTACTGGTGAGCAAGTTCACTAGAATAAAAATCTCGGGTCTATGCTTTAGTCTGTACATGTTGTGTAAAAATATTATGATGAATGGACCAATGAAAATTCTCCAAAATAGCTTGGGAAAAAAAGTCTGGTTGTATTGACTTAACGTTGAAAGTGAAGACAGTTTTTATGTCCTCTGTTGAAGTTGTGATTTTGGAGATGGAGATGTTTGGATGCTTTGGACAGCGACAATATGTTGGAACTGAAGTTGGCTTTCTATTCGTCTTGTTTTGCAAGTTCACTAGAATAAAATACGTGGAGTGTCTGGGGGACCCTGGGAACCACTAGTTTAATGCAAAAGGTGGAAAGGTGAGCAGGAACTGCGCAGCTCCTGATGATTATGGTAGTTGTACAGATGTACAGTTGATTTTGGGGGTTACAATGATTCATCAGACTGCTTAACACTAGCACTGCCAATAAAAATGATCTGTTGTCATATGCATCTCCAACAAGTCATGGTTACCAGATGTTTTCAAGTTGCGGATAACCCCAATCACTCAGGACTTAAGGTTAACTATAATGGGCGAATAAAGTCAACGTTAGGTTTGAGTTTGCGAGTCCACCTTTTCTCCATTTGTTCTGTCAATGTGAAAAAAAAAAACCAAACAACATTCATGCAGCCTCTAAACGAGTTATCCTCCTGGGTGTTGATGGGGTGGCTATTCCAGCACTTATCAGCAGAGGTGTCAAGTACCTCACTTAAGTAGAGATTTTGATTATTTATACTTTACTGGAGTAATTATTTTTCATCTGACTTTTTACTTCTATTCCTTACATTTACACTCCATTATCTGTACTTTCTACTCCTTACATTTACACTCCATTATCTGTACTTTCTACTCCTTACATTTACACTCTATTATCAGTACTTTCTACTCCTTACATTTACACTCCATTATCTGTACTTTCTACTCCTTACATTTACACTCCATTATCAGTACTTTCTACTCCTTACATTTACACTCCATTATCAGTACTTTCTACTCCTTACATTTACACTCCATTATCAGTACTTTCTACTCCTTACATTTACATTCCATTATCTGTACTTTCTACTCCTTACATTTACACTCCATTATCAGTACTTTCTACTCCTTACATTTACACTCCATTATCTGTACCTTCTACTCTTTACATTTACACTCCATTATCAGTACTTTCTACTCCTTACATTTACACTCCATTATCAGTACTTTCTACTCCTTACATTTACACTCCATTATCTGTACTTTCTACTCCTTACATTTACACTCCATTATCAGTACTTTCTACTCCTTACATTTACACTCCATTATCTGTACTTTCTACTCCTTACATTTACACTCCAGTATCTGTACTTTCTACTCCTTACATTTACACTCCATTATCAGTACTTTCTACTCCTTACATTTACACTCCATTATCAGTACTTTCTACCCCTTACATTTACACTCCATTATCTGTACTTTCTACTCCTTACCTTTACACTCCATTATCTGTACTTTCTACTCCTTACATTTACACTCCATTATCTGTACTTTCTACTATTTTATTCCAGCTTGTTTTCATTCATGTACATTTACATTCCAGTAAAGATTATTGATAACATGCCTTTTAACTTATAGACAACTAGTCATCATATCTTCTGCTCCATGAAACACATGTTAATGTTCAGTAGTAACAGATATGCTTCTTTAATATATTTACATTGTACTAAACTACATTTATTTTCAATGGGCGTATATGTGTCTGAAACAGGAAGCCTAGCGTATCCAAAATTTATCAACATTAACATTTTAATATAACATTATAGTCATTATGGCTTTTAGAAGAATGGGGTTTTTGGGAAGGTGGGCTAGTGCACTATAGAGTACTCTGGTGCGGCCTAAGCTTTTGACCGTAATGGCCTTTTTTTCCTCTTACATTACTTTTACTTTTATACTTTAAGTAGTTCTGAAAGCAGTACATTTACACTTTTACTGGAGTAAAAAGCTTCAGTTGATACTTCAACTTCTACAGAAGTATTTTAAACCCTAGTATCTATACTTCTACCTGAGTAATGATTGTGAATACTTTTCACACCTTTGATTATCGGGTGCAAGGCAGGAAATGCCCTAAACAGGCTGCCAGTCCATCACACAGACGTGTGCCTTCATCCTCTTCTGTAAAGCTATGTTTTTGGAGATGCATGTTTGGATGCTTTGGACAGCGCTGATACGTTGGAACTGAAGTTGGCTTTCTATTCGTCAGCTTGTTTTGCAAGTTCACTAAAATAACAATCTTGGGACTTTAGTTTGTGTGATAAGACCACAGATTTAATTAATTAATTATTATTTAGCTGGGTAACCAGGATCCTTGCTGTGTTGAGTTTGCACGTTCTTCCCATATCTGCACAGGTTTTCTGCCCACAGGCTAATGACATGCAGTCAGGCGTGTTGGAGATACTAAATTGCCCCTATCTATGAATGCACATGTCTGTGTCTCTGCCCTGTGATAGACTGGCGGCCTGTTTAGGGTGTTTCCTGCCTTGCACCCGATAAGTGCTGGGATAGCCACCCTGTCGCCACCCAGGAGGATCACCCATTTAGGTTAAGCTTGCAATCGTTTTTTTTTTTTTTTCTCTTTTGTCATTGACAAAACAAATGTAGAAACAGTGTAGGCATAAACTTAAAACTTTCATTATAGAACAGGGATATTTAATTAGAGTTCAGTAAGGTCCAGTTAGAGGAGATTTCCTCAGGTCAAGGTCCGGACCGTCAACTTGTGTTATGATTCAGTGCCATATTCTGTATATTAAAGTTACCTCGTATCAGCATCGTATACCATCAGCAACTGAAACACCAACACATCACACATACCGTTCAGCGTATTTCAGTATATTTGCTGTTTAAATGCTGAACAGAAACAAGGGCTACATAAAAAAAAAACAGAATGCTTTTGAAAAAAGTGCATCTTAAAGTGTTTATTTATAGAGAAAGTAAATAAAACATGCGTCTTCTTGTTAACTCAGCTTCACAGATTGACATGTTGGTTGTACAGAGCGGTATTCTCCAAAACTAAACGAGCAGGTCCATTCCAGAACCGTTCCTGTTAAACACTCAGTTTTCCCTGTTCACTTTTCTGTTTTTACGTTATTCTTTCTGACTCGCTTTAGTCTCCGGCTGCTGCTCGCCTGTGTGCGTTCGCTGCAATTCGTCTCTGAGTTCACTGTGCCATTAAGCCCGTATACCGTAAAGACGAGAAAAGCTCCGCCGCTTAAAATAAACACAGTCTAAATTAAATCATTCTAAATAGTTTATCGGTTTGGGTCTGTATTGGACAACGTCTGGGTCCGGATCCGGACCGCGGTCCGCCTGTTAGTGACCCCGATATAACGCTGACTCCATTCACCCCTGATGTTACCAGTAAATCCTGAATGATCAGGGTGATCCGCAACTTGGAAACATCTGGTAATCATGACTCGTTGGAGATGCATATCATCGTTGTGATGAAATCTAACCATGTTTGTCCATTTTTGTTAATTTTGAGTTTTCTACATCATTTGAACATGCCAGTGGTTGTTTACATTGTGTGAAAGTTGCATGATGAATGGACCAATAGAAGTGCTCCAAAATAGCTTAGAAAATTCTGGTTCCATTGACTTACACTAAAAGTAAAGTATGTTTTTGGTCTCTTAGATAAAGTTGCAATTTTGGAGATTGTTTTTATTGGACAGCGACGATATGACATCATTTTTATTGTCAATGCTAGTGTTAAGCAGTCTGATGCTTCGTTGTAGCCCCGTTGTGAACTGCTATGCGTGGTTTGAACATGTACATGTATAAGAGCAATTTCTTTTTGAGAAGCACGAAAGATCTGACAGCAAATGCAGTGAAAAAGCAAGGCGTAGCTCATGAAATCAGGGTCTACATATCAAAGATGACGACAAAACCCGCTTGAGCCAGGCTTAAGGAATTTCAACCTGAGAAAGGGAAAAAATTACACCACAAACAAAATGCATTCCATTAGCATCACCAGCCCTAATGCAGTGCATGAATCAAACCTTTCCTTTCCAGCCTCGCGTGTGTCATGCGCAGTCTTTGCTGTAAATCTGATCTCCCACAGCTCACAGCAGTGTCTGGTTTGATACAGCTTCAAATAAAAAGACTGTTATTATTAATAGAGAAAATTGCTCTCGCTCTGAAGGACAGAGTGACGTGCAGTATGCAGTAAAAGCTGTTTAAAGGAAAGTGGATAAATAACTTGAAATGGTTGGTTGGATGCTGGATAGCACCTTGCACAATAGATAATTTGCTTCATATAGCTAATATAGCAGGAGTGTTGGTACGTTACAGATCACACTCACAAACTCTAAAACCTCTAGCTGGGTCAACCATTGTGCTAGCTAGCACTGTTACTATACAAACTTCTGATTAACCAGTAAATTATGTATATAACTTATATAAATTATATTGTCGCTGTCCAATGAAAAACAAATAACTCCAAAATGGCAACTGTGCAGGAGAGGCCAAAAACTGTCTTCAATTTCAATGCAAGTCAATGGAACCAGAATTTTTTCCAAGCTCTTTTGGGGCATTTCTATTAGTCCATTAGTCATGAAATTGTTCCACAATGTAAACATCAGTTGCTACATTTAATTGATGTAGAAAAATAAAAATCACCAAAAATGGAAATACTTGTTTTCATTAGGCAGTGATGATATTATAGTTAGTCTTGTCACATGTTTAAAAAAAAAGATGCTGAAAAGACCAGATATTGACACTCCCTTACATCTTATGACAATTTATTACAGCTTTAGTCACAGACTGTAATTTATTTTAGTCTTCTAGTGTATCATTAGCATTATTCAACTACGCCAACATAAATGCTGCTTTACATTCTATGGCACCTTTAAACACCACTTTGACTAAGGCTGTGTATTGGCAAGAACCTGGTGATACAATATGTATCGTGATACAGCAACCACGATTCAATATATTGTGATACTGCAAGCAAAGTGATATAATGCAATTTTTCTAATTCTACAATTAAAACACACCACTATATGAACAGGTTTGTCAATGCTTACAGTAGCATAGTGCCCTTGTGCTGCTTGTTAATGTTGGAGTGGAGCTGAAAATGGGTTACAACACTGTCATCTAGTGGTCAGAGGTTTAAACACAAACAATAATTCACTGTCTGCCAGGAATCTTTATATCGATACTGTTTTTTGAGAATCGATACAGTATCACCAAACATAATACCCTCATATTCGATATTTCAATATTTTCTTACACCCATAACATTGACTATATGTAGATCTTTAGTACCGTCCTTCAGCCTGAAGATTTTTCTATCATTAAATGCTCCTTATATGGCTTCATATTAAACCTGACGGCAGCTCAGTAGAGATTTACTTTTGTGTACCGTTATGGCTGCATCTGATACAAGACAAAACTAAAATTCTCTAATAAAGACTTGAGACTTGGCTCACAGCCCCATGACTCATGCTAGACGTAAACAACGCCTTTGCTGCTTACCAGATGTTAATATCAACCATGAAATGAGTGCTGGAAATCATGTTGTTTTGTAATTAATTCTAAAATGGGGTAGCAAATTGACATCCTCGAGACCCTTAAGTGTTAAACAACAACCACATACAAACCACATAGGACCACCAACATAGATAGCACGTGTAAAAACAGCTCACCCTATATTCAGAAGCCCTGTTCACATACCTTGAGAAACAAAGACCTCAACGCTTCATTACATAACCCGCTTTCCTAATTAATTCCAGTCACATGAGGGGGATAAGAAAAGAACGAGACCATGCAAGAAGAACACGCGAGCGACATTTTTCTTGTAGTAGCTGAGAAGGGAGCGTATTTCCATTCCAAATGGGGATGGAGTTATTAGCCGCAGCAGCAGGTAGTTTGTCACTGTCATATATACGAGGAGAATTAATGGTCTCCATGCTTCCCTCTGTGCCACCTTGTGGGGTACAGATGACATTTTGCTAACCTGGAGACCTTCATCAAAAGCTTAGCAGAGAACACCATACACACCGGAGCCTTGATTTGACACTAGTTAGCAGAACGAGCACGTCTGGCACAAAAGAACTGCAGATTACTTACAGTTGCGGAAGATTAAATCTATTGATCATATCAGCAACCAGTGAGGGCTTTCAGGGTCCACTCCACTGTCTTCTTTGCAAAGAACATTAAATCCTGTAATTGGGTGCATTAAACGCTAAGCTAGGCTAAGCTGCAAGCACCCATTCTAATGAATGCTTCTACCTGAATGGTCCAGATTTATCAACACTTGTGTTTCAGCTGAGTTGTCAGCACAGCCAGCTAATGACATAAAATTCTATTAATGTATTGGGCAAGAAATTGGTGATTATGATGCCGGTCATGTTACAGGGGTTATGATTCGATATAGTCTGATATATTGCGATAATGTGAAGTCGATATGTTACGATTTTTAATGTCTAATTTCAGAAAAAACTGTATATAACCCTAGATAACTATATATACAGGTTTGGTGTGCTAATGTTAGCAGTGCGCTCTTATCCTACTTGTATATACTGGAGTGGAAATGCCATCTAGCAGTCAGAGGTTCAAATGCAGCACAAATAAACCACTGTCTGCCCCAAATCTTTGGTTGTATGTTTTGGTTGTATGTTTTTTTTTTTTTTGTTTTTAAGGCAGGTACATAAGATTGGAGGTTATTTATAATGAATAATAAATATAATAAAATCTGTTGATCATAAAATCAAACAACAAGATATTCAATAATCCTCTACATTGTTATCTGTGCAGCAAACATTTGGGTACATTAGACACTAGAGAATGATAAAAGGCTTAGGAGTTTCAATTCTGATGAATATAACTAATAGAAGTGAAGTAATGTTAGAGCATTTATCTGGAAAACATGATGCAAGTCTGGACACACTTAACTGCATATATAAATTGTAGAATTATAAAGTTTTACGACCTTGTTTAGTGTCAGGCCGTAACAGAAATTGAGAGTGGGTTCTCTCCTCAGACCAAACACTGGACACCATTCAAAAACCAGAAAACTGCAAGTTTATTTACAACAAATGAGTTGAAAGATGGGACAGTGGCTTCGGGAATGGGCAACGCCAAAATAACAAACAAAATAACTAAAGAAAGAAAACTAAACCTGACAAAAAGCAAACAAAAATACATAAAACTACCCTTAAGTCTCTACAACTAAACAGAGGAAAAGGGTAGACAAACATATATATATATATAAATTTAGACAAGAGAACAATCTGCATGTCTTTGGAACAGTGACTCTTCTTGTACTTCTAAATGATTGTGGTTCTACAATACCACAGAAGCTGCTCAGCTCAGTCCACACGTGTCACTTCTTCCTCTTCCCACCCGTGAGGGTGTCCTTGGTTTGTTTTTCTTTGATCTAGCTCCTTGTTGGTGGACTGACCTTCTGACAGGCTTTTATGCTGTTGAATCTCTTGTACTTTTCAAGAACAGACTTAAACCATGCTTCTTTGGTTCTTACTGGTCAGTGTCAGTGAAAAGACTGTATGTATGGTGGGCTACTGTTTCGTTCTTCTGTTTGTGTTCAGCGCTCTTTTAATTAAAGTCATCTTTTTTTAAAGTTCATGTGAGATTATGTTCCAGAAACAGTCATATCACGATTTCTTTCTTCTTTCAAATATAAAATCAATTGTTAATGTTTGAATATGCATGTAAATTTTCTTTGCTGTTATAGGCTTAACGCTTAAACTCAGCATGATTGAGAGGGACTGAACAGTTTTAGGCTACTTTTGCTGTCTTGATTTTATATAGACTGTAATGGACTGTCCAGCATATCTTCGTATATTCGACACCCAGATGACAAATATTACAGTTAAAAAAAAAAAAAAAAAAAAAAAAAAAAAAATATATATATATATATATATATATATATATATATATATATATATATATATATATATATATATATATATATATATATAAAATGATTTGGTTTAAAATGTTGATGCTAAAATTATTCACTAAACACTTTTATTTAGAATAATGAAATTAAGAAACAAAAAAAGAATGAATAAATAAATTGGAGTGTGAGTAAAAAAATAAAAAAAAGACATTTTGTCCAAGACTCTCCAACAATGGGCTGGCCAGAAAATTCAGAGCAAAACACCAGTGGACCACCAGCTTTGCTGTTAGAGGACCAGAGCTGTGAACGTTTGAAAACAACACAAGAAAGTTAACATCTGATATCTTATATTTGGCCTCATCAACTTTATTGATAATTATAACAAAAAAGAGTGAAAATCTTGTGGACTTATAAGAAACAGCTGATTTTTTTCCCCCCAGGTAAGCCAGAGAATAGGTAACAGGTAACAGGAGCATTGTCGAAGGGCCCTTTCTCTACTTTGTGAAGAACTATGAGTGAATAGTCCAGCAATCCAGAGAAATATCTTTTGACAAGCTCAAACCTTAGTATTGATTAACTTTCAATGCCTCAAAGCTGCTGTAATGTAAAACATTGGGGGGGGGTGTATATGTATATATGACTTGTGTGTGTATATGTATGTGTGTGTGTGTGTGTGTGTGTGTGTATATATATATATATACATCTTGTTGTTGCTGGTTGTTTCTATTAGTCTGGAGAACACAGTGTCCATTACAAAGTCCATTACTTGAAAGCTGGACTTATCAGACTGGTGCATGTAACAAATCTAATGTAACTGTGTGAATGTGTTTCCAGTTGTTCACCAAGCAGTGTGATGTTTCCTCTCAGCATCTTCAGAAAGTTCTAGCTTCAAGTTTCGTTTAATATCCAAATTCATCTTCCCGCACTATATCTTTCTCTTTCCTCGGTGTGGCCTTGGCTAACTGGGTAAATAATTGATGCCCCTCTGCGCTCATTGTGATAAATTTATGGCCGCGGAGAGAAACAGCATAGGTGTGTATTTTCACCGACTCCTTTTGCCGCTTTTTCTTTCCTCTGGACTTGAATATGTATCCATTCCAAGGTCAAAAGGAGCTGATGTTCTATAGAGACGGATTATTTTGACAAACCCACACTGTTTCAGACCTGAGTAACAGTCTCTGTCACAGGCTTGCCTTTGGGGTCTTCTCTTCCATGTCTGTCCCTCACAGAGCCTCAAGATTTTTTTTTATGGTAAAATGTGGAACATTAAGAGCTACTGCTCAGTGGAATCACTGGTGTGTAAACAAACGCGAGGGATGACTAATAGGATAAAATGGAAATGACAAATAGATAAACAACCAAAGAAGCAACAAATGTGTTTCTGAAAGCAGCAGTTCTGTTCTTCTCTGTATAATATTAACATACGCTTTCAGAGAAGTATGAAATGTGTGCATATTCTTAAAGGGTATTTCATGTTTTTGTGTTTAGTGTTTCCTCAAGGTCCTCTAATGACATTTGTGCAGGTTGTCTGGTTTATATTTTATGTCTATATGAGCGCTCCAGCCTCTTTTCCACTTAGAGCAGGGGTATTTAATTAGAATTCAGTAAGGTCCAGTTGGTGGAATTTTTTTTAGGCCAAGGTCCGGACCATCATAACTTCTAATATATGTTATAATTCAGGAGCGTATCTGTATCCTGAAGTAGCCTAGTGTCAGCATCTTATGTCAACAACTGAAAGACCAACACATCACACATGCCATTCAATATATTTCAGTACATTTACTGTTTGCTGAACTGAATTAATTATTTATAAAACTTCAAATAAATGTTTTTTTCCCTTACTTGAAGTAAACACAAGGGCTGTATTTAAAAAAAAAACAGAATGCATTTTTTTTAAGTGAAAAAAATTAAATAAAATATACAGCTGCCTGTGGGAAGAATAAACATCTCGGTCGTCTCAGTCCATTCCTGGTTGAAAAGTCATTTTTCGCTACTTTGCATGTGTGCGAGCCGTGCGCCCGAATCTGCACAGATCTGATTGGCTGAGGAGCGCCTTTGGTGATCTTACAACGCATGCGATTGGTCAGTGAGTTTACTGCGCCCATATACCGTAATGACGAAACGTTCCGTGGCTTAAAATAAACACTGTGGAAACACTGTTTGGGTCCCCATTGGACAACGTCTGGGTCCGGACCCGGACCATGGTCCGCCTATTAGTGACCACTGACTTAGAGATACACTGACTATTATTTTCATAGTGTCTTTAAAGGTCCAGTCTGTAACCTCTAGTGGTGAGGCTGTGTATTGCAATCTACTTCACACCCTTGACCCCTCCCCTCCCCAGAACCTACAGTGTCAAGTTTTTAGTTGTTGTCGTCTCAGTGCCTGTACCGGTTTGGTTTTGATTTCTCTATTGGTGAACATTCTTCTTTTCTTGTTTTTGTGCCAAATTATGAATACAATCCTCCAGTTGTCAAAATTTAGGTTCACCAGCAGTGTTCTAGTGTTCTAGCTATTAATTCTACCCGCTAGGTAGGGCCACTTAACATGCTCACGTCATTAGTACAGAGTATTAACAGGATAGTGTTAAAACAGTGTTTTTAACATTGGTTCAGTTCAGACTCACTATTATAATATCATTACCTGCACCTGATTAGCTGATTCAGGCTGTCAAAACATCCTTATGATTCTTTTAATGCTGCTAACATCTTCTCATAAGGACTTATAAGGCCAAATTTCATGCTTAATATTTCCCATTTCACTATATTGTTTCCGCTGCTGTTTCTCTATTGGTTCAAATAAGAAGCTGATGAAGAAGCTGAATATCACTGCCAGAGCATGCAAGTTGCAACATTTAAAGGTGGAACAGGAACATTCAAACGAGAGGCTAGTAAATAAGGAGCTGAATATCAGCACTAGAATTCTAAAAAGAACCTGGCTAACAGAAAGCTGAATGTTTGCACCAGTATGTACATGCTGTTCCATTCGAGGTGAAATAGAAAAAAATTGAACATGAAGCTGGTTAATAAGAAACTAAATGTCATTCCCAGAATATAAATGATGCAATATTAGTACTAGATCTAGAAAGGTTGCACTATTTAAGGTGGAACAAGAAAATTCAAACACGGCTCATCTGGGCTAATGGTAGGACAATTCCACAAGGATTATTCTTTTTATGTCTTCCAACCGGTTCGATATCACCACCAATTCAAGCCACCAGTTCAACATATCACAAAAGGCCAGTGTGTGGTTTGTCCAGTCTGGGATACTTTAGCAATGATGTGGCTCTATGTATAAAATGACCTACTTATATGTAGATTTGAAGCATAAGCTAACACAATCTTACATGTAATTTTGTAGTTAAAAGATATTATACACTAATGAAAGTATACTTTTATCACTTTCCGTCCACCACTAAACCATAGATCCACCACTAAACCATAGATCCACCTCAAGTCAAGTTTATTTGTAAAGAGCTTTTTACAACAATGTTGTCTCAAAGCAGCTTTATGGAGTTTTGAAAACAGACAGTTACAACATATATCCCCCGTGAGCAAACCAGAGGCAACAGTGGCAAGAAAAACTCCCTCAGACTGGAGGTAGAAACCTTGGGAGGAACCAAGACTCACAAGGGGAGACCCATCCTCCTCTGGTCAAACAGTATTTACAGTTTAATAAACTAAACACCAAATAAAAGAGTCTCTGTTTGAAATCTAGAGTAGCAAAGCTTTAGAAGCTGCACAGGAGAAGGCAGTCTCTGACTGAGGCAGTCTCTGACTAAGGCAGTCTCTGACTGAGGCTTTATGTAAAGTGGGCGTGAGCTGAAACAGTCCCATCCTATCTCAATGCTGGTGCATCTGGATGGCACAGTGATGTAACTGAGGGTGTAGCAGTTAACACAAATGGACAGGAGTGCTGGCTGGTGATGGGTGGGGAGGAGACCCTGATGGTCAGTCCTCCAACAGCGTTTAATAGACTGTAGGACAGTCATTACCTCAGGAAGAGTAAAGAGACCTTACCTCACACACTGCTCCTTTAATAGCAGTATATTTAAAATGACTTCTGTTCTGATTCTTAATTTAAATAGCAGGCTGTGCTCAAACAGGCCCTTATTTACTGCAATCACTTTTTTTTTGTTTCAGGTTCAAATTTTGATTAAAATAATGTCAACATAATGACTTATTAAGTCAGAATAATGGGCAACTAAAATTAATTATTAAATGCTGAGAAGGTATGTAATTTTAATATCATAAATAATTATTTAGAGTAAGTCATTAATTCATCTGCAATTTTCAGATATTACATTTTTTTATTTTATTTTTGTTTTTTTTATTGTCTGTATTGCATTTTACTGAAATAGTATAACTTTAACATGAATAGAGGGATATATGATGGCTTGTTTAAAAAAGCCTTCAAAATAATATATATACATCATATGGGCCCTTTAAGTTCTACATGTAGGCATTAACTGGTACATTTGTTGTGGTTTTAAGTTACAAATTGCTGTAGTTCTGCAGCGCTGGATGACAGTCTGTGTGTGTGTGTGTGTTGTTTCAACGGCTAATAAATGGAGCCATAACATTCTATTAACTTTATCTTAATTACCCTTTGGTGTCTGCTTTGACCTTCCTGCTGAGGGGCATTAAAACACTGCGAGTTGCTCTACCTTGAATTCATATCTAGCGGGCAGCAAATTAAAACATTTTATTGACCATTTGCACCACACAAGTCAGCACAGGGCTGGCTTTTCAGGGGAGCGCTGTAGGCCATGAACCCCTAACCTCAATCACTGGGACTTGCCGGGGCAAGCATTCAGACAGCAGCTGCCAGTCTGAGAGGAGGAGCTGGTGAGATGGAGATGAGAAAAGTCTCACTTGAACCCTTAAAAATCAAGTTGCTGAATAAAGTTTTTAAACAGAAAATTAATTTGTGGTCTGGAAAGTTCACTAAAGGTTTTAGACCAATTACAGTTTGTTTCCTAGAACCATATCCCTGAGTCTAATACTGCATTTGCACATAAGCATTATAAATAAAATGCTCTTCTCTGCAGAACTGGTAAAAACACAGTCAGCACTGTCATGTCATGCTATGGCGATGGCCATGCGTAAGGTGGTATCCACCATGTTCTGAACAGACGTGCAAGTCACTTCAGAATTAGAAATACTTTATTGATACCAGTGGGAAATTGCCTTTATTACGGTAGCAGCTGGTTATGTAGAAGAATAAACACTCTAATAATAATTCACAACAAAAAAGAAATTTACAATATATACACATATATAAAGTCATATAATACAAGTGAAGTATAAAATGTAAAGTGACTGTATACAGCAGTAAGAGTTTAGAAATAAGAAATTGCTTCTAATGCTGATTAACTGGATTTAAACCATTATTTATAATATATATATATATATATATATATATATATATATATATATATATATATATATATATATATATATGTGTATTTCTACATAAAATGACCCACAGGTATGTAGATTTAAAGGGCTTATTCTATGCTAACAAAATGTTACAGGTAGTTTTGTAGTTACATGTAATAATACACAACATTCTTTTGTTTAAGATTTTCCATTTTTGTTAATAGATAACCCACTAAATTTTACACACTGCTCCTTTAATACACCACACACACATTTATATATATATATATATATATATATATATATATATATATATATATATATATATATATATATATATATATATATATAATTTTTTTTTAAATCTTTATTATAATTCTCAGGATGAAGGTGGGTCTTCGAGTTTGTAATGTTCTGAAATCAGTTTAAAAATGTAAATTCAAATGTAATAGTTGAAAACAGAAAAACTAAAGTAAAGTTAGTGAAAATATATTTTGCACAGCTCACTTAAGGTAAAGGACAAGCTTAAGGTCAAAATGCCAGTGACCATAGAGTAACTTACCTGTACACAGGTAGGTGAAGGTAGTGTTAGGAGACTTGTAAGGTGGTTACCCAGGTGGGAATCAAACCCCAGTCTACAGTATGGAGGTCACCAGTGTAACCCTCCTCCACTATACCAACTTTACATGGCAAAATGTTGCAATTGCAGTTGTTTAAAACACAAATTACACGTGAGCTGCATTAATGTTTGTGAAGTTTTAAGAAGGAGTAAATCAAAATACTGACAATGTAGTAATTTTGAACAACACAATTTCCAACAGTTGATTTTTTTTCCCCCCAGACAAGTAATTATAAACAGCAGATGATGATTTATTGGGCAACTGAAAAGGAGACAAAATACTTAAGGTTGATAGTTTTACTTTTGTCTGTCTCTGAGCCATGACAACAAACATGAGTTTCTCTAAGCTAATTGTGGTGTAGCTGAGTTAACTAGGCAGCTAACACTAACGGCTGTCTAAATGGCTGCTAAGTACACTGTCTAGTCTTCTTGCGGGCTGTTATATAACATTCAAATTAATTTGGGATCCAAATGAGGGAAAATCAGTGGAGCGCAATGCACTTGATGTTGAATGTGCAAGATGAGTGGGACATTAATAGACCATAACTATAATGGCTACTTGAACATATATTTTTAAAGGCTCAGTAGCACAATATTTAAAATACTTACATATATGAGAAAGAACCATATAGGTAGATGATAAAAGATTCATATATATTTAAGGTAGAAGTGAACAGCAACTGCAACTAGAAAAATGCATTTCCTGAAGTAAACGCAGAATGGTTGAACATGCATACTCACCTGCACTCTTCTATTTGTTGTTCATGTGGATTAGAGGTTGGGGATCTGCCCTGAGTGAGTATAGGCAGTCTGGTTGCTGTAGGTTGAATGAAACCGTAACGTTTGGGTTCAGCCAAAAATGAATGGGACCCTATGGGAGCATCAAGCATCAAATGACAAATAGAAGAGTGCAATTAAGATGGATGGCAAAAGACATTCAGACAAGTGCGGGTTGAACCAACACTACAATCGTGGTCAGGGGTCTGCGAAGTGGTCTCTGTCGGTCGAGCAGGGTTCAGTAGATTGGTGTGCACTTTTCCATCCTATTCTTTCTCTATGGGAAGAAACATGGGAAAAAATCTGTTGTTTTCTGGAATTCATGCATCCAGTCAAAAAGCTGTACCTAAACCCGAATCACACAGTCATACTGGATAATCTGGAGTTGGAACGGAGTTGATATTTTTGAAAACTGTAGAACGAGTTATGTTGCAAACATCTGGCATAAAGCAAAAAAATCACCTAGACAAGTGCATCTCCTGAAGGAAACGCAGGATGGTTACACATTTAAGACAAATAGAGGAGTGCGGGTCGGTATGTCTGTGGATTAGAGGTTGGGGATCAGCCCTGAGTGAGTACAGGCAGTATGGAAGCTGAAGGTTTCAAAAATCCAAAAATGAATAGGACTCTATAGAGAGAAAAAAGAGGGATGAAAACAAAAACCCAACAAACAGTCGAGTGCGGGTTGAACCAACGCTGCAGTCGTGGTTGGGTGTCTGCCCTGGGTCAGTGTATGGGAAACGGTGTTGGTCGTTCGAGCAGAAGTTCAGTAGATTGATGTGCACTTTTCCATCCTATTCATTCTCTATGGGGAAAAAAAATCCTGGAAAAATCTGTTGTTCTCTGGAATCTGTGCAGCTGTGCATCAAAAAGCTTTGTAAAAACCTGAATCACACAATCAGACCAGACAATCTGGCGTTGGAACTGTGTTGCTATTTTGAAAACTGTGGTAGTTATGCGACAAATATTTGGAGTAAACTGGAAAAGAGCTTCTCCTGAAGAATGACAAATAGAGGAGTGGATTAGAGGTTAGGGGTCGCCCTGAGTGAGTACAGACACTGTGGAGGCTGTAGGTTTAATGAAACTATTAGATTTGATTGTGTCCGAAAATGAATAGGACCTTATGTCTTATTCATTCTGTATAGAGAAAAAAATCAGGAACAAATCAGTAGTTTTCTGGAATTTGTGCAGCCAATCCAAAAGCTGTATACAAAACCAAATCTCACAATCAGACTGGACAATCGGGAGTTGGGATGGTGTTGATAACTCAAACTGTGGGACGAGTTGCGCAGCAAATATCTGGCAGAAAGCAAAAAAACAAATAACAATATAGTTGCGCAACTAATGACAATGTTAAATACCGCCACATGGTGCACAATATCCTCCTGAGACCCAGTGAAATTAAACTTTGAGAATTTCTGTAATTTCAACATAAAATAAGTCTATTAGATGTGTGTTGTTTTATATATATATATATATATATATAAACATTTTACTTTATTTTTTATGGAATGTCCTTCATAGTGGACATCAGGACATTGTTTATGACATATTTCTTGTTTTCTGTTCTGCATCAGCACCAACTCAATCCTAGAAAATAATGTAAATGAAAACTGAGTTAACAAACTTTGTTTACCTTTTTAATATCATTTCTACTTTTGTATAAGAAATATTACAAATGCACTGTATATGAACATAAACAGAAACAAATCAAAACCTTTTCCAAATATTACAGTTACTGTTATTAAAATTAACTAGCACACTAGCTAAACCTTTGTTTATCACTTTAAACCTTGAGCCAAAGTTTCACACTTTCCACACGTAGTACCCAACTTCTTTTATGATCCATTTCATTTTCATGTTCTATTTTTAAATGTACAATTATATAACATTATCTAATAAATTAGGAATCAAATAAAGTAGTAATTCATTAAAAATAAATTATTAATGAGTTTACATGTTTACAGAGCTTACATGTTGCTAAATGATCCCTGCCTCAGTCAAATTCCTGTCACCCGTGACACCATTCATTTCATATAAAACCAGATTTAGTCCCATTGTCCACTACAAAGGACATCAAAAAAAGTATGCTGTTAAGTAGTTAAACATTTGTGTACATCAATAAAAAGTGCTTTGAGAACTAGCTACAACAGTTTTATACCTAAAATATATCAATTATAGGCTTTAGAAACATAACAAATGCATATTATTTGACAGTTTGCTGATAAAATGTGGTTACTGAGAGGCAGCCACTTTTAAAAAGACAGAATTTCTGTTGTTAATGACATCCCCCAACACCTGATGCATCATTGGAATTTAGCAAGGTACCTTATTTAGTTTTTAAAATGGAGACTCATGTCCCCTCCAGAGGACAAAAATGATTTACCAGGTCTTACAAGGATATAACGTATCAATAAATACGAGGTGTCAGTCTGGCTCATCTGGTGGAGTCATTAAATGTGTTGCATGTTGCTTTCAAATTGCTTTGTGTTTGTCAAGTTGCATGGAAATAATGTTGCGAAAATGTTTCACCATGCCGTTGAGCCAAATGAATGAGAGTGAATGAGGAGAACGTTCTAGACTTTCCCAGCAATTTAACACCAGTACGGCACACAATCATCCCTGTTCATCCATGTTTGTTTACTCGGTGTACTCTTAATCTACATGAGTCTATTTATAGACTGTGTCAGTTTCTGAACTGTGTTAGTTGATTATACTACAGAGGGACACTGAAACAGCGGTGGACGTGCAAGTCCTTGAGGATTCTCGATAATCCTTCAGACTTGAAAGCTTATTTTGAGGAGTGTCCCAGCTGTGAGGAGAGAGAAAGTAGAATCTGCTTAAGTGGCTGCGAATTTGCATGTGCTAAAGCGACCAGATGTGTTTTTTTTCTCACTGGAGTCAGCTCCTTCCAACAATTTAGAGTTTCTAAAAAAAAAAAAAAAACATAAGAAAACCCAAAGTCCATCCACTTGCATTCTTCCTCTAGTATAAACAGTCTTCCCACTTAAATGATTGCGCTAAAGCATTCGAAGGGAGCAGTAATTAACGAGCCTCTGCTAGCTTTTTATTTTTGCCGTGCCTTCTTCTGTTTTGCTAAGGTATCATTCAATTACAGGTGCTATCTATATGAACGCCATGCTGAGCTGCTGTCTAGGCTGTCCAGCAGGCCTCTATTAATGTGAATTTAAAATGCAATCAATCATCTGAATCTGCGCTATGAAAAAAAACCAGACGCTGGAATACGAGGAGAGAACTCTTATTAAATCCGTGTTAATGGCTCGGATATGTTTGAGAGGCCTAATGTAATTTGTGAACGACTGACTTGGGGAGAAGTGTTTAGAGGATTAAGGAAATGACAAAGAAGGTTGAAGTTTTCATTTCACGAAAGATTCAAATAACACCTTCAGCGGAACGGTCACCTTAAAGGAACATTAACATAATGTTATCTGGCCTATACAAGTTTGCATGCATTATTAACATTATCATGTGTTTTACATTGTAGTTGCATGAAGAGACGTAGTGGCATTGTGTGGGAACCTGTATTTGTGCTGCTTGAGGACCCACTACAACTCCGGAGTGTGTTTCTCATGTACACCGTTGTCGTAAATACAGTTCACGCTTTGAGCTCTCCTCAGCTCTTCTCAGTGCATTTGTCGACAAGCAGAAGGACACAGACTCCCCTCCGTGTGCACATGCTTTTGGTTGTTTCTATGTATAAATATTTGAAAGGACATCTGAGGACATTCTGTAGTGTCCATAGGCTTCAAATGGGAATTCGGAACATCGGCATGAGAAAAGAATAAACTATGTCGGCAAGTTAGAGGATCTTATTACAGGAGGTCTCACTTTTTGTCATGAGATGGATTTCTTTGCATGTTAGATGACTTTTGATAATTGTGTACATCATATATACATATGCATAATATTCATTAATCAACATGGTTTGTTTTCTTCTAATACTTTCTTTGCCAGTGTTCTGAATTCCTGTCTGTGTGAATCTCGTCACTGTCCAAAGTATCATGTTTATTTTTCTTTTTTTATCATTTGAACACAATATGTGCTCTTTATATTGTGTGAAACCTTTGTGATGAATGGACCAATAGAAATGCCCCAAAATCTCTTGTAAGATATGCTGGTTCCATTGACTTGCATTAACAGTAAAGTAAGTTTTTGGCCTCTCCTGTATAGAGCAGTTTGAGATTTACTCTTGCTCGGTCACTCTCTCTTTTTTTCTTATTCAGTCTCTTCGCAGCCTCTGCTATGATGTCCTGAAGACTCGATTGTTGATTTGTGAGCTGGTGATGTAAAGCGTTCCTCGGTTACATAGTGCTGTAGTAGGTATTCTCCCAGTTATACAACTGTGTATCAATAAATTGATTCTGAACTTATACTAAGGTAAAATTGTTATACTAACATTAATAACATTGATTGAAGGTACCACAGTCTGGGATTTCAGAGGAATGTATCAACAGCAACATGCTGATTCCAAAACAGTCCAATGCAACTTTACCTTGTAGGTATACCTGAGCACTTGAACTAAAAAACAAAACAAAAAAAAAAAAAACAAAGAAATTATTTTTTAAAAAATATAAAGTGCAAGCATCTTTTAAGCCGACGCCTTGTAAATAATACTGTAAATAATTTACTTATGTATCTCAATGTGTCTTAAAAGGGATTTATTTTACATCATTTATAGATATATTCAGGCCTATTTGTTCTGTTAAGGCCCTTAAGTTGTATTTCTTTTCTCAATAACAGCTTTTTTAAGAACTACACACACTTTCAGACACATGGTGTTAATTTGTGATTTCAATGTGAAAAAGGATGGGCTGAAACACCTGTGAAATGTTTTTTTTTATCTTAATCAAACACGCAGCTTGATTTTCTCTCTCTCCGAAGTGAAATAAAAGTAAAGAAAATGGCTAAAATACAAGAAGCTGTTAGACAGTGCTGCTATATACTATATAACGATATATTGCCTGTGTTTATTTGTTTTATTGGGTTCTCTGTCTATATTTTTAAGGGTTAAATATAGACCTGGTCATATTTTGGGTCACCTCAATGTAGAAATTCACAAAAAAACAAAGCATCTATGAACTTCCAAGCAGCACTGTACTATGAAGGCACGGCAAGTCTGATGAATCATCTCAAATACTGTTGCTGTCCAAAGAAAAGCCTGTATCTCCATTTTGATCGATTATTTAAAGGCAGTAGCTTTTGTTTACAGCTTTTTTTTTTTTAATGATAAATGGAACAATAGAAATGGTCCAAAATAGCTTGGAAACAATTCTGGTTCCATTGAATTACATTAAAAGTATGTTTTTGACCTCTCTTGTAAAGTTGGAGAAATTTGTTTTTCTTTAAACAGCAATGATATGCAAGAATAGTGATATAGTAGAATAGTGAGCACCACCAGGCTGTTGAGATGAAAGCTTTAACTACTGTCCGTCTGATGCTGGTCTATAAAATTTATCTATAACTTCTACTAAAAACTCTTTTTCATTTATTTTCCTTATTCAAGCAGATTATTGAATATCTTATATCCTCAGAAGTGTGTCCTGAGAAATAAATAACTTGGACTTAATGGCTATTTGCGATCATGGCGTACTATAAGCTTATAAAGGTCACCTGATGTTGCTCAGTAACCACTGAGATAGTTTAGAAAGTAGTAATGCAATGTGTGGTCAAAGCCAAATTCTCTATAAAGTGCTGCTCTTTGCTTATTGGTGGTGGTATTATTCCATAAATATATTAATAATATAAAAATTGTTACATAGTGTTTTGGCATTTCAAAAACGTTTTGGATATTATTGATGGTTATTACTTTTTCTGACTATAAATTATTGATGTATATCGTTCGTCCTAATAGGGAACATCCACAGATTTTCATGAAGCGATATTGCTGTGCCTGCACTGTAGGAAAATTCTGTTGGTGGGATTTTAAATTCAAACAGACCAACTGGCACTCGTTAATTATGTATTCAAATATAATCAAACAAAAAAAAACCCATGTTCTATTTGAGATCACTGTACCAACAGCAGCCTTGTACTGATATAAAGAGGGAAAAAACACCCATAGTTGTCTCTGATTCTCCTCTCCGTCTTGCTTCTTTGTTCACTTTTTTTTTTTTTTTTTTAGTTCATCAGGCCAGAAGGAGAGCCCAAGGTCAACGCTGCAGAGATTCCACGCATAATCAGTTCAGCAGGTGTATTAAACTGATTATCCTCCTGGGACCCATAGGTTGTCTAAACAATTCATGAACTCACCTAATTTCAGTCAGGACTCTGTGCTGCGCGTCCGCTGCTGCAGACAGATTATGGTAATGGACACGGAGGAGTGCGGCACCTGGAGAGGGCTGAATTTCAAAGAAGGTTCAGATGGAGTGAAGGGTATGTTCATAAAAGGATGCTGCTCTTTGTTTCCGGGCCACGCTGGCATTTCGGTGTATAGCGCTGTAGAGTTGGCGCTGGCTGCCAAAAGCTGATGGTTTGAAAAGTGTTTCGTATGAAGAGGTGGTTTGAAAAGGTTCACTTACATTTCTGTGGTTTAACATGTCAGAATTCGTTTTACCAGCCAATGTCCCCCCACCACCCCCCACTACCCCCCACCACCCCCCTGTCTTCAACTCTTGAAACACTGGGTTCATGTTGCGTATTTGCCTCATGTGGATACTTTGTAATTGTGATTGATAAGTCACGCATGCCGTATGTTGTTGTTTACAGGAAAGTCGAGGCTTTCAGATATGCCTTTGTTTGATATGGAAGTTTTTAATGAAGTATGTACTTTGTACACTCTCGGCAGATAAAGGTACTAAACTGTTGTGTTCAATAGCTTTAGTTGCGGAACATAATTGTATCGTAGGTCTCTTTCAGGTTTCCTTTACAATCACATGCAGTCAGGTGAATTGGACATACTAAATCACACCTAGTTGTGAGTTGGTGTATGTGTGTCTGCGCTGTAATGGACTGGCAGTCTGTTCAAGGTGTTTCCTGCCTATTGCCCAGCTGCCCAATGAACACTGGGATAGGCTTCCCCATGGCCCAGAAGGATAAGTGGCTTGGGAAATGAATGAATGAATGAATAAATGAATGGTACCGAATTCCACTGCAGTTGTATTGTATTTTTTGCCTTGTATTGACTCCATACGACCTACATTGACATGAGTCATCTTATTGTATTGCTATTAGGTTTGTCTGCCCTTCCTATGACCAGTGGGGACTTATTATTATTTAGTTACCAGTGCACTAGGATAGGCACCAGCACACCCTGTACCCCAGAAGGATGAATTAATTATATCACATCGTCACTGTCTAATCTCAATTTTTTGTCGATTTTAAGTTTTCTACATCATTTGAACACACCAATGGACATTTACATTGTGTGAAAATTTAATAATGAATGGACCAATAGAAATGCTCCAAAATAGCTTGGAAAAAATTCTGCTTCCATTGACTTAAATTGAAAGTAAACTATGTTTTTGGCCTCTCTTGTAAAATTGCAATTTTGGAAATACTTTTTTTTTTCATTGGACAGTGATTATATATGACAGCAGTTCTATTGTATTTTTTTCCTTGTATTGGCTCCATACGCCCTACATTGACATGAGCCTTTTCATGTTCTTGCTGTTAGGTTTGTCTGCCCTTCCCACGTTCAATGGAGATTTAGAATTTGAATTCATACTTGCCTTTGCAACAGGGTGCTCTTTTTTTTTTTTTTTTTGGTAAGCATCAGACCCACTATCATTGACAGCTAAGCACTGGAACTGCTCTGTTGCTGGAAGTACCGGAGTAGATAGATCTTATTCATCAACTTCTTGTTTGAGTTTAACCATCCCACCTTAAATGGTGTAAACTTTTACGCAAAGAAAAATCAATACCAACGGTCTTCATCAAACTGCTGAGTAGGGAAATGTAATTATCTAAAGACAATTACGCTCTAAGTTTAGCATTTAGCACTCGCTAATGCTAACAGTTGAGGTGATGTATTAAAGGAAAGGTAATTTTCTAAAACGTTCTTGGCATTCTTCGCTGCAGGATCCGCAGTAATGGTAACGCTTGTTAGTTGCGTGTAACAGTAACTTCTTCTGAGCCGCTGCATCTGATCAGCGTGCAGTAACATGAGAGTAAAGTGAGAGAATGTGTACTGCCGTTGGCATGTCCCAAGAAGGGGGCAAGCGGGAACAGGCACTCAGACTGACCAGGGCTGTTTAGACAGGGTGAGGAAGGTGCTTTGGTGCTTTAATCTAGATTTTAGATACTTTTTATTGAGCCCAGAGGGAAATTCAAGATCTCCACATTTAAACCATTCGTGCAGTAAAACACTCACATGTATGCACACACACTAGTGAACAGACATACTAGGGGGCAGTAAACACATTTGCCCGGGGGCGGTGGGCAGCCCTATCACAATGCCCAGGGAGCAGTCAGGTATTAGGTGTCTTGCTTAAGGGCACTTCAGACGTATCCTGTCGGTTCATGGGATGGAACCGGCAACCTTCCAGTCACAGGGCTGGTTCCCTAACCTGCAGCCCATGACCTCAAAGAAGCGTAAGCGCAGGCCTGCTATGCCTGCTATGCTTGTGACAAAGAATTTCACAGACATTTTATTAAGACCCCAGGAAACTGTGTTACTGTTGAAAGAAGGGCTATAATTTGCCAACTTTAACTTAATTATTTTTGACAGTACATAATTTTGTCTACCTTGATGAAGGAAAAGCGTAACACTTACAGAACACTTACTCGTTTCTGACAGTGTGGTGCTTAAGTTTTGTGATTTTTTGGATTATTATTATTATTAGAAAACAGTTCAAATATAATTTCAACAATTATTATTATTATTATTCTAAGCATAGATTGTCTGTAAGCTTAAAAGACCAATTTCAATAATGGGTGTGTTGTTGTTGTTGAGTAAATATGAACCGTGTGTTCATCCATTCAAATGAATGGATGAATTTTATTCCACACCTCCAAGGTTGGCGTTGAGCTCTGGACCTTGGGGTGGTCAATTCATTGTTCCAGAGTCCTAGTTTGACTTGCAACCTCTCTTCTTTTTGTGTATTTATTTTATGAATGACTGCTGGACACTGATACCTATGGGAGTAATTTCTGCTCCCTCTTAATAAAATCAGAAAAATGAACTATGCTAGAAAAATAGAAGAAGCTGGTACACACTGGAGGCTTGGCAAGTCTGATGAACCATCTCAAACATGCAAGTGTAGTGATGATTAATTGGAGCACTGTTAGGCTCTGGTGAGACCAAA
Source organism: Megaleporinus macrocephalus (assembly GCA_021613375.1). NCBI lineage: Eukaryota > Metazoa > Chordata > Actinopteri > Characiformes > Anostomidae > Megaleporinus > Megaleporinus macrocephalus. The sequence goes on along the minus strand of CM038725.1, from coordinate 10,759,931 downwards.
GCTAAAACTAGGCAGCCTTAAAAACTGTTTGTAGTGTCAGCAAATGAGGAGGAGAATGTTGGCACCGCTCATTGTTGTGGGTGCTCCCAGGTAGAGAAGTCTGGCGTGGGGGTGACATAAGGCTGTGGACCGAGAGCCACATTCCACAGGCTGCCTCATTGTCTTGCAGCCTGTGTCTTCTCTGAGCTTAGCGCCGAGTCCTAGAGGACAGGCTGCATCAACCAGGCTGGGTACCTGCTGAGCTGCTTCCAGGGTGGGTCTTTAGCTTCAAAAGCTTCTCAGTCCTTCACTCCACAGTCTATAGCTCAGCTATGACTGAGCTCAACTCAGCCTCACTCCTATTTTCCATCATAAAAAAACCCTTACCAAATAAAGAAAGCTCAATAAAATCCACAAAACAACTCTGAATAGAATAGGAGTGGAATACATGTTTACATTTTGATAATGCTTTTATGAAAATAATTCACCAAATGGAGATTCGCTCTTATTACAAATCTTATTATTACAAATCAAATTTTTTTGGTGGTTCTTTTTCTTTTTTACTGTTTTTTTTTTCATCTAGCTTTCTAAAACTGCTGAAGAAATCTCTATTCACCACATTGCTGTGGAGCTTACACCTGCCATAGCATGAGTCATGCCTCTTGACATTCTCTGAAAGCTCACTGGATCCTCTGCATTTGACTCAACACAAAAAACTACAGGCTAGTGTATATACAGTATGTGCAATATAAAGCTGCACTGTTCTGCATGTTATTAACCGTGTCCTCACTTTATCTAGTTATGGAATGAATTAGGTTAGACATTATGTACAAGGAATCAGTGTAGGTGCCTTGAAGCTCTGCATTTCAATGCGTTATGGATTTGCCATGAAATACAGGACATCTGTTCAGAAGACTTTACATTAATATTAACCTATGAAGGTATAAAGTAAGCATTTATAGTGAAAGAATAAGAGTTTGTGCTCTTTACAGCTTTCTAGCTCTAATGACCAGTGCAGCCACAATACGTTCCACTGAAAACAATGTCCAACGTAATTACAATGAATACTGTAGCATCAGAAGATGATGTGGGAAGCGTCTCGCTTTCAAATGCATGCTCTTTATTAAACACAGCAGCAGTGAAACCTGCTGCATAGCATTACTGTATGCTTAGGACAGCAGACAGGTCATATATAGCCATATCGCCCCTCTGTGAGGGGGGTGTGTGGCTACACAATTGGCCACGCCTCCTGCATGTCCAGGGGTCCATGCAAGCCAGTAGCGGGATGCTACATTGCTCCCTGTTTATAAATAGCCACCCCCTGAGTTCCTACCAAGTCTGGCCAGAGTCTGAGTAGAGCCCCTGAGGCGTGTAGAGAGTTCTAGAGTGTCCACCGTCACGGTAATAATTCAGCAATTTCAGTGTTTCAGTAATGCTGTTTTCTTCATGTGAATCCTAGAACTACAAAATTAGTTGCAGAGTGAACATAAGTTCCATCACTGATGTCCAATGAGAAGAACAGTGGCTGCATGTTACTGCTAATTAGTGTACATATCATTTGTATCCTATGTGCAGTCAGTGGTTCCAACCAGGGTTATTATCATTAACTAAAATGAACAAAATAACGAAAAATTAAGAAATCATTTTTGTTAACTGAAATAAATAAAAACAGTAATTAAAAGAAAAACGATAACTAACTGGAACTGTATTATGAATTTACAAACCTAACTAAAACATACTGAAGTTATAGATAGAATACCATTTGTTTTCGTGTTTGTCAATTTATATATAAGCCTCGTGGACTGATATTAAATCATTATTTTTCCACTCGAGCAGTTTTACGTTAGCTGCCGGCGCCGTACGCCACCCTGATGCCACTTCTTGTGTACACATGACCATCCCTCCTGCGTGTCCAGGGGTACATTGCTCTCTGTTTATTAAGAGCCACCCCCTGAGTTCCAACCAAGTCTGACCAGAGTCTGAGTAGAGCCCCTGAGGCATGTAGAGAGTTCTAGAGTGTCCGCTGTCAGTGTAATAATTCAGCAATCTCTTTATGTGAATCTTTGAACTAGAAAATCTGTTATTTTCTGCCGAGTAAACATAATTTCCATCACTAATGTCCAGTGAGAAGAGTACATATCATTTGTATCCTATGTGCAGTCAGTGGTTCCAACCAGGGTTATTATCATTAACTAAAACGAACAAAATAACGAAAACTGAAATTGAGAAAACATTTTTGTTTACTGAAATAAATTAAAACGGTAATTAAAAGAAAAAACAATAACTAACTAGTACTGTATTATGCATTTACAAACCTAACTAAAACATACTGAAGTTATAGAATACCATTCGTTTTCGTGTTTGTAAGTTTATTCATAAGCCTTGTAGACTAATATTAAATAGATTTTTTATTTTTTTATTCATTCGAGCAGTTTTACATTACCTGGCGGCACCGTACAGCACCCTAATCCCACTTCTTGTTTACACATATGGCCATACCTCCTGCATGTTCAGGGGTCCATGCAAGCCAGCAGCGGGATGCTACATTGCTCCCTGTTTTCAAAGAGCCACCCCCTGAGTTCCTACTAAGTCTGACCAGAGTCTGAGTAGAGCCCCTGAGGCGTGTAGAGAGTTCTAGAGTGTCCGCTGTCACTGTAAACCACATACCACTGACATCAATGGAAGAGGTCAGGGCCCTGAAGGAGGATTTGTGAAGTGTGGAAGCAGAGAGACTCTGAGCACAGTGTCCTCCTCAGCTTTGGCAGTATTGTGATTAGTACACTCGGCTTCAGTTTGTGTAGCAGTTTTAGAAATGTTGTTGACAGCAATGTAAAAAGTCAAATTGGACTCATGATGATGACATTGTTGATATTAAGCAAGATGTATTGGACTAGTTTGTCTGGTTAATTTTTTTTTAATTGCATTTGTTCTATGCCCTCAAGTTTGGTCTTAAAGGAAGATTATCTTTTTAAATTCATACAGCAGTGCGGCTTGTTATCCCCTATAAGAGCGGAGAAAATAAGCTTCATCAAAATAAATAATTTAGCAATTTCCGTGTTTCAGTAATGCTGTTTTCATGTGAATCCTTGAACTAGAAAATCTGTTGCAGAGTGAACATAATTTCCATCACTGATGTCCAATAAGAAGAACAGTGGCTGCCTGTTGCAGCTAATTAGTGTACATATCATTTGTATTCTATGTGCAGTCAATGGTTCCAACTTTCCTGCAACTATAGAGTTTCATCATTGTTCGTGTTCAAATAATTTGGTTTCTTGCTGTTGCATTTGTTAGTTTGCTGCTATCCGTCCATGGTTCTCCTAGTAATCAGTACAACCTACTAAATATTACTAAGCATCAATAAAGAATTGCAGACTGCATTTAATATATCTGATGTAAAGAAAACTCTAACTATTTAATAATAATAATAATAATAATAATAATAATAATAAATGCATAAATTATTATGCATTTACTTATTAATGTAGTATAGTAAGTGTTATTTGACACTAATAACAAACTAATGTAGATATTTTCTAATTTTTACTCCTTAAAACAAATGCATTACTAATGCTAGTCATCACCTCTTGTAAAGTGTTATTTAACTAAATATTTGTTGCTTTTAATAGCTTTTTATTTTTTAAGTCCTTGTACTTATAAAGCTTTATACATGCATTTATAATATATTTTTATGGCATATATAATACATCTATTATGGTAGATATAATTTTTTTTATATTTACTTCCAGTATAATTACATGCATAAAACTATATAAACCAGGAGTATGCAACTCTATAATATCAGGCTCCCAAATGCACTATAAAATCTTTTTATAAGAACATTATGAGCATGAATGTTTAATACATTAGTTGTGGCTTTACTCAAGAGTTGCTAACTCAAGTTTTAAAATAATCCTGAATTTGGCAGAGCGACATATTCACATCTTATGTCCTGTTAATATCTGTCTCACTTCACTTCGAGCCTGTAAATACTGCTTATAATGCTTTATGAGGTTTAATGTATTGAAACGCAATTTCTTCAACAACAATTAAAAAAATAAATAACTTAAAGTTCACTTAAAGCCTGTGATGGCCTGACATATAACTGTATAACGTGTTATGATGTATTACATTAGTGTCTAGAATGTTCTAATGGGCAGACATCATATGAAGTCATAAACTCTTCCTTAATGAAGTATTATATATGTCATTATAACTACTAAATATACAGGGTGTGTCTGAAAACCTAGTGAGTGTGTAAGTAGGCTGTCTAGGTAGGCAGCTGTTTAAGTAGCAGTGTTCTCTCCTCATCTCTCCTCATAAAACAGATTACTGAGACGATCTAATTAGAGAGAGACTGCGTCACAGCTTGTTTCTGCCCACTGCAGCACGCAACCGGTGGTTTAGCTGGTTGCTAAGTCACCAGCCGGCATCCAAAACAATAGCCCGAGGCTTAAAAATCCACTAGCATAAATGCTAATGGCTCGAGAATAAAACTGCAAAATGGTCAACAACTCGTTACAGAGTTGATAATAAAATACAGTTTTATGTGATTATATGACCAGAAACACATGAAAACACCAGAGAGAATCAAAATAACTCACATTTTAAAACCACTTCACTGCTCCTAGATTTGCCTGCGTTGCATCATTGGATTGTCTTAGTGGCTGAGGAAGCGTTCGATGCTTTCTTGAAATTGGGCCAAAATAAGGTGCCTCAGTAGACAGCATGTTTAAGGTAAGAATTGGGACAGTCTACATATCGGGAGCGCATACTATGACATAAAATGTATAAAATCTATGTAGGAGCTCACTAGGTTTTGAAACAGACCCACATTGTACTAAGTTATCCCAGGTCTTACAAGATGTTATGTATGCTATAACACCTCACAAATGTATTTATAGTGTATTATGAATACAGGATTTAAAGGAAGTGTTGTCAGTAATTAACATTTAATCTGTAGTTTCTCGTCATAATTGAACTACATTGATTTACACTGCATTGCCAAAAGTATTCACTCGTCTGCTTTGACAGGCATATGAACTTCAGTGAAGTTTGGAGGTCTGTAGCTACTGACTCTACAGAAAGTTGGCGAGCTCTGCGCATGTCTGCTGACCCCTCTCTATCATTTTACATGGCTGTCGCTTTGTGGCTGAGTTGCTGTCATTCCCAATCGCTTCCCTTTTGTTAACACCACTGACAGTCCACTGTGGAATATTTAGTTGTGAGGAAATTTCACGACTGGACTTGTTACACAGGCACTGAGCTCCTGAGAGCAACCCATTCTTTCACTAATGTGTGTAGAAGCAGTCTGCATGACTAGGTGTTTGGTTTTATGCACCTGTGGCCATGGAAGTGATTGGAACACCTGAATGTAATGATTTGGATGGGTGAGTGAATACTTTTGCCAATACAGTGTATGTTTGAATCTGCTACATCACAGTATGTAAAAGAATGTTTTCTGAATTACACATATTTATTTATTTATATTTATAAGTAATAATCTTTGGTTTAGATATTGTGTTAAAGGCCAGATGTTAAAAGATCTGTAAAATGAGGTTATTGTATTTTTTTTAAGCTAATTTGGACTGTTCTAAACTAGCAGCATGAACATGAACCTTTTAAAGGTCAGCTGTGCAGCCATGACAACTTAATAATTTGAGTGATCATGTGAGGGTTTTTTTTGGTCACCCCACTCAACAGATCAGGTCTCGGTCCTGAAAATTATCTTCACGTACCCAGGCGGCCCAGCCGCCACGCTGAATCTTTTTTGGTTTTTTGGGTCCACTTAATTAGTCATGGAGGACTATCGTAAGCAAGCTTTGCCCCAAATGTCGCCTCAAGTCTGGATGAAAATGCTTAAACAGCATCTGGGCCTGTCTCATTTCCTCCCAGTGAGCTTGTTTATGTCATTAATATAACAAATACATATTCTCAGTGCTGGCTTAAGCAAAACAATGCCATCTGTATCTACATCTAATGTAATCAGTGGAGTCGCGATGCTGGGGCACTTCTTGGAGTATTTGTGGACAGTGGCATTTGAAACGATGGTCAATGCATATGTATGTTTTAGTCAACGAACACATTGTTGCAATTCAAAACTCTCTAAAACTGTCCATTATCTCCAAAACTTTACAGGAAATTATTTATTCTTCATATTATTATCATATACACAACAGTCATCATGTGCAAATGATTTAGCAAAAAGTTTGTGGATGCCTGACCTTGTTTGACATCCCATTCCAAAACCATTGACATTAATATAGAATTGCCACTCATCACCCCCACTGTTGTCCAGCCTTCACTCTTTCCTATTTTTTATTTTTTGTTAACTTTTTATTTTTATTAATTCATTTTTTTAAAGAACCTCTATATTAATGTAAAGGTGTCTTTGCATCTCCTAAAATATGCTAGCAGAAAAGCTTTGTTGGAGAGAAGAACCATTTTTGGTTTGCTAAAGAATATTTCAAAGGATGGATCGTTAAAGAATCATTGACCAAATGACACATAAGAGGGTGAATAGCCTTTTTAAAAAACCTCCACATAATGCAAAGGTTCTACAACCAATAGAAGGGGTGTAATTCCAAAGAAGAACCACATTTGCTTCCCTGAAGAAAACTGATGGCTCTTTTGGGGAATCATTTTTGTATATAAGATCGTATTTAGAATTTAAAGAACCTCCACATTATTTTATAGAGCTTTTAAAATCTGGAGTTTTTTTACACCATTACATAGTCCCGAGGTTCTATACTAATCTAAAGATTCTGCTTGGAATCTTTACATGGTGCGGAGGTTCTTTGGAATCTAAACCTGTTTTGATGAGCTGTTGCACAAAGCAAAGTAATCCAATGTAAAGGTTCTATTATGTATTTGGATGTCGTTTAAACTCTTGAAATTCTAGAAGAGTTCTTCAAACTACAAGCTATTAAAGAATCTCCACATAACGTAAAGATTCTACATTCAGTGGAAGGGGCCAATAAAGGAGTTTCATTTTTTGTGATTTAATTTTGAAGAACAATTAATGATTAAACAATATAAGAATTCTTTTTAGAACCTTGACATTTAATCTCTAAGATTCCTAAAAACCTCCACAAGGTGTAAAGATACTAAGAAAAACCCTTAAATTAGGAAATAATCTTCATTTGGCATGGAGGTTCTCCAAAAAGCAAAGGTTCTATGCTAATTTATGGAATCTTCTTTGACATGATGTGGCAGTTCTTTACACTCTTTAAATTTAATTGTTCTTCAAACTACAAGATTGCAAAACCTTTACATTATGTGGAGGATCTTTATCAATGGAAAGAGCCAAAATGGGTTCTTTTTTGTAATTCCTAAGAAGAACTGCCTTTGATCCTCTACAGAACATTTGATGGTTCCTGCCAAGGTAAGGATTCTTTATAGAACCTTGGTATTATATGAAGGTTCTTAAAACTCTAAGATCTTTGAGTTTAAGAACATTTCTAGAGTTTAAATAACCTTCACATAATGTTAAGGTTCTGCAATCAGTAGAAGGGACCAGAAAGTTTGTATTTTGCGTAATTCCTAAGAAGAACCACTTTTGATTTCCTAAAGAACTGATGGTTCTCGCAAATGTAAGAAACTGTTTAGAATCTTTACATTACATGGAGCTTCTTTAAACTCAAGGAAGTTTCCTTAAACTCTAAGATATATAAATATGCTTTAGAGTTCAGAGAACCTCCACATAATGAAAGGTTACTGAGAACAACCCTTAAATTAGATGACATGATGTGGAGATTCTTTGAAATCAAAACCTGTTTCAAAGAACTATTGCACGAGGCAAACGTTCTACCCTAATTAATTTGTTCTTAGAACCATAACATTATGAGTAAGTTTTTTAAACTTAAAATTTTTTAAACATATTTAGAAATCTGTGAGTTTGAGGAATCTGTCCAGAGATTAAAGAACCTGGAAATAATCTAGAACCTGTACATTATCAAAGATTCTTTTAATCATTTTGTAAAGGTAGAATCACATTCTCAAACCTACTTAAGGGAACCAAATATGGTTCCTCTGTGGCATTACTTATAGAATGCTTTGCAGAACCTTATTTGTAAAGGATGTAGAGACCTAAAAACAAGAAACATTTTTATTTTTTTCTTTCTTCCAGAATGTGTGGAAAGTTTATATTGTGTGGAGAGAAAGTAAGATGGCATCCCTCCAAGAGAACCATAATTTGTTAGAGTGTATGATGGCCCATAGACATACCTCAGAAATATTCTCATTGGTGGAATAGTAGGAGTTCCTCTATCTATAGCTGCCAAGGGGAAAAGTACAGTATAAAATTAGACCACCATTCATGTGGCCTTACAGAGTGTAGACGTGAATAGAGGGAAATAATCTCTTAACCAGGTGAAAAGTTGAGTCTCGGGGGCTCCCGTTAATTGCATCTGGCTTGTAAAATGTCTGTATGTAAATCCCGTTCACTCCGACTCCCCCTCTTTTCACTGCATTTCTTCTTGTGACATCAGTCGTGGCCCGAAGCCAGAATTTGGATGAATTATTGAGCACTTTAGTGGAGGAAAAGGGCTCGCCGTGATTGATTGGAAAGTCTATAGGCAAAATAGAAATGAGAACCGGCCCTAGAAATATTGCCCCCCTCGTGCCGCGAAGAAGGAATCAAACAAGACACACTGCCTTCGAGCGACGAAGCGGTGGGGATTTCTGAAGTTGTAGACAAAGTTGAGCCTTTCATATTTATGAAGGCGGCGGCGAAATGAAACCATTTACCATTGCTTGTCAGCATTATTTAAGCTCAAATTGCTCGCAGAGGGAAGCCTGCGGAGAGACGAGCTTTATGTCACAACGAAAGCCAAAAAAGCGAGCAAGTGTGCTGGATGAAAAACAAAACAATCTTAAGCCAATTATTGCACAGCCTGTCCATATTTTTCTTGTTCAGACGCATTCACCGTTAATTTGACTTGCAATTGCATTAACAATGAAAACGACAGTGACTAAACAGAGGACGCAATGACTGAACCTTATTGAGTGAGAAAGCCAATACGGAAATTGGTAGCACTATAGAACATGTCACATCATGTTAAGGCTTTTGTTTCCCAAACATGCTGTATTTGATCAAAAGTATGTGAACAACTGATCCTGTTTGACATCCCATTCCAAAAACCATGGACATTAATAAGGAATTGCCCCTCATCACCAGTGGTGTTGAATAATTAAGTACAAATACTTTGTTACCATACTACTTTACTAGAGTAATTATTTTTCAGCTGACTTTTTAATTCTACATTTACACTCCATTATCTGTACTTTTTACTCCTTACATTTACACTCCATTATCAGTACTTTCTACTCCTTAAATTTACACTCCATTATCTGTACTTTCTACCCCTTACATTTACACTCCATTATCTGTACTTTCTACCCCTTACGTTTACACTCCATTATCTGTACTTTCTACTCCTTACATTTACACTCCATTATCTGTACTTTCTACTCTTTACATTTACACTCCATTATCTGTACTTTCTACCCCTTACATTTACACTCCTTTATCTGTACTTTCTACCCCTTACATTTACACTCCATTATTAGTACTTTCTACTCCTTATTTACACTCCATTATCTGTACTTTCTACTCCTTACATTTACACTCCATTATCTGTACTTTCTACTCCTTACATTTACACTCCATTATCTGTACTTTCTACTCCTTACATTTACACTCCATTATCTGTACTTTCTACTCTTTACATTTACACTCCATTATCTGTACTTTCTACCCCTTACATTTACACTCCTTTATCTGTACTTTCTACCCCTTACATTTACACTCCATTATCAGTACTTTCTACTCCTTACATTTACACTCCATTACCTGTACTTTCTACTCCTTATTTACACTCCATTATCTGTACTTTCTACTCCTTACATTTACACTCCATTATCTGTACTTTCTACTCCTTACATTTACACTCCATTATCTGTACTTTCTACTCCTTACATTTACACTCCATTATCAGTACTTTCTACTCCTTACATTTTCACTCCATTATCTGTACTTTCTACTCCTTACATTTACACTCCATTATCTGCACTTTCTACTCCTTACATTTACACTCCATTATCAGTACTTTCTACTCCTTACATTTACACTCCATTATCAGTTCTTTCTACTCCTTACATTTACACTCCATTATCTGTACTTTCTACTCCTTACATTTACACTCCATTATCAGTACCTTCTACTCCTTACATTTACACTCCATTATCTGTACTTTCTACTCCTTACATTTACACTCCATTATCTGTACTTTCTACTCCTTACATTTACACTCCATTATCAGTACTTTCTGCTCCTTACATTTGAAACATAGCCTCATTACTCCTATTTAATTTCAGCTTGTTTTTATTCAAGTACATTTACATTTCAGTAAAGGTTATTGATAACATGCCTTTGAAGTTGACTTTTTTCACCATTACAATACTTATAGATAACTAGTCATCATATCTTCTGCTCCATGAAACACATGTTAATGCTCAGTAGTACACAGATATGCTTCTTTAATATATTTACATTGTAATAAAATACATTCATGTTCAATGGGTGTATATGCGGTTGAAACAGAAAGCCTAGCGCATCCCAAATTTATCAACATTAACATTTTAATATAACAGTATAGTCATGGCTTTTAGAAGAATGTTTTTTTTCTGTGGGGAGGTGGGCTAGTGCACTAAAGGGCCCTTGTGCTGCGGCCTCAGCTTTTGGCTCTAATGGCTTTTTTTTTTTTTTTTTTTTTTTTTTACATTACTTTTACTTTTATACTTTAAGTAGTTTTCAAAGCAGTACTTTTACACTTTTACTGGAGTAAAATACTTAAGTTGATACTTCAACTTCCACAGAAGTATCTTTAAACACTAGTATCTATACTTCTACCTGAGAAATGAATGTAAATACTTTTGACACCTTTGCTCATCACACCCACTGTTGTCCACTATACTTGGGTAAACACCTTACGCTGAGTTTCCTCAAGAAGAGAATCCTATCCTAATTAAATTCTTCCTAGAACATTTACATTATGTGGAGATTCTTTAAACCTTGTAGTTTGAAGAACTTTTTTGAGTTTAAAGAGCCTCCACATTAATTCTACAGTCAATGCAGGGGGCCAACGATGGAAGAAGAAGAAGCACTTTTGATCTGGAGAAGAACTGATGATTCTTACAAATCAGGAATCTTTTTAGAACCATTACACAATATAGAGGTTCTTTAAACTCTAATATTTTAAAGCTGTATGGTCAAAAGTATGTGGGACAGCTGATCTTGTTTCACATGAAATCAACACCATGCAAGGGCAAAGAATTAGCATGGATGGAAGTGACATGTCCTCAGCGATTATTGATTATTGAAATCCCCCCCCCCCAAAAAAAAAAAACAAAAAAAAAAAAACAAAAACAAAAACTCCTATCTGTCATAGTCTCATTAACCTAGAGCTGCAGAAAGGGTTAATTCACGTTCCTCCCTGTAACGCATATGGCCAGTGTGGTTGGCTGTATCTTTCCCTGCTGTCACGTAAGACTCTGTAGCTAGATTTGGTTGTTAGCAGTGACAAAACTGGAAGGAAACTTCCCAGTTATATGCGAGACTCACTGTGCAAGGTGGGTAACACATGGGTGTGAAAAGCGAGTGAGGAAGGCAGCAAAAAACATGGTGGACTTCAAGAGCTATTTTTCAAAGAAATGTTTAAGTCACTTAAAGTCAAGTTCACTAATCAACTGAGTCCATCATCATAACGTTAATGGCAATGCTAGGCTTTGGCGTACAGCAGGCTCTCATTGTTAACTATGAATAACGTGGTTTGGAAAAAAAACTACACAACACACTGCCCACTTTCAGTTCTCTTACAGTCACCCAGAGTGGCAGGTCTAACTTCGGTTGTAACCCTCTCCGACAGATACCTGTTTCAGTTGCACTAGGGCTGAAGTAAAGTTAATAAGTCTTTAGATGTAAACTCACTGCTTATTGGTTTTAAAGTGGCAACACTATCTGGAAATATGTCTTGTATATATAGGTGGGGTTGGGGGGAGATTCAGAAGAGCAATGTCAAGAGCAAATCTACACCTGTGGACATTAATATGGAATTGCCCTTTGTCACCATCCAGTCTTTATTCTTTCCCATCTGGGTAACCACCTTACACTGTCCTCAGTAAGAAAATTTTATTCTAATTTAAAGGTTCTTTTTAGAACCTTTACATTATGTGAAGATTCTTTAAACGTATGTAGAGTTTAAAGAACCTCCACCTTAATTTAAAGTTCAATCAGTGGAAGGGGCCAACAATGGGTTCTTGGGTGTAACTCCTGAGAAGAACCACTTTTGATTTCCTAAAGAACAACTGATGGTTCTAAGGAATAATAAGGAACCTTTTTTTATGTAGGTTCTTTAAACTCTAGGGATGTTCTTCAAGCTCAGATATTTTAAAGCTATATGGTCAAAAGTATGTGGGACAGCTGATTTTGGTTGACATCCCATTGACACCATGGACATTAATATGGAACTCCCCTTTATCACTTCATCGTTGGCCAGCCTCTCTTCCTCTGGTCAGACACTGACATTAGACAAGAAGACCTGGATAGCAGTTGATGTTTCAATTCACAGCAAAGGTGTTCAGTGGAGTTGATGTCAGGGTTCTGTGCAGGCCACTGGAATTCCTCCATGCTAACCAGGAATTCCTCCATGCTAACTCCATCAAAATTGTCTAAAATGTTTGAAACTAAGGGGCTGGGTCAAAACCCTAAATAACACCCCCAGACCATTATCTCCCCTCCACCAAACTTTACTGGCACCAATAAGCATTCTCCTAGCATCAGATTAATGACTCCACAAGTTTTCATCACCACTCTGGCCAGCTTTTTGCATTACGTACAGCAGTCTTAGACTTGAGTATAGCTGCTCGGCCATGGTTATGAAGCTTTCAATGCACAGTTCTTGTGCTGATGTTGCTTCCAGAGGAAGTGAATGATGCAACAGGTGATTTTTAATTTCTCCTACATGATTTAGCGCTTGCTGGATGCTCAAGTGTCTCCTGCTACTAAGCTGTGGTTGCTCCTAGATGTTTCTATTGTGCAATAACAGCACTTACAGTTGACTGAGGCAGATCTAGCAGAGCAGAAGTTTGGCCTCCATGTATGAAATGCTTTACACTGTAGAAAATTCATAATCAGCTCGTTTCTTGTTCAGCGAATTCAAAAGTTGATTTAAAAAGTTGTTGTTTTTTGTTATTGTTTTGTATTTAAGAAACAACTTGTAGTAACATGGTACCACCATCAAAGCATTAACGCTGATGGTGATCAGGAGGTCATGAGTTTGAATGCCAGTGATGCCACAGCCATCCATATCTGGGAGCCCAAGAGTAGCTTGTTGGGACTGCAATGGAAGGTCCCCCAGCTAGTTGCAAATTTAAGTAAACTGTATATAAACTTTATATCAACTGAGATGAGGAACTATGTGAGAAAACTTGAGTTGTGGAGAACTTTTGACTAAACTGAAAGCTTATGTAATTTTTAGGCTAGTATAGCAGTGGCCTCTTGTTTTTATTACTAATACAGTGTTAAGGTGTTCAGTAATAACTGATGCAAACTCAGTCACATAAAGTGTGCAGTTGTGGGTGAAATGTTGAGAAAACTACTGTGTGTGTGTGTTTGTGTGGGTTTGTGTGTGTTTGTGTGTGCACATTTCAGATTACGACTTTATTTTTATGTCTCCTGCTATGTGAAATGCCAAATTCACACACACACATTTTCATTCTGAATCAGTTGTACAGCTCTTCCTCCCCCTCTTCCTCCTCATCCTCCTCCTCTGTGTGCAACAATACAAAACCCAATAATACCGCACTTGCAGGAATGTACTCTCGAGCGCACTGTCGAATGTGGAGTGAGGGAGAGAAGTAGTGAATGCAGTATGTGTCAGATAGAGGGGACAGAGAGTGAGTTAAGCAGAGAGTGAGAAAGAGAGAGAGAGAGGCGTACGGTGGCAAGAAAGATGGAGTGGCTTTCAAAGACCAGCAGGTCCAGAGGAAGACACATGGCAGGCCTGGAAAGAGTGATATACAGACTGAAGGTGAGGGATTGCATACACACACACACACAAAGAAAAGTTATGGGGAAGAACAAGAAGTTTTCAAGATTTTGCTCCATTTCGAGGTCACTTTTCAGAATTATGCAAATTTGGGACATAGACCATGTTTGTTCAGAAAGGATAATTTTATAAAAATCAGTTTTAGTTGTATTGCTATCACTGAACGTTGTGTTCCTCAAGTGGAATTAATCCAGAGGCTTTTTTTATTGTTAGTGATTAGAGTCCTTGCCAGCTCAAGTTAACATAGTATTTGTCTCATTTGCACTTGAATGACTCAGAAATCTGTTTAAGAACCTATACACAACATCATATATATATATATATATATATATATATATATATATATATATATATATATATATATATATATATATATATATATATATATATATATATATATATATGAATGCAATACACAATGTTAACACAATGCCCTATAAGTAGTCTTCATAGCACTTTATAACAGCTTGTAAGTTGCCGGCTGTGTCAGTATTAAAGAATGAGGCTTCAAGTTGATATATCTCCTGATAGATTTTCTGAAACTCTGCAACTCAATGGAAAGCACACCTTACAAGCTTCTGTTGTCAAAGGGGTGACATCAGTAGTATTTAACCCAACATAGGAAAGGCATTATACACCACTGTCAGCTTGGCACTAACTTAACATAGCATATCATTGCATTTTATTTTTTTTAGGCTGTGATATACAGTAAATGCTGTCAGAAATGAACATTACTGGGTCGTGTAGTTATGTGACAGTGAAGATTTCTAGTGGTTAATGTTAGAGACAGTTAGAGAGCAAATAAAAAGGATAGCATTTGACAGCCTTTTATTCTCCATGCCTACACTTTACAGTAACTTCAGTAACTCAGAGTTGACTCATTTATATATATATATATAGTAGGTGTACTGTATTATTTGTGAATCAATAGGTGGCTTTAAAACATAGCTAATAGACTAACAAAAATTATTTTCCAGAGGGGTGTGTGTGTGTATCACTTTAGAAGTTAATTTCATGCAATTCACAAACAATATTGTCCATTTCACAATTAATGTAAGTGTATCAGATGATTTTTAAAGAATAGTCCTATTATCAGCAATTCTCAGTCCTCTGTCTAAATCTCCTGGTACGGCCACCAATCCAAGTTAAGGACGTTATTGGGCTAACTGGTTGTTAGGACACTCTTGCTGAATTGTGATGCACAGCTGAAAAACATTCTACTAATAAGTGAGTATAAAAGGGAGAACAACATTCTAGGTTAGTTTAGTATCTGAAGCATCAGCAGTTGATGGCTTGCTGACCGACTCAAAATGACCAGAAAGAAACAACTTTCTTTAGAGACCCGTCAGTCCATTGTTGTGTTAAGGAAGAAAGATACTCCAGTGAAAACAAGAACATTTCGCTGTGATCCCAAACTTTTGAGCGGTAGTGTATGTGTATATATATATGTCTCTATTTTTGTTGATTTTGAGTTTATTTTTCTATGTCATTTGAACATGCTGATGGTTGTTTACACTGTGTAAAAAGTTCATGATGAATAGACCAATAGAAATGCAAAATAGCTAAGAAAAATTCTGGTTCCATTGACTTCCATTAAAAGTCATGTAAATTTTTGGTCTCTCCTGTAAAGTTGCTATATATATATATATATATATATATATATATATATATTAATCTACTAGCTATGTTTTGAAGCCACCTATTGATTCACAAATGATACAGTGATACACCTACTATTTGTATCCAAACCTACTAGTTTATGGTCATAGCACTATATATGCTATGTTACAGGAAGGGAGTTTTATTTTTGTTGCAGTATACTGCTCTCTGCAAATCGATTCTGTTTCTGAGCCCTGTACCGCAGGGCAAGGAGGGCTTGCCGTCGGCTGGTCTTGAGAACTATTTTTGAAACCCCTTTGCTTGCAAGACAAGACTACGTAAGGATAATGTCAAGACAGAGACAAACCTGAGACTATTAATTCACGGCCCTGAGAATAGACTCAGGTACTACAACACTAGAGTTCAGACACAGAGATGTACTACCTTGTCACACAGAGGCAGCGAGAAATTGACAGAGGCTTCAGAGAGACCATACAGCGCATTCAGCCCTGCACAGCCAAGGCTGTGGAAATAAAGAGCTAGCTGAGAGACATTAAGAGGATTTAGAGCATTTGCCAGCAGCTCAGACCTGGTTAAGACACGAATACCTCATTTCAGTACCTGCAGGCTCGAAGAATAGATCCTGTTGGTGCATCCATCTGTGCTGCACATATCTTAAGGAGGAGGAAAGAAGTAAGAAAGGAAGGAAGTAGATGAGAACCATGCATCTGTGCTCTCCATTCGGATAAAGCTGGCAAAGGCTCATCTACTGTCGTCCTTCATCTTCTCCAAAACAACTGCATAACAGTCTCCTAGCTTCAGCAGGGTTTAGCACAATCATTTATATTGTGTTAGCATTGTAGTGACGATACAACACAACACAAGTCACAACATTTTCTTCATTCAAGGCTAGTTTAATCCTCTCTGCCAATGCTAAACTCAACATTTCCCAACATTTTAATACAAAGCCTGTTTAGGTAATTGTGCAAAAGTCCAACGTTTATTTCATTTAGAGGTTGAAACAGCCATTAAGGAAAAGAAGTAGCTGATAACTCATGATATCATAATGCTGAAGAACATGGAACTTGAAAAATTTGGTTTTAGATATAGAATGGATGCCCTCCGGCCTTCATATAGATTTGTTAAATCCCATCACTAGCACTCCTGAGCTAACGTAGTGAAGCACTATACAAGTTGAAACAAAACATTGACATACATAACACTATTAATTAGATTCATGTAATTTCTATTTGTTCTAGTACAAGACAGCACAATATCACCCATCTTATCCATACATTTAGTAAAACACCCACATACTCAAACACTAGGGGGCAGTGAGCACACTTGACCTGAGTGGTGGGCAGTCCTATTCACATAGCCTGAGGAGCAGTTGGGGGTTAGATACCTTGCTCAAGGGCAGAAGTGTCCAGTTGTCTCAGGGGATCGAACTGGTGATGTTATAGGGCTGGTTCCCTAACCTCCGGCCCACTACTGCCCCTACCAGTCATTTTTAAGCAAGTAAACACTTAATGCCAAAAAAAGAGGTGCCACCAACTCTCAGGTACCTAACACTGCCAGGCTGGCACTGACAACAGCCTCTAGAGATGGAAGGCGGTGCCCGAGCCATGCATGCCAATGACAGCTGCCAGTGACAGCCGGAGGAGGATGTCAGGTGCAGGAAAAGCCAAGAGAACAAAAAGAGTAATGAGAGGTGAGAGTATGGTGCCTGAATCTGAATCTATCTATCTGTCTATCTGTATCCGTCTATCTGCCTATCTGTATCCGTCTATCTGTCTATCTGTATCCGTCTATCTGTATCTATCAGTGTCTGTCTATCTGTATTTGTCTATCTATCTATCTATCTATCTATCTATCTATCTATCTATCTACCTGTATCTGTCTGTCTATCTATCTGTCTGTCTGTCTGTTTCTGTGTCTATCTATCTATCTCTATCGGTATCTGTCTATCTATCTATCTGTCTATCTGTCTATCTGTCTATCTGTATCCGTCTATCTTTCTATCTGTATTCGTCTATCTGTATCTAATCTATCTGTCTGTCTGTCTGTCTGTCTGTCTATCTGTATCTGTCTATCTGTATCTTATCTATCTATCTATCTGTCTGTCTATCTATCTGTCTATTCGTCTATTTGTCTATCTGTCTATCTGTCTATCTGTATCTATCTATCTATCTGTCTATCTGTCTATCTATCTATCTATCTATCTATCTATCTATCTATCTATCTATCTATCTATCTATCTATCTACCTGTATCTGTCTGTCTATCTATCTGTCTGTCTGTCTGTCTCTCTGTGTCTATCTATCTATCTCTATCGGTATCTGTCTATTGATATCTGTATCTATCTATCTATCTATCTATCTATCTATCTATCTATCTATCTATCTATCTATCTGTCTGTCTGTCTGTATCCGTCTATGTTTCTATATGTATTCGTCTATCTGTATCTAATCTATCTGTCTATCTGTGTCTGTCTGTCTGTCTATCTGTATCTGTCTATCTGTATCTTATCTATCTATTTATCTGTCTGTCTTTCTATCTGTCTATTCGTCTATTTGTCTATCTGTATCTGTCTATCTATCTATCTATCTATCTATCTATTTGTGTCTTTCTATCTATCTATCTATCTATCTATCTATCTATCTATCTATCTATCTATCTATCTGTATCTGTCTGTCTGTCTATCTAGTCAATGATGCGTGGGGGTGCGCCTGATACATGTACTTCAGCTGTTGTCTAGTAGTAATGTTTTAAATGGGATGTTCTCCTAAATTTCCCTACACATCTCCAGTTTTCATATGTTCATTGCAAGACATGAACACTTTTCTGTCAGAGGACTGCAAATGTTTTCACCCAGACCACTGACAGTAATAAAGCTGGCTAAATGACTGCATTCTACATTAACCCTATAAATAGTACTTTGTTTTTCACCAACTGAATGAAACTCAGATCAGAAAAGCAGTGTTGATGTTTAATAGTAACTGACCCAGCAACGAAAGCACTGCACATATGACTGGATAGCGTACATACACACTAGAGCAGAGGTCCTCAACTTCCGAGTCTTGAATCCTGTTTCCAGTCTTGGATTTTATTGCAATCACTGGACGTTAATTGACTGATGTGACTGACTGGCCATTTAGTGTCCTATCTATGCACTGAGGAGCCATAAGGGGGTGGGCAGTTTGAGGATATTTCCAGAGACAGCGGCCCATTAAGATTTTCATCCTTGCGTAGTCCATAATTCTGTGCAGGCGTCTTTACATAAATATGTTTTCATATAATAGCATGTTAAATTGATCAGCTGCAGAAACAGTTACTCTGTGAGTATGCCATGTGTCTGAAGTCTCTCCTTCCATGACTGCAGAAAAAGCAGGTGCTTCTCCAGATTAGGAGTCAGCCATGGCTGGTTACAAGAAAATAAATAGATAATTAGATAAATAAATAAGACAGCTCTGTGGCCGTGCTGTAACTATAGCTGTCTACAACACTGTTGTTGAAGTTCACAGCAGCCTGTGGTTTCAGCACCCTGGACAGCAGCTGGCTGGCCTGGATTGGCAAAACCCTGTGTTTCCAGTCTTAGTGGTTTATTTTACAGTGTAGCTAAAATGCTGCACTTGGATGCTGTTTATGTCTATCTGTGCAACCTCAGTTCAGCGACAGATGGAGAGGCTGGATTGTTGTTCTAAATGAACTGCAAAGGGAGCAGAGGGAGGCCTTCAGCATCAACCTATTTGTCAATTTCAGCTATTCAGGGCAATTCAGCTGTTGAGAGCAAAATCACTTATTTCTGTCCACCATGTGAGTTTAATAAAGATACTAAAGTAAAGGGGAAGGGAAGCATGTGCGCTTTCTCATCTTTGTCTCTCTCCATTCTGCGAACGGAAGACCAAGATCCCGACCTTAGAAATCAAACAGTGTCAGTTTACTACCCACCAACTGCTTTAACTCTACTGCAACCTTGTTCGTGAAACAGGCTGATGGGCCACATGTTAATTAAATTGACACTTCAAGGACAAAAAACTTCAACTGACTATCATAGTTACAGTTTTTCTCAGTCGATTTGGATCGTTTCTCAGATCAGAATTTAATTTCTCAAAACTATTCAATCAATCTCCACATCTCCTCGTCACTTGTGCACATCATAATAGCAGTTCTCAGTGTGTTTCACATTTTGCAAATGCTTTTGTACATTCAGGCAAATAATCATGTACACTTGTCTACTGTTTTTTTTTTTTTGCGTTATCAATTGCTTACGTCACATTTATCAAAATGTGTTCTACTGATTTGCCTGTTGAATTGTCTTACCTTCCAAAACATTTAGACTTTAGGTCATTGCCAAGGTCATTACATGCAAAAGTGCTGAACATGTTGTCGTAATCTCTCAGGCAGAATTTGTACATTTCTATAACATCACTAAAATTCTGTAAAGCCCTATAATTTTGTCTCAGGTTGTTTTGAATGTTTAGAGTAAGTTTCTAATTGTGTAGTTTGTGTTATCGAGTGCTGCCATACAGTTATCTGTCTTTCATGAATTTCTACTATATAAATTTGATTCCAGCTCAATTTTCTGCTGTTAGTCTGTGTTCTGTGTAAGTTTGTATTTTGTGTGTAACACATACCATTTTAAGTGATATGCCACAGAATGTGTGGCGTTCTTATAATCAAAAGCTAGTTTTCATCAGAATATACTTACACTGTACACTGTTGCACTGAAGACATGACTAAGTATTTCGACTAGCTTGTTCATAGCCAATCACACACAGACTAGACATTCCGATGGCACTTGATTGCTTGAAGTTGATTGACATAAATATTTGCTTTTGAGGAAAAAACAAAGAATTCTGAGCGAGGTACTTGCTTTTGCAGACATTTCATTGAGTTCTACTGATTGCACTAACTGTTTTGAGAAACGCACTTGTTGCAATGCCAATGTAAGTCATGATGTGAGAAATGTACCAAATCGACTGAGAAGGAGGTAGTCCTGGTCATTGCAGATTCTATATAGCTGTAAAGCAATGCATGGGTCAGTGAGCCTTGGCTGTATGGTATTAATCGGTATAGATCTACATTGTGTTGACTGTCCTCATAAAACTGTTCTCCTAGTGATCACTAAGCTTGGTCCTCGAGATCTACCCACATAGTGTACTTTCAAACCACAATCTCATCTACTCCAGCTAATTACTTCTTTAGAGAGCCTTGTAGTGAGGGAGGAAGGTAGCATGAGATGCTTGACAGAACTCTGAAGTTTAGTATATGAGAGTTCATTATTTTTAAGAGTGTAGCTGCTCATATTGTTGACTGAAGACTAAGCTATACATTGTGGTTTACACCTGGTCACTCCATGCATCTTAAGTACCAGGATTAAATCTGGACAAGGCTTATTTAAGTGTGAAAGCACCCAAGACATTTAACACGATAACCCCTTCGGAAGGTGGTCTGAACCAGGAGGTGGTCTGAGATGCATGCAAACCTCATGTTTGCATATCTGTATATCTCTTTAGGCTATAAAACAACAATGACTGCAATAATTGCCCCAGCTGCAGAGCTGATGGTTGGAGAATGTTTAATTTCCTTGATTCACTGCTTTGTCTTTGCATCAAATCAAATCATCAAATTATCGTATTTATTGTTTCTAGTTAAAACATACATATGCATGTTTGCACTTAGTACTCTTTGTTCAATGTTGCGCCTGGAGGAACGAAATTTCACTCCACTGTGTACTTGTACGTAGATGGGATGAAAATAAAAGCCTCTTGACTTGACTCACTGCCTCTTTTCATTCAATCTCTAGCTTGCTCGGCCACCACTGGGCCCTCTCTCTAACTGTGAATAGTGTGTTTAAGCAGCAACAGGCAAATTCGAATAATTCTACCTAATGTGGCGGCACTCGTCTCCTGTGACTGGATGGTGTAGGGTGGAGTGGATTTATTGCAGGCAGAGGAATTTGGGCACAGTGATAAAATGAAGTCTCTAAAGAGATGATAGACAACCTGTAGAAAAAAAAGAAAATCAAGCAAAATTAATAGGACTTATCAGCAAGCCATAAAGGTTTTTTTGATTTGGATTACAATTACTATCATGAATTGCTATACATTTATTGTGTATATATCACAATCTTACTGCAGTTTATTATAATTGTAAAATACCGTTATACTTATACCTTGCATGTAATAGCAATGCAGTCAGTTAACCAATAACAGTAGATATCTGTAAATTATCAGCATAATATAGTGTTTTGAGTCAAATTGGAAGTACACGCCAAGTCCAGACCAATTTTTAGCGAATAGCGAACTTGGTGGGCCATTTACAGAAACTGATTGCTGATATGTATCATCAACCATTATGCAATTTTATATATTATACCAAAAAACAAAACTTGGGAATGGAATTGTATTATTCAGTCAACCAGATTTTACAATGTGAAATCTATGTTGATTACAACAGTGACAGGCTAAGTTACTAAAGTGGTTCTGTCCACCCAGCTGCACATATGCCCACTAATGTTTAAGCAGAATTTTCATATCAAGGTTAAGTATAGACTAGATTTGCATATTTTATTCTACACAGCAATCAGAGACACTTTTGACTACCAAGTGTAAATGCATGTGGCTAAAATCTTATCAGGATACTAGTCACGTGAAGTGATCAGGTGTGAACAGAGTATGAGCACGTCTGAATTTCTTTGACCTGAATGGTTTTTGTGCGTCTTGCAACCTGTAATTAGTTGAGTGAAAGTTTCCCTGTGAAAGCTAACCTAAAAGAAGTTCTCATTTTCTTGCATTTGATGTTCTGGGCAGGCTAACAGTGGCACTCTCCTGGGTTCTACTCTCCACTGAGCATGGCACTGGCCCAGACTGCTCTAATAGAGTTTGCTCGCACATGGCAGCTAGCCAAAGAACATTTCATCACGTTGATGTTATGGAAGCCGCAGTGAACTTGGGTGGACGAAAAACAATTTCCAATCACTGTAATGTCAAATTGCTTGGGCGGTACTTGAAACAGATGCACGTCAACCACAATGCACCACTGTAATATCCAACCTCGCTATTAATACAGTAGTTAAGTTGCCACAAATTAAATCATAAAGAAAGTTGGAGTAACCTATTCTCAAAAATTAATTGTTAATAAAGAACCATGTTCATTTTGATGAGTCAATTTTTTGCCAAATTTTGAAGTAAGTTTTTAAAGCTTGTTCAAGAGTTAGTCTGGTGGTATTGGGTTCCCCTTCATCGATATATATTTATTGATAGTTCCTTTTTAAGTACCTCATATGTCTATTAGTACAATAGTATTAATGCTGCGCTTGTAACATATATGCAAAGTTGAAAAAGTATTCACATTCATTACTCAGGTAGAAGTACAGATACTAGGGTTTAAAAATACTTTTGTAGAAGTTGAAGTATCAACTCAAACTTTTTACTCCAGTAAAAGTATAAAAGTACTGCTTTCAAAACTACTTAAAGTATAAAAGTAAAAGTAATGTAAGGGGAAAAATGGCATTAAGGACAAAAGCTTAGGCCGCACCACAGGGGTGTATAGTACACTTGCCCACCTCCCCCAAAAAATATAATTCTTCTAAAAGCCATAAAGACTATAATGTTATATTAAAAATGTTATATTAAAAGAGATATTGATGAATTTGGCATGCGCTAGGCTTCCTGTTTCATTTCTGTTACATTTGCACCCGGGCAACGGGAATCAGTGAATGCATGCTCATAAAAAAAAAAACACCCCCAATTCACAATTCCCACACCTGCCAGTTACCTCTGAAACTGTGTTTAGCACCGTCCTCCCTTTAAAACCAGTCCCAGTATGAAGACGGGCCGTTTGAAGAATTTAAAACTAGCTCTATGATTGGTCGAAGTCCTCTTTTCCCAACAGGTTGCTGCCCAATGTGCACCCAATGTTGCCAAGTGCGCGAATTCAGACAGGTGAACTCAAAGCCATGCATGACTTTGCTTGTATTTTGAAGAGACGAATCATAGCAGCGTATTTTGATGTCTAAATGCGTATCTGCTACTCAAAATACTGAAAGATTGGCAGGTCTGGAATAGGAATAACGAGGCTGTTTTTAAAATGTAAGGAGTAGAAAGTACAGATAATGGAGTGTAAATGTAAGGAGTAGAAAGTACTGATAATGGAGTGTAAATGTAAGGAGTAGAAAGTACAGATAATGGAGTGTAAATATAAGGAGTAGAAAGTACAGATAATGGAGTGTAAATGTAA
Source organism: Megaleporinus macrocephalus (assembly GCA_021613375.1). Classification (NCBI taxonomy): domain Eukaryota; kingdom Metazoa; phylum Chordata; class Actinopteri; order Characiformes; family Anostomidae; genus Megaleporinus; species Megaleporinus macrocephalus. Next base: position 10,736,005 of record CM038725.1, on the reverse strand, counting down.
GGAGTAGAAAGTACAGATAATGGAGTGTAAATGTAAGGAGCAGAAAGTACTGATAATGGAGTGTTTATGTAAGGAGTAGAAAGTACAGATAATGGAGTGTTTATGTAAGGAGTAGAAAGTACAGATAATGGAGTGTTTATGTAAGGAGTAGAAAGTACAGATAATGGAGTGTACATGTAAGGAGTAGAAAGTACTGATAATGGAGTGTAAATGTAAGGAGTAAAAAGTACTGATAATGGAGTGTAAATGTAAGGAGTAGAAAGTACAGATAATGGAGTGTTTATGTAAGGAGTAGAAAGTACAGATAATGGAGTGTAAATGTAAGGAGTAGAAAGTGATTATAATGGAGTGTAAATGTAAGGAGTAGAAAGTACCGATAATGGAGTGTAAATGTAAGGAGTAGAAAGTACAGATAATGGAGTGTAAATGTAAGGAGTAGAAAGTACAGATAATGGAGTGTAAATGTAAGGTATAGAAAGTACAGATAATGAGTGTAAATGAAAGAGTAGAAAGTACAGATAATGGAGTGTTTTATGTAAGGAGTAGAAAGTACAGATAATGGAGTGTAAATGTATGGAGTAGAAAGTACTGATAAGGGAGTGTAAATGTAAAGAATAGAAAGTACAGCATTATGGAGTGTAAATGTAAGGAGTAGAAAGTACTGATAATGGAGTGTAAATGTAAGGAGTAGAAAGTACAGATAATGGAGTGTTTATGTAAGGAGTAGAAAGTACAGATAATGGAGTGTAAATGTAAGGTGTAGAAAGTACAGATAATGGAGTGTAAATGTAAGGAGTAGAAAGTACTGATAATGGAGTGTAAATGTAAAGAGTAGAAGTAAAAATTCAGCTGAAAAATAATTACTCCAGTAAAGTATAAATACCCAAAATCTCTACTTATGTAAGGTAACAAAGTATTTGTACTTCCTCACTTGACACCTCTGCATATATGTACGCAGGACATTCTAATTTTTATTATCCATGGTTTATAGCTCTTCTGTGTTGCTCTATTTATTTATTTTGTTCTGTTTATTGTATGGCTTCTCTTATGCCATATGAATAATATTGTGATGCTGCAATTAAATTAATAGTGTTTTCTTATAGGCAAACTTGTTTCACATGACAGACCTCTATGTCCTTCATGTTCTATCTTTAGTTATTTGTGGTAAAATGATTTGAATACTTATCCCGTTTAAGGATTTCAGTTGGCTTAACTCATCAGAATATACAGTGAAGAAGTTCCATTTATTAAGATTATATGTTCTGCAGAGTTTTTAATGTGACATACAAACTCAGACTAAAGAGGTGTATGAACTCCTCATTCTTCCAACCAATTGTAGTCTAATCCTTGACTCTTGTAGATCCAGTGTTTACTTGCAGGATGACAAATGTGACCGTGCCTTAAAAATGAGGCATTCTGTTCAAACACTCCTAATAAAGGTGCCAGAAATGGTTCTTTGGAGTAATGCAATTCAAGAACCACCTTGAGGTCCCTAAAGAACCTTTCAGTAGATTATTCTTTAAAGATCCAATTCTGTAAACGAGATGTGATGGTAAAATTTAGAATGTAAATAACCTCCACATCATGTGTATATTCCACAGCTTTTCAGTTTGTTTCTAGGCCCTGATTTAAAATACTTCATGATGTCTTCTTGGGGATGTTATTTCCTTGTGTAGTGATGGCTCTTTTACTTTGTGTCATTCTTGTTTGTCTGCTATTATCTACTGTGTGGCACTGTTGCAAAATGTCTGGAAAACTCTGTATGACAGTCAGTAGAGCAATCATGCCAAGCCGAGCTTAAATAAACTACAAATTTAGTCAGGAAATAACAGTGGTAGCCTGCTGTTTATATGATGGGTGATGCTGTGGGTAGCACTGCTGCCTCACAGTGAGAAGGGCCTGGGTTCAGTTCCCCAGCTCGGCGTCCTTTCTGTGTGGAGTTTGCAGTCAGGCTGATTGGAGATGCTCAAGTGCCCCTGTGTGTTTGTGTTGTTGTAGTTGTATATTTGTGGGGAACACATGTATAGGACAATGTTTTTGGTTAAGATAGGACATTTTGCTGGTCCTCACTAGAGCTCATGTTGTTTGAAGAAAGCCTTTAGGATACTGAGGTTAAGGGTAGGTGTAGTATTATTTAGCTACAGTAATACAAAGATCAATACAGACCTTTGGATGACCTTACAAATATAGTAAAAGAAATGTGTAAGTGTGTGTGTGTCTGCTCTGTGATGGATTGGTGGCCTGTCAAGGGTGTGTCCTGCATTCTACTCAGTGACTGCTGGGATAAGCTCCAGGCGCAGAAGAATAAGCAGTTTAGGAGATGAATGATGGATTGTTTACATGATCAGTTTTGTGTCAGGAAAAGACCAGCTCAATAAAACACCGTAACACCGTAAAAAATTGTAACACCAAAAACAGAACCATCTACTGAATCTACTTTTACTGGACATCTGAATGTTTTTGAGTTTCACCAAAGGGTTCAAAAGTATTCACATTCATTACTCAGGTAGAAGTGTAGATACTAAGGTTTAAAAAATACTTCTGTAGAAGTTGAAGTATCAACTTTTTACTCTAGTATAAAAGCTAAAGCCATAATACTATAAAGTTATATTAAAATGTTAATGTTGATAAATTTGGGATGCGCTTCCTGTTTCAGCCGCATATATGCCCATTGAAAATGAATGTAGTTTAGTACAATGTAAATATATTAAAGAAGCATATCTGTGTACTACTGAGCATTAACATGTGTTTCATGGAGCGGAGGATATGATGACCAGTTGTCTATAAGTATTGTAATGGTGCAAAAAGTCAAACTTCAAAGACATGTTATCAATAACCTTTACTGAAATGTAAATGTACATGAATAAAAACAAGCTGAAAAGAAATAGGAGTAACGAGGCTGGTTTTAAAATGTAAGGAGTAGAAAGTAAAAAGTCAGCTGAAAAATAATTTCTCCAGTAAAGCATAAAAAAAATTCTACTTAAGTTAGGTAATGAAGTATTTGTACTTTTGTAACTTGACACCTCTGAGTTTCACAATAGTAAAAAATAAAATTTTGCCAGAAAGTTGCAGTACTTAAGTTTACAAGTCTCATAATAAAATATAATCAATGACATTAATGACAGTAAAATCAATTACAAGTAGCTGCTGTAGCTGCTTTGTAGATGTTCAGTTTGTCTTTTAGTAACATTCAAGTAAATATCCATTAAATGCAAAAAGAAACTTGAACTCTATTCCTAAACCTAACTGTACTATTGTTAATAATCAACTGAATATCATCGTAGATCATCTATAAGAGACAATCCAATCAAAGTATGACTACAACCTGACAATATACAAAGGAAGAGCTGATGTTTAAGCTATTTAGCCCTGTGAATAGTAATGTACACCTTGGCACTGACAAAACTGCAAATCCCATACAGACCATAAACTTTGTACTTTGTGTTTGTACATGTTATACCTGGTAAAATAGCATGCGGTCAGATAACTAGCCAGCATTAATCCACCAGACTAATAAATAATAAAATAATAAGTTGAATTCATTGAGCGCTCTACACCAGGGGGAAGCAGGAGTGTTTTGAGTTGGGCTTTGAAGGAGGAAAGTGAGAGACTGTGTCACTGAGAGATTGTGGCAATGTGTTCCACAGTTTGGGGGGCATGACACTCAAGGCTTTTCCCCCAACAGTGAATTTTGGAACAGACAGACAACCTGCATCAGAGGACCTAAGAGTTGGGGCAGGGCAGTATGGCTGGAGAAGCTTAGGTAAATTGGCAGGTGCTGGATGGCATAGAGATTTGTATGTTAGCAGGAGGGGTTTAAACTGGATGGGAAGTTTGACAGGTAGCCAGTGTAGCTGTGAAAGGATTGGGGTGATATGAACTGGTATTTTCGAGCAAATATGTATCCTGGTTGTTGAGTTTTGCAAGTGTTGAAGGGGGCGGATGGCCTTGTTTGGGAGTGACAGTAATCTAATCAAGATGATACTAAAGTGTGAACCAGAGTTTCAGAGTATCTTTTACAGAGAGCCAATGTCTAAGGTGAGAAATTTAATGGAGATGGAAAAAGGCTATTTTGACCAGAGCCTTGATGTGAGGATATATTAATTATCTTTGCTACTTGATAATTTCATTTAAACCTCTTCACAGATATCTATGCAGCACATATAGCTAATGTAATATAATATAATATAAATATAATAAAAACAACTGGACAAAATTAACCTGCAGTATCACCATTAAATCTTATAATACTGTATACCTTGATGTGTTTCTACAAATTTCTCATGATAACTTACAAAAGCAATGCAATCAGGTGTTTGATCCAGTAGAATCTGCCTGTTCTGTAACCCTTAAACCAGAATCCAACACTGCATTGATGTGTAAAAAGTAAAATGATATCAAACGGGCTTGAACACAGTACACAATTCTAGAAATGACAGAAATGTGTTGCTCCATTGTCTGATATGTACATTTCTATGAAAGTGTAATAGTGAGATGCTTAAACTGTTTGACTACAGTCTTCACATTCTTATAAAGTACTTCACTGATATATTTGGATTGCCATTCATGCCTAACCTTGCGTAGATGTACCTGACTAGTCTCATTACTGCGTCTGTGTGAATATTCAGAACGTACTGTGGTAAATGAGATGCCCTATTATGTTCTAAGTGTGTCATTTGAATCCTTAATGTTGATTCTAGTTATTGTTGCAGTAGTATTATACATATTCAGTGCGGATGATGCAACTCAACTCAACAAGGTGTCATTGTCTGTATGGAACTTTAGTAATAATATATGTGTTTGTGTGGCAGAAACAATAATAAAATTATGGAGATACTAGTGTGGGTTGAATAGTTCAGTAAAGAATGATCTCTTAGACTGGCACTCATACAGTATTGAGTTAGTGGCAGAGGTCTTAACCCTTTAACATCCTCACCAAGAAAAAATACAGTGGAACAAAACAAATATTGTATTTGATTGGGCATTAAAATTTATAATAATTCCAGTTACAATAAATATAATAATAATTTGACCATTTGGTCTAATTTTCCACTCGTTAGACTTCTGAAACAATAATGCTGAAAACAAACATGCACACCTCCAAAAAAGTTCCACCAAAAACAATCTGCATGTGTGGAGTTATTTACTTGTTGCTTCCTCTATGTGAGAAAGGCTCAGTGACCTCTAGTGGACTTGTCCAACATACCTCTGCCAATTGGTAGAGTTCTACACCTTCTAATTGTGACGCAAAATGTGCTCTACCCAAAAAAGCTGAGAAGAACGTTAAGGTGTGAAGCATAGCTGGTGTGGACTTTTAAAATGAGCTTCTTTAGGAGCTCTTAAATGAAAGTAGTACTTCTGTTCATATTTCTGGAACATAAACCCTTCAAAATAACGTAGTTAGTAAAAGTTCTTTATGTAAAATTGTTTGGAATAAAGATACCATGTGAATATTATATTGGTCTATATAATGGTCAGCTGACAAACAATACAGGCTCAAGGTTTTGTGGATGATATTTAAAATCATCAAAGGCCTAATCGTTCTTTGCATGTTTAATTAGTTCTTCCCTATAAACTGTGCAAAACCCAAAGACCACCCTTGATACACTTTTATTTTTAGTATTATTATTGGTATTATTGTTGTTATCATTACTAGAAAAATATTCTGATGTGATTAGTTCGATATAAGCCTAGATTAAAGATAATCCATTTTCACTGGGAAGGGAAGAGTCAAAGGTAAAAAAAAAATTAAAAAAAAGTTTTTTTCCAAAAATATCAAAGTAATTTAAGATATTGAATCATAAGATGCAAGAGAAAATAGGTCTCAATACTTGATGAACCACCAAAACTGTACCTGTGAGATAAACAATAAGATTTTATCTTTTAGAGAGAACATGTAACTCCACAATCTACAGATGCTTCTGTTTATCCTTCCACTGGGAGAAGACTATAACCTCAACGTTAAGGGTTTGAAAGGATGTGCAGCTGCCTAAAAGTCATTACTAAGATATACTTCAGACCTCAATATCATTGAATAGTTTGGGGATTACTTTGATTATGAAAGGCAGAAAGTGCAACCAACTTCTAACCGGGAACTATAATTAAAGTAAACGGTGTATAAGATCCTTTGTACTAAATGGCAGAAAAAAAGAAATACACTACATTGCCAAAAGTATTCGCCCGTCTGCCTTCACACACATATGAACTTGAGTGACATGCCATTCTAAATCAGTTGGGTTTAACATGATGTCGGCCCACCTTTTGCAGATGTAACAGCTTTACCTCTTCCACACGGTTTAGGGGTGTGTTTATGGGAATGTTGGACCGTTTCTCCAGAAGCACATTTGTGAGGTCAGACACTGATGTTGGACGAGAAGGTCTGGCTCGCAGTCTCCACTCTGATTCATCCCAAAGTTGTTCTGTCAGCTTGAGGTCAGGACTCTGTGCAGGCCAGTCAAGTTCTTCCACACCAAACTCGCTCATCTATGTCTTTATGGAGCTGCTTTGTGCACTGGTGGGCAGGCATATAAGAACAGGAAGGGATTATCCCCAACCTGTTCCCACAAAGGTGGGAGCATGAAATTGTGCAAAATCTCTTGGTCTGCTGAAGCATTCAGAGTTCCTTTCACTGGTACTAAGGTGCCGAGCCCACCTCCTGAAAATCAACCCCACACCATAATCCCCCCTCCACCAAACTTTACACTATGCAATGCAGTCAGACAAGTATCGCCAAACCCAGACTCGTCTATTGGCTTCCCTGTCTGGCAATCATGATTCCAGAGATCACCGCAAAGAACACGTCTTCACTGCTAGTTCAGTCCAGTGGTGGTGTACTTTACACCACTGCATCTGAAGCTTTGCATTGTGCATGGTGATGTACGGCTTGAATGCAGTTGCTCTGCCATGGAAACCCATTCCATAAAGTTCGCTCTGTTCTTGAGCTGATCTGAAGGCCACATGAAGTTTGGAGGCTTGTAGCTATTGATTCTGCAAAAAGTTGGCAACCTCTGCACACTATGCGCCTCAACATCTCCTGCTCTGGCATTGCACATGGCGTTTACTTTGTGGCTGAGTGGTTGTCATTCCCACATTGTTATAATACCACTAACAGGCGTCCTATCACGGTACCACACTAGAATTTACTGAACTCTTGAGAGCTGCACATTCTTTCACTAACATTTGTAGAAGCAGTCTGCATGTCAAGGTGTTTGGTTTTATACACCTGTGGCCATGAAAGTGATTGGAACACCTGAATTAAATGAATTGGGCGAGTGAGTGAATACTTTTGGCAATGTAGTGTAAATGAAAGATGGTCTCTGAGTGTAGCATTAAAAAAGAAGTTGTAAGTTTGAGGATTCTGGATGCTGCTATCGTTGTGGTTCTATATAAAGAATAGTTTTACTATAGAGTCCATATGGAACCTCCGTATTGACTGGTAGTCCTGGCATTCCTGTCGGCTGTCCTCCATTGCATTTCGAAAACATGAAAATCAAGGCATAGTCGATGAAAATGTCTGATGGCACATCGCGAACATATCGACAGTCCAAAGCAATAAGAACAGTTTATTGACTGAAACGGCTCCAGTACACCCGAGCATTCCTGCTAACACATTACACAGCACCCACAACTTATCTGCTACACCGTTGTAAACCAAAACAGGATCATTACTCTTTCTGTCCTGACTGGATCTTAAGAAAACACTTATCCTTTTCCCAGCGGGCAACAACAAAGAAAGACATCCAAACCCACTTCCCAGGACCAGCTAAGCCGTAGCGCTTATTGCTGGGTAATGAATGACGGCAAAGCTTTTGAATCTCGAACAAAAGAAGTCTCGATTATCTTTTTTCCCAATCCGCCCCAGACAGCCTGAGTAAATTTGTTCTGCTAATTAATCGTATGTAAGCCGAAAATAAAACTGGCTGCTTAGTCAAGGCTAAACGAACAAATTAAACCCTGCAGGAAACTTTTGTCAGCACAGCAGGCGGGGTAAAAAGAGGTGAGCAAGTTTCAGGGGCCTGGACGACTTCGATTTCAGGCAAACTCAACCTTCAAAGAAATGCAGCCGAGGCTGTTGGGATAGACGATGCACAGAATCTTTAGAATAACACAAACAGAGTATTTCATGCAGTCGGTGGGCCGGAATGCTCCTCTGCTGTTGTATTTTTAGGGACCGAGCTTTATTATAAACAGAGTTTATTGACTGGCAAGGCTAATTGGGTGAAGTTCTGACATAGTTGTTAATTATTCAGTAGTAAAGATTCTTTATTCTAGAATGCATATTTCAACAAAACAGAGAAAATAGCACGGTGTTACATACAGCAATCTAATTATGAATGTGATGTAATTATAGAAGAACTCTGTGTTTGAACGCTGTTCAATAGAATAACAACTATCTTCAAATTGGCAACTTTACAGGAGAGGACAAAAACTGATTTTACTTTCAATGTAAGTTAATGGAAAGAGAAAATTTCCCATGTTATTTTGGAGCATTATTATTGGTCCGTTCATCATGAAAAAAATCATGACAAAAATTGAGATACAGATTTTTTTTTGGACAGCGATGAAATTATGAATTATTAATTATATTATAATTATTCATTATAATTACAAAATATAAATTGGCTACCAAACACATACATGTTAAAAAAATGAGAAAAAAATAGTGTACTTAGAAAACAACTAGTTTGTTGTAAGAAAGGTAACTTTTAGCAAGACATCTGTTCTATAGGTCTTCGACGTAAAAGTGCTAAACTATTTTTTTTTTGTAAGGAAAGTTTCTGTAAAGATCTGTACACAACAGAGCTGTTCAGCCCCAACAAAACTCAGAAGCATTTATTTAAACGGAAATGGTGGCGGGTAAACACTCTGTTGTGTTATGCAAACATTGCAACCATGGCAACTTAAAAGACCATTTCTGGTTTTCTTGTTTAAAAACTTTTTTGTGCTTGATTATAGTATTGTGCAACAGTTTGAGACTAAATCTGATCCAGGTTTGTCACAAACCATTAACCATTAGCCACACAAAGAACCATTTATGTATTCAGTTGGATCTTGAACTGTTCATGGTTCTATAGAAAACCTGGCTTGTCTTTGCTAAAGAAACTACTAATGAACCAAACTTAAGGGTGAACTTATAGGACTGACTATGCTCAGTTGTTGTGTTGATCATTTAATTGTTTTGGTCTACTAAACACAAATAACACAAACAGATTATTCAGTGCAAATGATGGAGTGGAATGTTGTTGTCTTTCTTTCTGAGTGTTGAGCATTTTTATGATAAGAGCTTGTCGACTAGCAAGTCTACTTTGTTGAAGTTCTGGCACAGTTGTTCATTATTCAGTAGTAAAGATTCCTTATCCAAGAATGCATATTTCAACAAAGTACAGAAAATACCACAATATCACATAAAGCTATCTGGCAATGAATGTGATATAATTGTAGATTGTATATATATTATAAAGGTCTTTGAAAGTTCATGGTTCTATATAAAACCCGTCTCGTCTTTACTAAAGAAACTATTAACTAACCATATTTAGGGGTGAACTTATAGAGGACCCATTATTATGTTCATTTTCAGTGGTGATCATTTTATCGTTGGGGTCTACTAGACAAATAAATAGGGAGGTGGGCAATGAGGACTATGTTCTGAGACGTATCATATTGTAACAGGGACAAAGGTTGGTACTCTTATTGTGTACTTCAGGCTGCTCAGAAAGGTTGTTCTTGTGGGAAACCAGACAAAAGTTTTAGTACATTACCAGCCAAACATTTTAGAACTGTTTAAAAAAGTTTGACTGGTAGTGATCTAAAATGTTTGGCTGGTAGTGTTCTAAAACCTTTGGCTGGTAGTGTACTAAAACGTTTGGCTGGTAGTGTACTTAAACGTTTGACTGGTAGTGTTCTAAAACCTTTGGCTGGTAGTGTATTAAAACGTTTGGCTGGTAGTGTACTTAAACGTTTGGCTGGTAGTGTACTTAAACGTTTGGCTGGTAGTGTATTAAAACGTTTGGCTGGTAGTGTATCTAAAACATTTGGCTGGTAGTGTACTAAAACGTTTGACTGGTAGTGTACTAAAACGTTTGGCTGGTAGTGTACTAAACTTTTGGCTGGTAGTGTACTAAAACGTTTGGCTGGTAGTGTACTAAACGTTTGGCTGGTAGTGTACTAAAACTTTTGGCTGGTAGTGTACTAAAACATTTGGCTGGTAGTGTACTAAACTTTTGACTGGTAGTGTACTAAACTTTTGACTGGTAGTGATCTAAAACGTTTGGCTGGTAGTGTACTAAAACGTTTGGCTGGTAGTGTACTAAAACTTTTGGCTGGTAGTGTACTAAAACATTTGACTGGTAGTGTACTAAAACATTTGGCTGGTAGTGTACTAAAACATTTGACCGGTAGTGTACTAAAACATTTGGCTGGTAGTGTACTAAAACATTTGGCTGGTAGTGTACTAAAACATTTGACTGGTAGTGATCTAAAACGTTTGGCTGGTAGTGCACTAAAACGTTTGGCTGGTAGTGTACTAAAACTTTTGCCTGGTAGTGTACTAAAACATTTGACTGGTAGTGTACTAAAACATTTGACCGGTAGTGTACTAAAACATTTGGCTGGTAGTGTACTAAAACATTTGGCTGGTAGTGTACTAAAACATTTGGCTGGTAGTGTACTAAACTTTTGACTGGTAGTGATCTAAAACGTTTGGCTGGTAGTGTACTAAAACTTTTGCCTGGTAGTGTACTAAAACATTTGACTGGTAGTGTACTAAAACGTTTGGCTGGTAGTGTACTAAAACATTTGACCGGTAGTGTACTAAAACATTTGGCTGGTAGTGTACTAAAACATTTGGCTGGTAGTGTACTAAAACATTTGGCTGGTAGTGTACTAAAACAATTGACTGGTAGTGATCTAAAACGTTTGGCTGGTAGTGTACTAAAACGTTTGGCTGGTAGTGTACTAAAACATTTGACCGGTAGTGTACTAAAACATTTGACTGGTAGTGTACTAAAACATTTGGCTGGTAGTGTACTAAACTTTTGACTGGTAGTGATCTAAAACGTTTGGCTGGTAGTGTACTAAAACTTTTGCCTGGTAGTGTACTAAAACATATGACTGGTAGTGTACTAAAACGTTTGGCTGGTAGTGTACTAAAACATTTGACCGGTAGTGTACTAAAACATTTGGCTGGTAGTGTACTAAAACTTTTGACTGGTAGTGATCTAAAACGTTTGGCTGGTAGTGTACTAAAACGTTTGGCTGGTAGTGTACTAAAACTTTTGCCTGGTAGTGTACTAAAACGTTTGGCTGGTAGTGATCTAAAACGTTTGTCTGGTAGTGTACTAAAACGTTTGGCTGGTAGTGTACTAAAACTTTTGCCTGGTAGTGTACTAAAACGTTTGGCTGATAGTGATCTAAAATGTTTGTCTGGTAGTGTACTAAAACGTTTGGCTGGTAGTGTACTAAAACGTTTGGCTGGTAGTGTACTAAAACATTTGACCGGTAGTGTACTAAAACATTTGACCGGTAGTGTACTAAAACATTTGGCTGGTAGTGTACTAAAACATTTGACTGGTAGTGTACTAAAACGTTTGGCTGGTAGTGTACTAAAACTTTTGCCTGGTAGTGTACTAAAACGTTTGACTGGTAGTGTACTAAAACATTTGGCTGGTAGTGTACTAAAACGTTTGACTGGTAGTGTACTAAAACGTTTGACTGGTAGTGTACTAAAACATTTGGCTGGTAGTGTACTAAAACATTTGACTGGTAGTGTACTAAGCCTTCTCTATTCTGTTCCGGATTTTCACTCTCATTTCAGTTTTTTGACTCTTGGACTGTTTTCCTGTTTATGATTCTGCTTATTACATACTTATCTGTTTGACATTAGATCTGTGACTGACTGTAGTTTGGGATAATCCAATATTAAGCTCTCTAAAATGTTAGCTGCACAAGTCTGACTCTTGAATTGAAATAAGCAGGGTTAAACATGTGGGTTTTTCAATTGCAATCACTGTGTTTGTATATAAACACTAGATATTTGATTTTGATTGCATTTGATTCAGATTTACTGCATGAACAGTCGTGTTTTGAGAAACAGTAATTTATATTTTCTCATTATTTGCATCTCAGTACAACCGGCTGGTTCAGAATGCAAATTAAATGTAATTTATCACACAACACCACATATTTATATGCCATTTCATACAAATTACTATGTATTGGAAATCACATCCTTTAAAATAACAGTAATAATAATCCTGGTCTTCTATAGGGGTTAAATTTATACTTATTATGAACAAGATGCAAGATTTGCTTCATTCCTAAAATAGCATGTTATAATAACATGGCTGCAGTAATGTATAATTATAGTATGCAATAAAATCTCTCTCTTCCTCTTTCTTCTTATTAGTAGCGAGACCCTTACATGGATACACAGATATAGCCAAACATCTATTGACTTTTGCTTTTCCCAGCCTCACCTGGTTAATCCGTTCTTCCCTTCACTCATAATCTTCCCTTCTAGCACTTCATATCAATTTTCTCATAAGCCTCAGTCAATACCCTACCTATGCGGTGTTGCTCGGCACTGAAGGGAAGCAGGGCAGATGTTTTAACATGGAATTAAGGGGCAAAAAATAAAAGGTACAGTATTTGGACTATTGCGTTTCTATCAAACAATATTTACTGTAATGCACTGTAACGCCCAGTCTTAGTAGGTGTCTGGGGGAAATTAATGAAATGCTTACACACACACACACACACACACACACACACACACACACCCACACACACACACACACACAGACACAGAAAAAAAATCTGTGATGCAGCTCGTATTTGTGCTGCTGCCATAATAGAAGTGTGTTAGGTTTAATTGATTGTTGCTAAAATCTCAGCACAGTGATGTGGACACGACAGAGGAAGCACATGTACAGCACTGTGCCCCAAAAGCCTCAGACCACCCTGCATGTAGTTAATTTACTGCAAAAACAGCCTTTAAGTACAAGTTATTCAATAAGAAATAAGTAGAACAATTATTAAAACTGCACAGCATCCACAACAACTAAATTTATAATGCTTTTTGTCAGTAGTTAGTGTTCAGATTTTAAGTTTTATATTATTTTACATATTTTACATTTCTCCCAAGAAGATGGTTGAATTTTTTACTTCATGAGTCAAGTAATCCCAAATGCATTCAATGAGGGCTGTACTCTGAGGTGGTCAGTCTATTGTTCTGATTTCTAAATGGTTGGTTTTCTGCATTGGTTGGATTTCTGCATTGGTTCTATTTCTGTATTGGTTGGATTTCTGTATTGGTTGGATTTCTGCATTGGCTGGACAATCTAAATGCTTGGATTTCCCTATTGGCTGTATTTCTATATTGGTTGGATTTCTACATTGGTTGGATTTCTATATTGGTTGGATTTTCTAAAAGCTTGGATTTCTTTATTGGTTAAATTTTTGTATTGGTTGGATTTCTATATGACTGGATTATCTAAATGCTTGGATTTCTGTATTGGTTGGATTTCTATATTGTTTGATTCCTAAATGCTTGTATTGCTCTATTGGCTGGATTTCTGTATTGGTTGGAGTTCTAAATGGCTGGGTTTCTATATTGTGTTGTATTTCCTTTTATCATTAACTTATTGATGCTACAGATCCTTACAGATCCATAGTGTTGAGTTGTTTTTTCACAGTGGAAATCTGGACAGAAACAAACATGGGTGTTATATACGTAGGATGTCATGTTTATTTGATGGTTATGGTGGTCTACATGATTTATTTACAGCTAGTGACCTTGAGCTTAGGAAACTCCCATGTTCCACACATAATGCTTTCACATGCTGCTCCTTTATGGATGTGGATTAACCTGTATCTAATCTCTTCAGAGGAGTCTTTTCATTTTATGTTCATTTTGACTGGACACTAAATAAATGAATGGTTTTGGATTTATGCACAGGACTCCATGTGCCAATGTTTGTGTTGAGGAAATATAATGCTTAAGCATGAATTAAACTTAAATTAAATTTCTAGTATATTGCAAGTACTGTTATCAAAAGACAGTATAATCATGTTTCGCAACAAAACCAAGTGTCGCTGTCAAAAAGAAAAATGCGTCTCCAAAACAATAACTTTCCAGGAGAGGACTTTTAATAAAGTTAATGTAAAGAGGGTTTTATTCCAAGTGATTCTGGAATATTTCTATTGGTCCATTCATCATCAAATTTTCACAGGATATATAGAGCAGCTGTCATGTGTAAATATATAGAAAAATTAAAATAGTGAAAAATGGAGATGCATGTTTTTCTTTGGACAGCGACAAAATGCAGAGTGTTTTATTTCAAAATGCAGCCAAAAAATAGAAACTTTATTGCCCGAACAATGATTTTAATCTCCAGCGCACAGGCTATAAAATTATTCAACATGCTATCTAATTACTATGAACTATGAAGTGAGTTATAAGTCTATTTACGAGTTCCCTGCATAATTCTTTCTCAAAATCTTGTTATTAGAAGTTATTAGAACACCATACTGTCATTTGTTTGTTTGTTTCTTGTAGACAATATCCCCATTATGAAATGTGACACTATCATAAGGAGATTATCTGTGCTTAACTGGTGGGATTTCCAGCACAATGCTAACTGTACATCCATGATAGGTTGGGTTACTGAGGGGAAGTCATCACAGGCAGCAAGTACCTGCACCAGAGGGGTTGCGCAGGAGCAGTAAAGCCCATGAAATTTGAATAGACACACAAGATCTATTCTCAGGATGCGCTGCTAAAACAGATTTTGCCATTGGAAAGGGGTCACTGCACAGTGCAAGGCAAAGGGGGGGAGCTTAATCTTCCCCTGGGGCCTATCTTTGCAGATGCCTGCATTGTAATTACATTAGAGTTAACTCCAAACTACTTAATGTTACACACCTATGTTCTAATAGCACACCATTCTAGTGTATCTAGTAGTCACGCCATAGTGTCTGGGGACTTTATCCTTCTGTGATGTGACACTAATATGGAAAGATGTTCAGCATACATCAGTCTGAACATGGAAGACATGGACCTTTCTTTCATTAGCCTCTGGAAATGACAATCCCACCCGGGTAGTGGGAAAACAGCTGGGCTACAATCTGTGGGACCTATAAGGTAGGCATAGCTCATAGAGTGGTCAGTGAGTGGAAGTATAGGGTAAGTGTTTTTAATAAAGTTGCCAGTGAGTGTAGATCTATTTACTATGACCAGGAGGACCATACGCTTTTGGTCTCTCAGTGTCTCTGAGGTTCAGGATTGTGGGCAGGGGTTTTGTTCACTGCAGAGCTCCTGTAGAAGGGAAGTGACACTCCTATTACTTGCTGCCTCTGCTCTGGACACACCTCTGCAGAGGCCCTGTCTTTGGGTCATGACATTTTTTTCCCCCACCTTTCAGCTCCCTGCAGATTTACTGGCGCTGCTGAGCAGACCACTTTATAAATACATCTCCTCTCAATTACCGCAGCCTTGCCTGCCTGCCTGCTTGCCTGCGCCCCCAGCCCTGTGTCTTCATCCCACGGGTCTCTGTGTTGTAGATCAGGGGCTTCGGACCCATGGCGGGAAACTGGTTATCAATCTCCGTTATCGCCCACCTATGGCTGATGGTTTCCCCCGCAGCTTATTTGTGAAGGATAACTAAATGTCCGTACGTGCGTGTGTGGGGTTTCAATATGGATGTGTTTCCAATTGTCAAATGACCACAAGGTAACTGTGTAATTACTGACAGCTGATTACTGCAGATGTCAAGCCAGATGTCAGTTTCCAGATGTTGCAGTTGGCTTAACTGGACTTATTGTTTTTGTTTTTTTTCTTCATTTTTCTAATATAATTACCTAACGATGTAATTAATTATGTTGTGAGGTGTGCAATGAATAACATGTTCATTCTGTACTGCACAGTCGAGTCACATTATTATGACCACCAACTAATATCCAGTTTAACCGCCGTGTGCTGCACGGTCAGCAGCTAGATGGGCTGCCGGACTCAATAAGGTCCTGGTAGGTTGTCACAGGTATCTGGAGACATGCTGACTGCAGCACATCCAACAGCTGCTGGAGGGAGCGTGGGGGCGGATCCACAGAGCCAACACCACCATCCAGGTGGTCCCACAGATGCTTAATTGGGTCTGGGGAATTAGAGGTCCAAGGTAGTACTTGGAAGACTTGGTCAGCTCTTCCAACCAATGTAGAGCATTAACTAGCCGTGTGTCTTGCTGTTTTTCCAAAACAGTGATATTCTTCCGAACAAGATGCTCGAATTTTCTACATTTAATAAGGGCTGGACTCGATCAGTCTATTGTTCTGATTTCTAAATGGTTGGATTTTCTATATTGGTTGGATATCTATAATGTTGGATTTTCTATATTGGTTGGATATCTATATTGTTGGATTTTTTATATTGGTTGGATATCTATATTGTTGGATTTTCTATATTGGATGGATATCTGTATTGTTGGATTTTCTATATTGGTTGGATATCTGTATTGTTGGATTTTCTATATTGGTTGGATATCTGTATTGTTGGATTTTCTATATTGGTTAGATATCTGTATTGCTGGATTTTCTATATTGGTTGAATATCTATATTGTTGGATTTTCTATATTGGTTGGATTTCTGTATTGTTGGATTTTCTATATTGGTTGGATATCTATATTGTTGGATTTTCTATATTGGTTGGATATCTATATTGTTGGATTTTCTATATTGGTTGGATATCTATATTGTTGGATTTTCTATATTGGTTGAATATCTGTATTGTGGGATTTTCTATATTGGTTGGATATCTGTATTGTTGGATTTTCTATATTGGTTGGATTTCTATATTTTAGGATTTTCTATATTGGTTGGATTTCTATGTTGTTGGATTTTCTATATTGGTTGGATATCTATATTGTTGGATCTTCTATATTGGTTGGATATCTATATTGTTGGATTTTCTATATTGGTTGGATTTCTAAATTGTCTTATTTCCTTTTATTATTAACTTATTGATGCTACACGTCCTTACAGTCCATAGTGTCGACTTGTTTTCTCACAGTAGACAGAGGGACAGAAACAAACATGGGTGTTTTCAGAAGTTAAATGCTTAGGATGTTATATTTATTTGATGGTGACCTTTTTGGTGGTCTACATGATTTATTTAGGACTAGTCTCAGTTTTAAATAATTGTCACCTCAAGCTTAGGAAACTTCCGTTTTTCACACATAATGCTTTAACTTGCTGCTTCTTTATTGACATGGACTAAGCTATATCTATCTCTTCAGAAGAATACTTAAAAAATTAATATAACTTGCATTCAATGTTCATTTTGACTGGAAACGGTTTCCGATTTATGCACAGGACTCTATGTGCCAATGTTTATATGTTGAGGAAATATAATACTTAAGCATGAATTAAACTTAAATTGAATTTTTAGTACTGTTATCGAAAGACAGTATAATCATGTTTCGGAACAAAACTGTGTCTCTGTCAAAAAAAATGCATCTCCAAAACAATAACTTTCCAGGAGAGGACTTTTAATAAAAGTTAATGTAAATAGGGTTTTATTCCAAGTGATTCTGAAATATTTCTATTGGTCCATTCATCATCAGATATATATAGGATATATAGAGCAGCTGTCTAAATGTATAGAAAAATGCAAATAGTGAAAAATGGAGATGCATGTTTTTCTTTAGACAGCAACAAAATGCAATGTGTTTTATTTCAGAATACAGCCAAAAAAAATCTTGATTTAGATTAATAAAATACTGAGCAGTTAAAGCAGCTATTAGATGAGAACTGTAACTAATACTGGGTTGTTTATAGTAGGAGAAGCTTGGAAAGGGTTAAATAAACACACTGACGTATGTAAAAGCACAACTTACTGTATTAATACTGTTTTAATATACTGCTGATTTAAATAAAAGCTTCTTCTCTGGAAATAATAGCTTTTTAAATATAATAATGTCCCGAAGTATGTACAACTTTTGCACATAAACTGAAAATAAACTTCAAATTGATTGAAGGGTTAAAAGCAAGTTTAAGAATATATGTAAAAATGCCACTTGAACATTAAGGTATGTTTTTTTTATTACTTAGACAGAAACACAAACTGTTTTTATTTGAAACGTGAATGTGCACACAACAATGAATTAAATCCAAATCAAATCATAATACAATATATCCTACTTATGATTGTGCTTGACTCGTCCAGGCTCTATTGCTGCCAGTTTGGACAAGCTTCACACAACACTGGCAAAAAAATCCTGTTCAACCTAATGAGGAAGGGTAGCATGTAGTTTCTGCCAAGAGTCCAAATTTTATGGGTCAACTCTTTAAAACAACACGAACATCTGTATTCACTGTGATATCCCTATAATAAAGTAGAGCCTTTGTATAGTTGTCCAAATTGCATATAAATATTAGCATAGTCTAAACATGGATGCTTGTTTATTTCTTTTTGTTAGGCTATTAAAAATTTGGCAGGAGACGAGCTAGAGATGAGGGGATTTCCGAGCTTGGAAAGTTCTACCTTCTGCACCTTTGGATTTATCTCATTTTTCTCAATTTGCTCACAGCAGGCTCTACAATTAGCCTGGCTCTGAATACATTTACAGATTAATATTCATGCACATACATTTTATAGTCACCATGAAACACTTCTCAGATTCCTGACTAGGATAAAAAAAAAATATTGCACCAATTTCTCACGGCACACTCTTACTGGAGGAGGTTCTATGTATTACTGAAGGACGGCCCTTTGACAGTAGTGGAAACCTTTTGGGTGCTACATTCAACCATATGCAGTAGAGATTTATTGATTACAATATCACCAAATTATGTATGCAAGTGTTTCTCTGTGTGTTCTTTGTTAAAGTCTTAAACTATTTTATTAAGATTTGCATTATAATACAGATTTTTTATAAGGCCAGCACTCTTTGACTTGACCTTTTGAATTAGTGTGATGTTATCATGACATAATTCTTATATAAGCCTTCCTGCGTCCTTCCACATCCTCCATATCGTTGCTGTCCAAAGAAAAATACGCATCTCAATTTTTGTAAATTTTCATTTCTCTATATAATTTAAACATGACAGCTGCTCATTCATGATGAATGGACCAATAGAAATGCTCCAGAATCACATGGAAAATATTTTGGTTCCATTGACATCAAAAGTAAGACATTCCTTGTTTTCCTGTTCACAAGTAAAAGCCAGTCTGAGATTTACTCCTGCTTGGTCAGTCTCCATCCAACAACCACCACCCCCCTCTCGCCATGATGTCCATATAGGGAATGCCAGGGATCCTTAACTGTTAGCCCAAATAGAGAAAATTACTTAAGATTGTTTGATGGAAGGAGGCCCAGCTAATGGGAGTTGGAGTTGGATAAACTTTGTGTGTTGACCTCTCATTTTTTACAGTATAAAAATTAATTTGTTTCTGTCAGAGCAGAGAATTGAACTCCAATCTTTAGCATAAAGTTGCTGTCCATCGAAAAACATATATCCATTTTTGTCCAGTTTAATTTTTCTGTGTAATATGAACAGGACAGCTGCTCTTTATATCTTTTGAAAGTTTCATAATGAATGGACCAAAGTATTCTGGTTCTATTGACTTACATTAACAGTAATGTAAGGTATTGGTCTCTCTCTCTAAACAGCAGGCATGAACACTTTGTTGTCAGATATTTTTTGTTTTCCTATTCGCCAGCAAGTAAAAGCCAGTTTGAGATTTACTCTTCTTGATCACTTTTTTTTTCTTTTAATCTCTTCCCAACCTCTGCCATGATGTCCATATTGGGAATGCCAGGGATCGCTAACTGGTAGCACAAATGGAGAAAATGACTTGAGATTGTCTAATGGCAGGAGGCCCAGCTAATGGAAGCTGGAGTTGGATTAACTTTGTGTTGACCTCTAATTTTTTACTCAGAGCAGAGAATCGAACTCCATCGAACTCCAGACTTAAGTCACTGTCCAGAAAAAAAACATATATATCCATTTAAAATGTTCTGTATAATATGAACAGGACAGCTACTCTACATATCTTGTGAAAGTTTCATGATGGATGGACCAATAGAAGTGCTCCAATTGCAATCAATTGAAATAAAACCTCTTTACATTGACTTACATTGAACATACAGCATGTTATTGGCCTCTTCTGTTAGGTTACTAGTTTGGAGATACTTGGACAGAGAGAATATGAGCCCAACATCAGTTTGTTTTTATAGGGCAGCGACAGGCCAAGGTTGTGCAAGACCATGTTTTTTCGTGACATTCCTCAACCTCCGACAGTAAGCTTTGCTTAGCCATGATAGCTGTTCACCTCGGCTTGCGGCTTTTCAGGTATTGTAATTACGAGTCTTTTGTACTTCTTCTTCGTTCCTGAATTGCGGCTCAGCCGAGATGGTGCTGCTGCAGTGATTAAGGGCTCCAGACTGGCAATCAGCCGTCTGCTGATTTGCATTCCGAGGACAACATTAATGAACTTAGGCCTTGTGTTGGAGACCTGCCAGTACAAATGTGCATGCAAATCCCTGCCTACATCGAACCAACTGCAGTCAGAATGTAGAGCCTACTGGAATCCCAAGGATTAGCTAAGAACTCAGAATTGAAATTTCACTGAACAAAGAAGGTCACATTAAAAGGCGAAATCTGTTGAACATTTAAACTTCAAGGCCTAACCTCTGCTGTTGCTGGTGCACTTAGTCTGACGCTACTCTTCTTAGTAATGTGCTTCCTAAAGCGTACAGTTGCAGCTTATAGCTCATATGTTTGTCAGGCTTAAAATGCTTTATTTATTTATTTTTTTTGCAGCTATAGAGGTGAACTACTGGACCCAGTGAAATCACTGGCCCATTGCCCGGCACAAAGCATGCTAGCAAACAGAGCTAATTAAGGGATTTAGTCTGGCTTTTTTTTTCAATTGCATTCCACAACAAACAAGATTAACTGTTGCTCCATGAAATCGCCTGTCACCAGGGATGAACATAATTGCTGCTGGTAGCCAGTGAGAGGTCTTATTTAAATCTTCCACCTGTAAACTTACTGTTCCTGCTGTGAATGATGTATAGATTGTGAAACGGAAATATCAAACAGAAAATACCGCCTACCATGTTATGAAGCTCATAATAGGAATTAAAACTTATTATGACAGTATATTTCTGGAGCACTGGACACAAAGTAACTACACATGAATAACACAGTACACTTAAAGTATTAACACACAAGATTTGTACACACTTTACAGCTACAGCTAGCTTCTAATGCCCCCATTTAAACTTAGTATGATGTATGCAAACAGTCTAAACAGTGTATTTTATTACATATATATATATATATATATATATATATATATATATATATATATATATATATATACATATATATATATATATATATATATATATATATATATATATATATATACATACATATATATATATATATATATATATATATATATATATATATATATATATATATATATATATATATATTAGCTAATTAACTGTGAAAGGAAACAGGTTTTTACTAATACAATTTTTATAAAGATCATGACTTAAGTAATGTCAACTACGTCAGACAAACCAAAACGTATGTTATTTTAATTTGATCAGTACTACATGAGTGTAAAGACGTCAAGTATCTAATTATGGTGTTCTGTTACAGAGTTAAATATTAAAATGAATTGCATACATTTTTGTTCTAATTTCACACTACTTTGAAAATTCCCAATGTTATTGTTAAAATTAAGCATATACAATCAATGTTCTTAGGCAAAGAGGACACCATTGCATGTAGTTCTGGTGTTTTAATATATAAACACAACAAACTGAACAAACAGTAACATATTTCTTTGAAAAAAAGACAAAGACCTTAATACTATGGCATTGATGAGCAACCGATAGTGTTGACAAACAACTGACTGGGCTGACCAATATCCAGTAATAATGGAGATTAAAATTTATAAAGTTGCTGTCATACTTTATGAATTAATGTTTATATTCAATCTTGATGCACTCTTCTTCCTAAGTTGCAGCCTCTTGCAGTGTTTTTAACTTGAATTGTGTATTATATTATTTTATATTGCAAAAGTAAAGTTCAGGTAGGTGTGAGTGTATTGCGCGAATGTGTGTTGTCCCAAGCCCAGGTACGTAAAGAGGGTTGTGTCAGGAATGCCATCCAACGTAATTCACTCTTGCATGTTGACTCGCTGCAGTGACTCTGTAGCCAAAAGGTGTGTGTTGATTTTCTAATTAAAAAATAAATAATGATAATAAAAAAACACATCATGTGCCGAAAACACAATTCTGCACAGTTTTGATACATATTTACTGTTTATTGGCTGAATTACACATGTAGTGATGCCCACACGGTATGCAGCCAACCAGAAGCTGTCATGCAGGAAAGAGGTTTATGGGAAGCAGTTAAAATGTTGTTTATGTGGATGTTCTAGTGGTGAAATATGTGTGTGATGTTTCACGTGTGTTACAGCGTCAGGGTGTAGGGTTGTTTGTTTGTGTGTGTGTGTGAAGGGGGTGGGGGGTAATGGTAGTATGTGCCTATATGCTGCTGTTCAGTACATAGCTGTTCTCAGGTCAGAGTCATGGCTAAAGCAAGGTCTTCTTTAGCACTCGGTTACAAAATAAAAAAAAATGTAATGAAATATTTAAAATACAGACCCCATGTTTACAAAAGAGGGTGCCGATTCCAAAACCCTAAACTGTTTCATAAACTTCTTGACAAATTAGGTCTCTAATATTTACATACACCAGCTCACGTTCTAGCCCAGCACAACAACAATAACAATAGAGCAACAGTATGAAACGGGCAGAGTATGTGGAGAGACCCATCACTCCAGGCTGTGAAGGGGACATTCCGAGGAACTATCAGTGGCTAAGATTGATGCTTTTCTTTCTTCCTATTCGCCAGATTCTTAATCGACTGTTCCGTTCCACCTTAAACGCTACGGCTTGAGCAAACAACTGAATGTAACTGCGGCACCATTTAAGGTGGATAGGAAAATTTGCAAAGGATCCTGACCAATAGGAAGCCAATTTCAGCTCCAACATACTTAACAAGATCAAAAGTTGTTCCTTTTGTACCTTTCACGCCGGAGAGTTCCTCAGAGTTTCTCACCGCTCGACACTGAGGCATCTGACTGCGTCTGGGCTTTTTTCACCTTGACCAAAGTCGCGTACCTGGTATGAGGACATCAGAGAAGAATTTGAAATGCTGAATAGATGCACTCTATGGCACCCTTAGCTTCCCTGTGGAGAGCATGTTATTTTTGCTTTGAGCAGGAGTGTTCAAACTTTTGCATGTGACTGGATATTACATTGAATTTCAGAAGAAAAAGAAAAAGCTGCCAGACGGTCTGTAAATGTACTAAGCTTTTACTGAAGTACTAAAGTACTGCTGGCTTTTAAAAGCATGCAGTCATGAACATTAACGGAACCCACCCTCGCCACCAACACCGCCCTCCCCCCAAGCTCTTGTTGAATGTCACTCTACAGTTTTACCCCATAATGCAGTTTTGTCTTACCTTTCAGCTACATGGCTGCCTGCAGCGTTAATAGCACCTTAGAGCAAGCAGCCTGTGATTCCTCAACCACAGCCTCCTGCTCAGAGAACAGTTAGTACCATCAGCATCATCTCTGACTTCTGATCCACCACGACCACCCTCACCCACTGCATGAGGACTAAGACTGGATATCATCAGGATATCATCACCGCCAGGCCAAAACCTTATCTCAAATAAAGCATCTTTATAGGAAACAATAAGATTTAAAGTATAAAATAATAAAATTTATTGTAACAGGACCTGATTCAGGACTGTTGCTGTTGGTCTGTTTGTAAAAAGGTTGCTGTGTAAACGGCCGCTGTACAGTGGCCGAGAAGACCCAACGCGCTGCAAATCCGTCCACAACACAACGGAAGTGTTTCAGGAGGACACTTAAAGGACGTGGGACCATATACGGCGACACAATGTAAACAGAACCATGTAGAGCCGCGGTAGCGTCTAATGAGAAGTAAGTTTGGCTATATTTACTAACTATCCAGACTTACTTCTCATTATACGCTAGTGATGGCCAGATAAAGCCTCTCGAAACGTTGAAGCTTTCCCTCCAGCTGGTTCAAAAAAAGGTTCATTACTCAAAGCTTCATGTGCACACGAACCCCTTTGCTGGCCAAAACTTTTATTGTCATTTCAACGGTTTGCGATGGCCTCTTGCAACGTTGTCTGCGTGGGAACAAGTATATACATAAAACACCTTAATTTCATTTTCTGTGGTTCATTCATTTGTTCATCTGATCTGTGTTTGATTGTGTGGGTCTGTTAATTCAAAAAACTGCCAGTATGATTTCAGTAAATAAATCTTATAGTACGTGAGATATTGATGTTAAAACTGTTGCAGTGGTTTTAAGAGATGGGACAGTGATTGTGAGGTGATGGTGACTTTAATTTTTATTAAGAAACAATAAATCACGCCAATGCTCAAAGCTTGTCTTGAGTCAGCGAGGCTTCAGGCGTCATCAGTGACGTCACTCGCCCTTAACGAAGCAAGCCTCCATACGCGCCTCATAAAGGACTTTCTGGATTTTTCTACACAAGCTCCTAAGCATTGATTTCATTTGCATTGCGTCGCCGTATATGGTCCCACATCCTTTAACTGTCCTTCTTTTCACCTCTAACTACCATATAGAAGCACCTCATAGTTCTACACTTGGACTGTAGTACATCAGTTTCTCTGCATACTTTGGTACTCTGTTCTTCGATGGCCAGGACCCCCCACAGGACCACTGCAGACCAGGTATTATTTCGGTGGTGGAAACTGATGTTGTGGTGATGTTAGTGTGTGTTTTGCTGGTACGAGTTGACCAGACACAGCAGTGCTGCTGGAGTTTTTAAACGTATTGTCCACTCTGCTAGACACTCCTTTCCTTGTAGATGTGAAAAAGTCAGAGACAGCAGTTACATCTAGTCATTCAGTTGTTTATTAGTGGTCACAGGATGCTGCCCACAGGACACTGTTGGCTGGATAGTCTTGGTTGGTGGACTGTTCTCAGTCCAGCAGTGACACCGATCCACTCATATCAGCACAACAAACACTAACACGCAATGGTGTCACTGCAGTGCTGGTCCTATGAGGTCTATATTTTTACAAAGTGCACCTATATGGTAAGCGGAGCTGATAAAATAAGTTCTTAACTAGTTACTGCCTTCAGAAGCACCTGTTTCAATCATTTGCTGTAATAAATTCGATATGCTCTGCATAAGTCTGTGGCTTTGTGAACATTGTGTATGTTCACACACATTTTGGAAAACTCTTCCTGCCTCCAGCTATTCACTCAGCTATATATATATATATATATATATATATATATATATATATATATATATATATATATATATATATATATATATATATATATATATATTCAAATGATGTAGAAAACTCAACATCTATATATACTGTAAATGTATAAAAAATCTATGTATGTCTATATATATATATATATATATATATATATATATATATATATATATATATATAATATATATATATACACACACACACTTTTATTCATTTTTAGCAAATGAGCAATTAATTTATTAATTAATTTAATCAGAGAAATGATCAAATAAGGTGATTTTTGATACCAAGGAGATAAAAATCGATGACATTTGGGCTACATCACTTCCTTCTTCCACTACTCCACCTATAATCAAGCATAATTGCTCAGCAAGCTCAGACACCTTATACCTTGTTTTAAGAAGAACATCTAGAGATTTTAGAAGTTTCTAGTGAAGCTTAATTTTTGTTACACCCAGGTAAAGTTCCCTCAGTCTTTTAAATTCATTTGCTTTCTTTATTTCCTTCCATCCTGTCTCTGTCTTAAGAAAATAAGTTGCAACAAAACATACTGATTAAAAAAAAGATTTATTAAATCAAGAAGCAGACATTTTCCTTTGATCTTACTTGCTTAGTAACACGACGGCAACAGAAATAAAAGAGCTTTTACAGTGTAGCTGTTACACAATGTCTTTGGAAGTCCTGTATTGACGGCCAGAAGAGAGAAGCTTAAGTTTCACATTTAAAAGAATGATTGACTGATAAAAGGATCGATTTAGTTTTATTTAGGGTGCACCACTGAAAGAGCTCTCATAAAGAATTTTGCTGGATTTTGTTGAAGTAACCTCTGATTTAACAATATGATTAACCTTTTTTCTTATGTTACTAAACAGGCTTATAAATACTAATGTCAGAACTAATTTATTAAAAATCCTGTAAAACAAACTCACAGGTGCCAAATACACATGTACTTGTAAACTTGTAAAGTTTCTTCAAGAAATACAGTCCGTGTTGGCTGCTTTTATAATCCCACATTTTGATCCAATCACCATTCGCCATGGATGACTATATCAAGAGCCTTTGAGCTGCTGGTGATGTTGATCACAACAATGAAAAACAATGAATAAAAAAACAATGAATAAACTCATTAAATGTTTCAATATGTTGAAGAATATCCACATTTTGCTGTGTATATTAATAGATTACCATTAAGTACATATTATGTTCTCGATATGCTGAAGGCAGTATAAGTGACATCAGTATACATTTAGGTAGAAAGGAGAGAATAATCACTTGCAAGCTAAAAGTCAGACCCTTTTTAATGCAGATCAAAGCACTTTCTCAGTTTGGAATTCACATAATCAAACAGTTCGCTTGCTTGGCTGTTAATCAAGAGTGAAAAGCCCAACTTTACTTTGATGAGCTCCTGGCAACAGATGGCTGTGGGAAGCTAACAGCAGTTGAACTTTTATGACAAATTCCATGTGGTGTGTATCACATGTGGCTTATTGACAGCGCGAGTGGGGGACTTGAGAGGAAAGGGACCAAGCTGATATCAAACAAATGGAGTGTGACATGGGAAATTCGCCGACTTTCCTGAAAGCCGCTGCAGCACAGAGTTCTTGTAAAACGGTAGATTAAGTCTAGTTCTGAACTTTCCCAATGACACCCGTGCCGGTCTTAAGAAGAGCGTCCGTTTGGGACGCTTGGACCTGATCCATTGGCCGGATCCTGTTGGAGCTTTTATTCATGCACGAAGTTATGATCCATACCCCGTGCTGCGGGGGGTTCGGTGGGACATTTCTGATGAAAAATTGCCAACTCTACTGACCTATTGGCAAGGCAGTGTGTGGAGTGCTCACACGGAGCTGAGCTGTGAATGAAAGGGATGCGTGCTTGGGTTATTATGGTGCTAAAATCAATAACCCGTGATGAAGGGTCACAGTAGACCGCAGATCTCAGAATGTGTCCCTGGCTCTATATGCCTCTCTTGCTGAGGTGGCATCAGAAGGCATCTACTGTGACAAGCCAGCTCCCCTGCCCAAGAGAAATTATTTATTTCCCTTTTGACTTTGGGAAATCCACAGGAGACTTTCTTGAAAGATTTCACTCTCCAAGCCAAGCAGGGCAAGCCAAGACCATGCCAAATATTGCTAAAGCAGTCATACTGCTCAGGTTCCTGCTACAGTGTATAGATTTCTATACTCAGTGAGTCATGATGCATTAAAAGGCCCACTCAGTACATTTGTCACGACAGTTCTTCTCCATGTATATGATGTTTTCCATTCTCTATTAATTGCAAACGTATTTCATTTCACCAGTAGCTTGCTTTAGTTTTTGATTGGCCGCCCTTGTATTGTGCCTCATTAATATAGCAATCTGCACTGAAACCGTCCTTATAACTTAAACATGAATGGGCGGGGCTAAAATGCTGGAGGCAACATTGGCAGATGTATGTAAATGTGTTGGTTTCCGTGACAAACACATTGAATTTCAAATGGCCTGTTTATGCAGTTCACAAAACCACACATTTGTAAAGTCATGAAACACACATGCTAGACCACTCTTAAATAAATAAAATTGATTTAAATAAATAAAAGAACACCAGTAAAGAACCTCCTTTGAAAACCATTCTGGTACAGAGATTGAAGAACCTTGTAGTGGCTTAAAGGCCTTTCACATAATATAAAGGTTCTTTATCCATTTGAGGGTTCCTCTTACAAGCTTTACAACCTCCCTGGAACCTTTTAATGCTTCTACACACACACACACACACACACACACACGCCATTTACAAAAATAGTTCTCTAAAGAACAATGCATTGAAAGCAAGACCATAGCCATGAATTAAACATGGGGGGCTCTCAGTACACTGAGCTCTTTCTCACTGCTGCTCTGATGGGACTCTTGTGCTTGTTTTGCTATATGGTGTGGACCACAAGAGGACGAGTTCCTCTCAAGGTTTCTTTCTCTTGATCTGAGGGGGTTTTTGTCTCGTCACTGTCACCCTGGTTTGCTTTTTGGGGGCTTGCACCCATATATTCTGTAAAGCTGCTTTGTGACAACATCTATTGTAAAAGATACAATATACATAAACCTTGACTTGACCTTTAGTTGAATGTGTTCAGGACCGTTGTTGGTTTCTGGGTGTATATGTGGCTCATTAATGTTCCAGGTAACTCAGCCGTGATAACTAACATTAGTGATGGTTGAATGATGTGCACTTACAAATCAGCTCATTTTTATCAAGAGTGATCATGGTTTAATATTTGATATTATTAGTTCCAGTTATATATATTAAAAAGACTAGTTTGATTAAAAAAAAAAAAAAAAGCTTAGCTCAGATGATGTCAGATGTCTGCTTTACTACTACTATTACTACTACTACTACTACTACTACTACTACTACTACTAATAATAATAATAATAATAATAGTAATAATAATAAGTTTAGCTTATTAGCTTAGTACAAGGAACCACAGAAATGTCCAGCAAGTCACTGGTGGTCCAGAATCCAGCTTCACAGCTTCATGTGTGTTCAAATATATAGTGCAGGGGTATTAAATTAAAATTCAGTTCGATCCACCTAGAGAAGATTTCATCAGGCCAAGGTCCAGACAGTCATCATTTCTAACTTGTGTTCTGATTCAGTGGTGTAAGTGGTGTAAGCTACTAAAACACAAACACATCACACATACCATTCAGTATACTTACTGTTTAAATGCTAAACAGAATAAATACTTTTTAACACTTCAAGTAAAAACAAGGGATACATTTAAAATGCTTTTTAAAAAAGTGCATCATAAAGTGTTTATTTATAATAAAAAGTGAAATAAAATGTTTAGTCTTGGTAACTGAGTTTCACATCTTAACAGTTTAGCTCCCTCTTGTATTCCTAAATCTGGGCTAAAAATGTGTTAGGACCATTCTCACACACATATGAGATATCTGTGTGGAGGGTGTATGTTCTCCCTGTGCTTGAGTGGGTTTCCTTGAGTGGGTTTCCTCCCACAGTCCAAACACATGCATGTTAGGTTTATCCTCACTCTAAACTGCCCGCAGGTGTAAGTGAGTGTGTGTTGGCCATGCGATGAACTGTTGACCTGTCCATGGTGTACCCTGCCTTCACCCGATGATGCTGGGATTGGCTCCAGCCCCCCGTGACCCCGACAAGCGAGTTAAAGTAGAAGATAATGGATGTATGGATGGATAAGAGATACGTGGCTGCTTTTAATTAGCACCATGGTCTCAGAACATATGAGTTGGTTTGCAGCTGCCTGTGGGGAAGTATAAACATCTCTGTTTCGGTCCATTCCTGGTTGACAAATAGTTTTTTATGAGCACGCCATCTGACTCTGTGTGTTCTGATTGGCTGAGGAGCATGTTTGTTGATTTTACTACGCACGTGATTGGTCTGTGAGTTTACTACGCGGCAAAGCCCATATACTGTAAATACAAGAAAAGCTCCGCCTCTTAAAATAAACACTGTCAACATTAAATTCTTCTCAATAGTTTATCAGTTTGGGTTCGCATTCGACAATGGCTCGGTCCGCCTATTAGTGACCCCTGATATAGTGGAAAGCAAGATATGTATCTTCATTTTTGCCAATTTTCATGTTTCTATATCATTTGAACATGAGAGTTGTCACTCCTGTGAGAGTTTCACCATGAATGGACCAATAGAAATGCTCCAAACACACTCAAACTCTAAAAACGTACATTAAAGGTAAAGAACGCTATAGGGCTGTAAAGTTACCATTTTTCTTTGGACAGCGACGAAACCTGGCTAAAAAAACCCCTCAAAAAACATAGTAGTCAAAGTTATAAGAACAATATATAAAAGTTACCCTACCCTACAGTGAGAGTTACTGTTTCCCTACAGTGCATTTGTGTGTTTAGGAATTCACCTAGCTCCATCGTCTTACACGGAATTATACCACGGATTGTGCTTAGATCTTATCCTGCATTCACACCAACATCAACATGATGCAGCAAAGTGATTTATAATGAAAGCTGCCAATTTCCGGCAACAGGTGGCAGTGTGAATGTGGGCGGGTCCGGCAACGGGGTGAAGTTGAGTGAAGTTGAGCTTTATGCAAATTAGGAGGGAAGCAATGTGCCGATCACCAATAGCAATTGAGCATTGAGCAGGGTGGCTCCCACTACTTTTATGGTTCCTGGATAATTATTCCTACTAGAGATGGAAGAGGAGCTCGGTGTTGCAAACAATAAACACAGTTTTTGTCATCTTGACTGCACAGACAGTGATGCTCTACGCAGGGATGACATTGTTAGACAAGCTATTACGCTCCAGGATTTTTATTTTTAGCAGGAACATGTTTGATTTGTGGTGAAAATGTAGTTTTTATCTATATACTGTGTAGATACTAGCTAGTAAAGTTCGCTAGTACATTAGCATTTGCTTGGTGTCAGTGAAACCCTGTCAACCAATGGTCAGCTAGAGTTCCGAAACAATCGCTGACGATGAGCGATCAGTAATTTTGGGCGATCAGTGGCCAAAAGTCGTTGTCAGTGTGAACGCAGGGTTATAGATTATC